>VZSF01008870.1:1087631-1190338 GCA_013398295.1 Chionis minor | reverse complement strand
AGCGGGGCTACCGACCGACACCGCCTCCGGGAAGGGCAGCGCCGCCCGTCAGCGTCGCTTGAGGATAACGGCCCCGGAGCGCCTGTCTGCGGCCGGGCGGACGACGGACAGACGGAGAGACGGACAGAGGGAGTTGCTGAGTTCGGATACGGCGGTGGAAAGCGTGGGAAAGGTGAGTCTGGAAGAGGAGGGAGTAAAACTCCCGTTCCTGCTACGCTTGTGAGAGCGGGATCGTGTCCTGCGTCTGGCTTCGGTTCTAAACCTCCACTCAGAAGCTTGAAACGGAAACGCAACTTACAACCTCTTTTTTTTTTTTCTCTTTCTTTTAAATAAAAGTGTTAATTAATTGCCACAAAGATGCGTGTATCCGCAGTTGGATTCAGGACACAGTTCCGTATGGAAGTGGGGCCGGGGCTGGGGGAGTGGAATTACCCCACTCCAGGTGGTGACGGAGGCTCCGCTTTTTGGCGGTTTGACGCGTGTGTCCCTGCTGTCCGGTGCCCCTGGCGCAGGCACGCGGTTGTCAAACCCTACGTAAAGGAAATGCTAGCGCAGGGAAAGGGGATCGCGTTCCTGAGATTCCTGGCGCTCCCTCTAAATTGACCTTGTTTGTAGCAACAGGACATCTTTTGCAAAACCCATGTAGTGTAAACCAGGCCATGGTGCGCCTACGAACGTGCAAGGTACACTAATGACTATAATCGATGTCTTTCTCTAATGCATGGTCCGTTCACTGGCTAAGAGGAAAAAGCCGAAAAACGACAAGGAAAAATGACATGAGCATTACTTTAGATGTCTGAAGAAATGATGCTAAATGTAAATGTTGGTACTGGTTAGTAGTGGACATTTTTTACTATATTCTGTTTTCCAAATTTAGAGTTGTTACATTCAAAGCAAGTAGTAAGATGATTGTTGTATTTAAAATCTGTAATTTTCATCATTACAACTGACTAAATTGTAGTTTCAGATGTTACAGTTTGTGAAGTAGCGTAACTTTGTCTTTAGTCAGCACAGTCTTTTTTTTTTCCTCTGATATTTTTAATGTTGTTTTCTTTGAGCATGCATACTAAAACACCATCTGATTAGAAAAATATACGGTGCAGATGATAATGGGACTGTCAGGATGTCTAATCAGCAAGGGTAATCATGGTAAACAAGCAGTGAAAGGACTTGAGGAAAGAGCACATCAGCTTTAAGAAATTATACACCATCCTTCCATGTCAGCATCTCTCAGCTCAGCCTTCTGTGTACCTCTGCGCGTCCCAGCCATTGTTATCCAATTTGCACCCGAGCTCTGTCGTTTCAGTTCAGCATGTTATCCTGCAGCCTTCTCCAATGTTGCCATCTCTTTCCATTAGCATCTCTTAAATCCTCTGCTGTCGAATGCCTTTGTGCCGTGTGAAACGTGACTCAAATTGCCTATCATGTCTTCCTTACCTAGCCAAATGGGATGGCTGCGATAGTTTACCTAAAGTGGGCAGGGAGTGAATTTGAGTGGGTAACATTCACGTGTGTGCATGTGCACACATGTAAACATATATATGTATACATTTTTTATAGATACTGGTTCAGAAATGTAAAACTGCTGTGTTTTAGCTGTATACATGACATTGTTATGTTCACTTTTAAGAGTTAACTTGGCAAGTGAATGCACTGATGGAGATGCTGGCAAAACTGCTAAGTTATAGACAGTGGTTACAGAAGCCTTGCGCAGGGCTTATTTTCTGTATAGAAACATGTATCCCCGCATCATGGTAACCCATACTAGCAACAGAAACAACAGGATGAGACTTGGTTGTAAGTCAACTGTAATTTGTAATTTGCTGTCTTTTAATTTACAATGTTCTCTTCAATATACTCTGCTAGTTTCCTATAAACAGTCTAAAAGATAATTCATAGAAAATGGCCTGCAAAAATATGTAGTAGATCTTAGAAAATTGAACTGTATTACTAATAATTCATAAATATAGAAGAGAAACTCAGTCCAAATAATTCAATTTATTTAAGAGGTTACTTTGCTACTACAAGCGACTGCTACTACTGACAGGGACTCAACCATCAAATGGATCAAGGATAATCATATGCATTTCATTCTAAAACTATAAATTATACATATATGAATATGCAGTGTTGCGCGTAGTATATGCACAGCCTGGAGTACCTGTGAGAGGTAGTGTATTTGTTTGACAGATCTTTAGTGCTGAGGTTGCTAGGGTATGTGTATAAGTTATGTGCATTTTCAGGAGATCAGTGCCTGCAGAGTATGGAAAATGCAATATGATGTAGCAGACAGTAATAAAATTTGAAAAGTGTACTTTTAAAAGAGTTCATATGATTTAAGAACTGTTGATTTAAAGTGTTATGTATAATGATTCATGAGGGTAAGGTGGTGCAGCCTGCTTATTTTTTCAACACCCTGGGCCTGATCCAGTAGCCTTTAAACAGAGCTGATTTCCATGAGAGTGTGCCAGAGTTAAACCTGCAGGTTAATTTACAGACCTCCAAATCATTGAAAAAAAAATCGCAGCTTGTTTTCAAATCACGTAGTTGCTTAAAGGTCCAGCGTCCAGTCTTTGAAGACCGTTTGTTGCCTGTACTGGTTGACACATCAGAACTGCAGGCTGTCACACGTAACATACACAACATACATAACATATTGCTGAACTACAACTATTAACGAAGTGATGTAACAAGGATCATGTAGGTGGAGGTCAAATCCCGAAATAAATCCCAAAGTCTTAGCAGGGTTGAACCTGAGAGGCTGTGTGAGGATTTGAAACGTGTCTTAACTAAAATGATGCAAGTGATCCTATGCAGCTTATCACTGCTTCCATAGCGCTAAATAAAATGGTTTGGAAAGCCTCAAGAACAACAGTATATTACTAACTACACAAATACATAGATCCACTATAAAGTTGTATGTAAAGTCACCTTTTACTTTGTGACAGTGATATGTATTTCACCTTGAAAAGCCATTTTTTTAATTCTGCTGTATTGTCTGTCTCTACTCCTTTTACTCTAAATAAATAAGCTTTAAGAATATTAAGTGGTGGTATAAACAGCTTGATCTGCCATCATTACTTGATAAACAGTTATGTTTACTTCATATCAGAAGTATTAATACTTGCTTGGTTCACAATTTTGAATTAAATTAGGGTGAGTTAACATATTCTGGCCAAAAGGGGAACTGCTGGAGTTGCCCAAATGTGAACTCTCAATGCTCTTGGGAGGGAGACTATGGTAATTCAAACTTCATTCATGGATGTTTAAACTAATTTGCATTATAGGACAATTTTGACAGGCTACACCGTTCATTTTTGTGGCTTAGCTGATAGCCATCAACTCCCTGAATTTGATATAATTTTTAATATTTAAATGTGTTGGAGGGGTTTTTTGCTACTGAACATGCACAAAATTTTCTTAAACCTAGGCCATGAAACTGCTCAGAGGCGTCGACTGTGTCCAGATTGCAGTGGGTGCTGGAAACAGGCATTCCTGTAGCTGCTCAGCTATGTGTTCTTGGAGCACTGCAAACCTGTGAGAAAGCATGTGTGAGTGTATCCCATAATCTATTGGTGGGATGCTCCGGAGAAAGGGGGGAAACTGGTTTTCACTCGCTTAATTTGAAGCAAACTTGAAAAGTTTCTCATTTTTGAGGTGTAGCTCCTAAGTCCAATGCAGTGTGCTGCAAATAGGTGAATAGACTTGGGAAAGGGAGGGGTGTCATGTCTGTGAACTGGGTGTCACCTCCTTTTGGCCTGGAGTTAGATGCCCAGTTATTTTCAGTCTCCCATTTTAGCTTCAGTCATTCCAGTCATTGGCTAGCATACGTACCTTCCTTCTCAGCGCCTCGTTCCTGGGTTCCTGATTTTCTGCATGCCTTCTGTAGGAAACCCACTGGATGGGAGAGCTCCTAAAATTTACATGCTGCAGGCTTCGCACCTCTTGTTCCAAGTCTTTAATGTTATAATTATCAAGAGATATGTAGAACCTGATTTTCAAAATTAGGAAATGCTGATGTGAATCTGAAATTTTCGTGTGTTACTTGAACTTGTATTTGTTGTCAGACGACTGTCTGTCTTGATAAAACATCTCTTTTATACCAGACAGCACATATAAAATAATTTGACACAAAACATCAGTTGCCATTGAATCCAAAAGAAAGAGGACAAAAGAATGCATGAAATATTTGCATATTTTTAGTAGGATAATACATCTTTCTCATTTAGCTCTAGTTTCAGTCTCGGTGATTTATGCACTGAAAAGCAACATTTTTGAGTGTGGAATTGTTATTCATCTCTTTCAGGTTAGTCAATTTAAATTGAGTAGCAAGGAAAGAAATACTACGAGAGAAACCATGTTAAAATTCTGCTTCAGTCATTGGCAAAGATGTCAATCTTTCAAGAGCTAGGGTTGTTTCAGATTAAGTTTTATTTTTCTGTCTGACATTGAAAAATTCTTTAACCTGAGGCAGTTTTTGTTTTCCATAGTTTCACTTGGTACGCTTAAAAGTAAGTCACCGAGTTCTGGAAAATTAAAAAATACAAGGATACTTTAAGGATCCATTTTTCCAGTTTGGTTGCCTAAAACTGGGTAACTAGATTCAGGCTCAGAGGACTATCTATCCATCTGTCTCTCCTTCTCTCTCGTTAAATCGCTTGTGAGGTAACTACCTGTTTTAAGTGCCTAACATGGATTTATCAGACTTGTCAGCCTTGAGGCAACCAAGTTTTACCCTCAGTTTTATTACTGGCTTTAAATATTCAGAGCAGAGAGCGTACTTCAAAGATAACACAGCTGAGCCCCTCAGCCAAGATGGTGGCACCTCAGGGAGAACATATTTAAGAAAGGGTAAAATGCTGCACAGGCAGTGTGTGAAGAGTGAGGGGAAAAAAGTGTGAGGAACAGCTCTGCAGACACCAAGGTCGGAGAAGAAGGAGGGGAGGTGTTCCAGGCGCTGGAGCAGAGATTCCCCTGCAGCCCATGGAGAGGACCATGCTGGAGCAGATACCCACTGTGGAGGACCCCACGGTGGAGCAAGTAGATCATAGAATCATAGAATAGTTTGGGTTGGAAGGGATCTTTAAAGGTCATCTAGTTGACCCATGCGGGCAATGAGCAGGGATATCTTCAACTAGATCAGGTTGCTCAGAGCCCCGTCCAACCTGACCTTGAATGTTTCCAGGGATGGGGTGTCTACCACCTCTGTGGGAAACCTGTTCCAGTGCTTCACTGCCCTCATCTTAACAAACTTTTTCTTTATATCGAGTTGAAACCTATGCTATTTTAGTTTAAAACCATTACCCTTTGTCCTATCGCAACAGGCCCTGCTAAAAGGGGCTAAAGTTTGTCCCCATCTTTCCTGTAGGCCCCCTTTAGGTACTGAAAAGCAGCAATAAAGTCTCCCTGGAGCCTTCTCTTTTCCGGGCTGAACAATCCCAGCTCTCTCAGCCTGTCCTCATAAGAGAGGTGCTCCAGCCCTCTGATCATTTTCGTGGCCCTCCTCTGGTAGGGAGGAAACTGCAGCTTCCCGAAGGAAACTGCAGCCAGTGGAGAGGAGCCCATGCAGGAATGGTTTCTGCTGATGGGAACTGTAGCCCATGGAGGACTCGCACTGGAGCAGTTTTATCCTGAAGGACTGCAGCCTGTGGAGTGGACCTGTGCTGGAGCAGTTCATGAAGGATTGTAGCCCATGGGAAGGACCCACACTGGGGCCGGGGAATGGTGCAAGGAGGAAGGAGCGGCAGAGAGGAACCATTATGGACTGACCACAACCCCCCATTCCCCACCCCTGCATTGCTCGGTGGGGTGGAGGAGTCGGGAATGCGAGGAGTGAAGTCGAATCTGGGGGGAAAAAAAAGCGGGGAAGGTGTTTTTGTTTCTCAACATCTGACTCGATTTTAATTGGCAATAAATTGAATATATTTTCCCCAATTTGAGACTGTTTTGCCTGTGATGATATTTGGTAAGTCATCTTCCTGTCCTTATCTCGACCCGTGAGCTTTCTCGTCTTACTTTCTCCAGCTGGGCATCTGAGGAGGGGGAGTGAGAGAGCGGCTGGGTGGGCATCTGGCAGCCCACCAAGGCCACCCCACCACACTACTGTGACAACCATGTTTTTAAATGCAAAGCTGAGCTGTGCTTAGTTCTTAAAACTGTCTTGTAAGCACCAGCTTTTAGGGGCAGTTTTAGGATTGTGGTGGACCCCAGCGGTCTCTCTGCAGCCCTGGGAGAGGTGTTAGAGGAGCCTTGTGCCTCTGCTGCATTTTCCTGCAGGCTGACTCCTGGTAGCTCCGTGCTCACTGTAAGCTGCTCCTTAGTCAGTTGATTGCCAGGTTTTGGATCCAGTTTTGAAATGCTGATCTCCTCCACAGGCAGTTAAACACATTTATCATTAAGAACCTTGGAGGCCTGGAAGGAACATGTGTTTCTCCTTTATCAGCTAGCCGGTAATTTGTCAGAATCTTACGTGTTTCGTGTAAGGCCAAACCATGTTGCTTCAGGAGGTCTCACCACCTGCGCTGTACCCAAATTACTGTGTTATTTGTTTCTACCAGTCCTGTGTTCTGTCTCTCTCTACCACAGCTGGGCATGCGTGGCACAGTTTAATAATCAGCCTTCATCCACATTCCCTAACTCCTCCCAAAAAATTATTAATGTATTTTCTTGCTCTAATAGTAGAGTTGTATTTCTGTGGAATTTTACTCTCTTCCTTTCCTCCAGTCTAGTGCAGAAGAAGAGTTCAGACCACACGGTGTATTGAATTCAGATTTTACAGCTCAAGTCATTATGTGGGCTCTAAAATGAGCTCCAATTTTGCCTGTGTATTTTTATATTTTGTATCTTCTTATTCTTTGCCTTTCTAGGGTAAGCAAGCCCCGTTTTTCTTTCTCTCCCTTTTCAATGTCCTTGATCGTTCTTGCCATGCTTTTATTCTGCAATATCTTTCTGTTTAAGAGAAGCACTAACAGTGTTCCAGACATGTCCGCACTGTTGTTTCATGGAGCAGTTTTAATGTTCTTTGTGTCATTAACACTTTCCATGTATCCATGCCTTCACCTTGTTAGCTATTGTGTCAGCAAGCCTGCCCTGCACTGAGCAGGGCATTTCACGGAGCTGTATGCATATAGAGTTCAGGTCTCCTTTCTGAGAGCATATGGTTAATTTAGAAGCATATAATGTAGTAGTTTACATGCTTGTCACCTGTATTCATTGATTTCCATTTGCCTACATTGCAAGTCACTTGCCATCAAATTGAGAAATTGATCTGGTTGCTGTGGGTCACCCTGAAGTTCCTTGCACCCCTCTTGTTTCTCTTGCCCATAGTACTTCTTGCCGTCCTGAGATCTTCTTGTCTCACTGCTCCTTCTTGCCGTCAGTATCATTAATGAGAGGTTTTCCTACGGAATCCTGAGGAATATTGTTCTTAACCTTTTGTAGTGGTGAAGGTGACCATTTAATCCCATTCTTGCTTTCTGTCTTCTAAGAAACTAGCTTTTAATTCAAAATAGTGTTTGGTTTTGTATCACATGACTTGTTTTATTTCTTTATTGGCATAACTTTTGGAAGTCTAAATGATGTATGCAACTGTTTGCTGTATTCAGTGCTCCACTGGCATACTCAAACCTTTCCAGGAGATTAGGAATACCTAATTCCAGCATCCATTAGTGGTGTCTAATTCCACACTAGTAACATCTAATTTCAGATTAGTAACATCTGGAGAAGCCATGCCAGTTTGAAGTTTAAAGAAATACTGATGTATTTCTTGATGGTTTTTAACCAAACTTTCAGGAACTGATGCAGAAATGACGGGTCTGATAATCCATGTGTCACACCTACAGTTTCTGAAATATAGAAAGGCATTGTTCACTACTCTCCAGGTTCAGAAGCAAGGTGTCTTTTCAGAGAGTTACTGCATGTTGTTGCTAGCAAATTTTCTACATCATCCCTAGACTTCAGAAGGTTTTTATTATCTCATGCTTTCATTATTTTAACAGTTATTTATTTTGTTGGAGATTATGAACCAGGTGACCCTTGTTTAAGAACTGCTGTAGATAGACTAATGACAGGGTTATCGTTGTGTTAGGTGGCAGAACTAGTAGAGATCTTAACTCGGTATTGACTTTGTGTTGGGAATACATCCTGAGAAAAAAGTTAATGTTTTGTCACTTATCTTACGAATCATTCTTTTTTTCCCACCGTCAAGCTTTTAAAACCTTGAACTAGAATAAAGTGGAAGTTTAATGGGGGTACATGACACTGTTCAGTGGAAGAGTGACAACTCCTCCCTCCCTCCTGCAATGTGATAGACAGTTCTATTATGATTTAAAAAAAAAAAAAAAAAAAACCAAAACAAAAAAATTATTTTTCTGAGCTTTAAAGGAGAGCAGGAAGTATACAGAGCAATAAAATCCAAGCAGCTCATGCCACTTTACTCTTACAAGTTATCTTTTGCGAGACTTAGTATAGCTCAAAGCAGTGGAAATGTAATAGGCAGCAGGAAGAACTATTAGTAGGAAGAAGTAAATTGCTACTGTGCCTTACTTTCTTGGGTGCATAACAATTTGTCAGCAGGAAGCATGCTGCTCTGTTTCTAAACAAAGTGGCTGTGACAACCTGGCTACTGCCTCGTAGCCTCCCATTTTAACTTCAAGTCTTGGAACCTGGGCAGAGAGGCAGAGTGTAAATTGTAGGCTACTTTTGCAGATTTTGCTAAGCTGAACTTCGAAGGAATCAGTAATAACAAAAAGGAAAAACACATTTTCTTCTTACCTTGAATTATGTTCAAATTAATATGGGGAAGTTACTTTAATATTCAGTGTTACGGCAAAGTAAACGTTCCGATCACCAAAGCACTGTTGCTTGTCATCTGTCTAATTCTGTGTTACAAAGCATGTAACAGAAGCAGTAATTATAACTCAAAAATAATTTATGTAAAATTTTCCTGGAGATATTTTTGGCATCGTACCTATTTTGAAACTCATTCATTTGGCTGGTTAATTTACTAAAAACAATGTTTGTCTCTCAAAGGCTGAATTGTTTTAAAAGAAATAATATTAATTGATATTCATAATGGACATATATTAAAAATACATAAAGAATTTGGCAGATCTTTTTTGAACAGACAAAAATGATTTCTGTGGTAAGACTGTTCCAGTTAACATTTTTATATGTAGTTGTGTTTTTAGCATAAATTATCTGGACTTTAGAAATTTATTCTTCTGAGTGAACATTCAAATCTGAGACTGGATTGAAAGATCCCTCCATTTTTTTATATCAATATGTAATACAAATGACCATTTTTCCCCAGTAAAGCTTAATTTAGCCAGTATGCACATGGCTCAGTTTAAGGTGAGCCACAGTTATACATCAATTGACAAATATGGAGGTAAAATTAGTAATAGGAAATACTAGCCAGATTTTCAGGTGTTAAATGATGCCCAAGGGCTATTTCTAGACTTGTTTCATTATTTCTGGATGAAAAAATTAAGTTAATATGTTTTATATTTTGAAATATATTAAGTAATTGAAAAGTTGTATGTGTGTCCCTTCAGTTGTCTGGCAGTTGAGTGAAGGGTAAGTTGCGTATCTGGTTTATAAGAAACTGGATGCATAACATCGACCTAATAATGGATTGTGAGCTTTGCTTCAGGAATAACTCAGGGCAGAATGTTAGTTTCTGTAAGTTCTGTGTTGCATTTACTGCTAAAGCTGAATGTTGTATGGTCAGTGAGACAGAGGATTAGAGATGAAAAAGGGAACATGGTCTGAGGTAGCTGCATGATCCCAAGAGAATTTCATTCTAGTCATATCTGAAACAAAAGGAGTTCCTGAATGGGGTTTTGAAACTAAAAACCAATATTTCAAAATCCAAAGTTTTCACTGGAAGTCTTTCATTCCCTCATTAAGACTGTTGTCTTGAGTCTTGAAACCGGTTTTGCAGGTGATAGATGTAATATGAATTTGGTAAGGCATCGAAGGCCAAACCTGGAAAGGAATTCAGGTCAATTTCCTAAATCTTGTAGGAGTTGGGCTGCTAAATATCGCAACAGAGCTTATCTTGAAGCAATGTAATGAAAATGACATATGGAAGTAAATGCGAAAAGCTCTGTGTTTAGTGCAGAGTTTAGATAATACCGAATTAATTCATGACATTTTAAGCTGAGATACACATTTCATTAGTTATCTGCTTGGTTAATAATGTATTTTCAGAATAAAAAACTTCATCATAAAATAAATGAAGTTAGCACAAGGAGATCAACTTAAAGTGGAATGGGTTGTCCTAGCACATGTATTACCTAGCTTTTTTTCATTGGCTTTCTAACTGTGACCTTCTTTTAATGAGATTTTAGATGCAATTTCACTATGGATAATAGGTATGGCAGTGTAGGTATTCAGAAAGCCCAGAGACTAAAGAGAATATAGTGTCATGTAACCCTTTTCTTTGATCATGATTAATTTTCTGTGTTACACTTTTACTAGCACTTTTTTTCTGCCTCGTGCAAATAAACCAAAACCCAGTTATTACATTGTGTGTGTAAATATCACTGGCTATTCCTCAAATGGTTGAATTTGCTTTTTGCTGTTCCATTGTCTTAATAAATCACTCTTTTTAAATACTGAGCACATTTCTTTTGCAACCTTCACAAAATGTTTTTTTCCTACTGTTTCAGCTGTCATTTAGATGTTGATATGTAAAGCAAAATGGCAAAGATCAACACCCAGCACTCCTACCCTGGTATGCACAGACTGTCTGTCAGAGCTACTGATGAAGATATTGAAAGGATTGAAAATGGCTGTATCAGGTAATATATTCCTTTCATCACAGTCAAGAGGATGAATTGCTGCCTAATTTGTGGCACTCCTCTAGCTCTGTATTATGGGAGTGTTGTATCATGATGCTGTTGACCCAGCGCACTTAGCCAACTTAACGATGTGTATCCAAAATACAGAACAGACGGCAACAGGAAGGTTGTCATGGCTTGCAGTTTTGGAACCAGAGTCTGTATTACCTCAGAAATAAACTCTTTTTTTTCACATCTGTGGGAATCGCACCAACTCATTAAGGAGAAACTGTTTTCTCAAGTCACCACGCAGGTGGCAGGATCCGTGCTTCCCCCAGAGTCTGTAGGATTTGAAGAAAAAGGGATCCTCCCAGTGCCCTGCAGTGAAAAGTCTCAGGAAGTTTGTTTTAAAAAGTAGCCTCTGCAAATTGCCTGATTTCTGTGATTTGTAGTGTATAAAGTATATTGACATTTTTGTACTGGCTTTTCAGAGCCTCTCACAGTACAGTGGAACTGCAACAGTTTCTTCATATTCGCCTTTCTCTATTCTGGTAGTTTCAGAGTGTTTGTTTAAAATGCGCAAGTGAGCTTGTGCTTACATTTTACACAGTCCCAGTAATTTGTCTAATCTGGGTAAACTCTGCTGGGCCTGCAGGAAAGTATCTAATGACCCACAGCACCTGTACAGGCTGGAAAAAGTGTTCTTTTGGCTTGATGGGGCCAACTACCTTCACTATGTGGACCTTTTCAGACTGTCTCTTGCGGTTCAGACTGGAGCACTCAAAATCCTACTGGACTATTGGGACTGCCTGCGTTATGCTAATTTTGGATTGCGTGCCCCTAGCATCTAGTATGGATGTCATCCCTGTCCTCTTTGAATTGATCCTTTTTTTCCTTTCTGCTTTGCTTACCTCATACTTTACCTGTCATACAGGTGTACCTACACTTGTGAAAATGGAGCTGCTTTATCCTTGTTTGACTTAGTTATACTACCCCATGGTCTCCTTAGGGAGATCTGCAAGAGCTCTGTCCCCCGTCTCCGCTTACAGTGATATCTCAGAAACAAAGCGAACACAGATTGAAATAAGCCTCTTCCTTTCTTTTTTTTATGTCCTTTTTGTAGAGGCTTTCAGTGATTGGCAGCTCTTGGAATGGAATTACTGGCAGGGACGCGAGAGTGGTTGTAAAGGTTTAAATGTAGAATTAAGTCACTGCGGTTATCTGCAGTTTCAGAGGCAGTGACTTGCTTATGACAGATAGAGGGACTGAAATATGGATTCCACTTTATCAGGATGATGAGTCTTGAAGAGCCATTTACTTAAAAGGAAGTTTGCTGTTATCAGTATTAATTACAGGAGTTCATAGATGAGTAAAAAGATACTATCTCACTCTGTAAAAGAGATCTCATATTTAAGGTTTTTGGATTGCTGAGTGATTGCTAGTAAGTACATACAATACGTTTGTCATGCCACTCAAAGAATTCTGATACACATTTTTTTAATTCCGATTTGTTTAAGAAATACCTGTACCAAAAGACAGATCCCATCCAGAGTTTTAGCCCTTCTTTGTCTTGTAGCAAAATACACAATTACAGACATTGGGAAAACCCCCAGGTTTTCTAGAGTAGCAGCATTTCTCCTGTGCCCTTATCTTCCTTCGATTCCTGTTGGCTATAGTCCAACAAAGCAATTAAGCACATTACTTCGTTCTCATTAAAGTCAGTAGGTGTTAAATTTATGCTTAATGCTAAGGATGTGCTTAAGTGCTTTTCTCTGTGGAATGAGATATTATCGAGAAAAAGCATTCACTGAAAGAGTTAACAGAAAGCTGCTGGTGATCCTGAAACTGTCATTCTCAATTATGCTGGAGTAGGTGATTCAAGCGCCCATATTCTTGTAGTGCCATGTGCCATAAGGTTGATCCACTTTATTAAGACAAAAGTCAACAAACCAAAAGATAACAAATGAATCTTCATTCTTACAATCCAGCCTCTGTACAGAAATGGTTCAAATAGGCCAGACAGCACATTAACTTACAGACACAGTCTCGCTACCTAAAGGTAGGAAGTAGGATGCAGCTGTGCCTTGCAGACATCTGGATTTCAGTGTCTCTGTGTGAGCAGGTGTCTTCAGTTCCTGCTGTTGTCAGTGGAGATGCCGTCAGTGGAGCCTGGGGAACTGTTCAGCTTACCCTGGGGTTGAATAGCTCTTCAGGCTGGTTTGCCCGTGTTGATTATGAGAGGTATTTAGTTGCCTAAAATAGGCATCTAAAGCTATTTGAGATACCATAGAGTATCTGAAGCATTTAGCTGGGGCTAGTGGATATGAGGTGAAACCTGTGTGCTCTGGAGAGGTCAGATAAAGTATTTTGAGGTATTCCGAATGGTACTAGACTCCTATTTTGAGACAATTGAATTGAGCCCTAAGATGGCAATTGACTATAATGGGAACTTAGATACTCAGCTTATATTAGAAACCCTGATTTAGGTCAGTGCCGTCTGGAGCCAAATCCCGCCCTTGAAATCTGGCTCATAGTCTTTACTCAAAAGGGCTTCAGCAATTTCTGTTTAACTGATCAGAACTTCAAAGCAGTTACGAAATGTGTTGAAATTCTAATGAAAATTCTAAATGAAAATTTAGAATGAAAATTCTGGATTGTTTGCATGCATTTTAGGTGTGAAAGGCCTTCTAGGGTTTGCTTGAAGATCTTTGTGCAGATTTAGAGCCAAATTAAGTCAAGGCATGGAACAGGTACAGAGCAGGTAGTGATGTAAATATCCTTCCTGGAGCTTACTCTGCTAGATACCTCGAAAGCATGGGAATAAATTGGTGTTTAGAGAGCTGAAGAGGCACGGAGCAGAAACTCCCATGTCAGTGAGTTTTCTCTGAGATACAGTGGACAATGGAAATGAAATATTTTTCAGCATCACCTGAGGAGACACGGGCATCTGCAGATGTTCTGCTTTGAGACCGGGTCTCTACCTTTTGGCACACTGCATATTCTTTTCTCAGGTTGATTTCAGACCCTTGGATAGCAATGGCAGTGGTTACTGTTTGGCTGCAGATACCAAAGAAGTTTATGGAGTCCAGATGGGGATGAGCCTGTCTCTGCAAAAATAAAAAAAACCTATGCCACGTGCATTGAAGGTGTTATTACAAAACCCCCATCTGTAACCATCCATCTGTATCAATATAAAGCCAACTGACAAATAAAGCCTCTTGTGTTATCTAAACAGAGTTGAAGAAAGTCAGGAATGAGTATGTAAGTTTTATAATAGGGAGTTATAATAAAGGAAGGAAGAATTAATTTTAGATTTACTTTTTGATTTGCATTTGTGTGAATTAAAGTGGAATAGTTTGTGACTGCTGTGTAGTATCAGACAGGTGCTTTCGTAAGAGTTGCCTGAGTCCTTTGTGTATAGTTTTCTGATCCTGTTGCAGATATACATAAGCTGTATTTGTAAAAGTGAAATGCAAGTACTTTAGTACTGTTTCCACAAAATGATTTTGATTTTCATGAGTGGTCTGCATGTTATAGCTATAATTTTTTTGTAAGGCAAACCTGAATTTATTTACAAATTGCTATATTTAGTTATAAACCTAGTTGTAGAAGGTCTTCATGCATGTATAGAGTAATCAGAAAATCATTTCTTAAAAACAGTCAAGCAACCGAAATAAAAATATAAACTTCAAAATTTCACTAGTTATGTCCATAATTGTGGTTGGACTCAATGATCTTAAAGGTGTTTTCCAACCTAGGTGATTCTGTGATTCTGCAGTCCAACCAGATTGATTCTAGCAGTTGAGTCTGAGAGTTCTGCCTTTTTTTTCCTACAGAATACAAATTTTTCAGTGAGCGTGTCTGAACACCTATTGGCAAGAATCTGACCAGAGAGCAATTTATATTATTTGAAATTTTTGATTTGTTTTATCAAATATTTGTTTTATATTTGTTTTATGGGACTCTGAGTCAGACTGGAAGCGGTTCAGATCAGGTCACACTAAGCATGCCGTTTTCTTTCACGTAGATTAAAACATTCCTTCGACTTACTTCTGGCTCCAGACACTGAAAGCCGTACTCTGGATTGAAAACATTGGGTTTTAGAGGGTGCCATTACATGGCACTGTAGCTACTGCTAGTAAGAGGACAGACAGCTGGGAGAACTCTGGATGTTACAGATACACAAAATATGATGTGACTCTGCAGGGACAATGGAACGCAGCTTTCCACACTGCTGAGGAGCGTGGAGGTGATGATCACGCACTCGGAGCGCTTCACAGAGGATGTGCTTAGCAAGTAGGACTCTGCTGATAAGTGGAGTGAGTAGGACAGCATTGCTTTTGGTACCCGATCGAGGTTGTTTAGAGCTCACTCAGCTGTCTCTGCACTATTCTGCATTGCCTTCCTAGGCTTTTGCTCAAAATAAAGCTGAGCTCTTCATTCTTAGCCTTTTATTTATTGTCAGCAGGTGCCCAAGCACAGCAATGTCAGTAATAAAGGAGGCTTGGACTAAAATAAGTTACAAGAAAGAAGTAAGAAGGATGGTTAACAGTGCATCTTGGATAGCAGTTTTCAATTCCTGCTCGGCCCCAGTTCTCACTGATAAACCAGCACAGTTATATCAAAATAGAACATCACATGGTGTCATTGTATTTCAGTGTGCTTACAGATGCTAATAAAATTGACATAGACCTCCCTCTGAGACGTCAGAAAAAGTCTGATTGGCCTGACCTCTGTGTAGAGTTTTCTTAGATTGACAAAGAATGCACTCTGACAATCTTTTTTTCTTGTTTAAATTATACTTGGAAGGACACCTGAAGCATTGTAATCCACGTTTACTTTGTTTTCTGTATTATTATTAACCACCTTATTTTGTGACTCTCATATTTAATTACCTATATCTAGAGCAAAAATAACAACTTACTGTACAGTCACTAAAAGCAGTTGTCTTACTTCAACTTAGTGAGATGCTCCTCATTATCTGAGTCACTGATTGAACACAAACTTCTTAATCCATCCAAATGTGAAATAAAAGATACTGGCTTAAGCCTCCATGCAAGGCTGTCTATTATTGCAAAATATGATTTCTTTTCACATCTGAATTGTGACACTTAAAATTATTTTCTAAGAACTCCCACTATCTTCTTTTTAATAGTATTTTCAGGATTCAAAAATAGTAATAATTGGTAAGTAAGAACAGAAGTAGCAATGTTAGAATTTATGGCTGTCTAAGATCCCACAAAATATACATTTTTCTGTAAAAAGGAATAAAAGGACTTAAACCCAGCCATAGCAGTGCAGTCTAAAAGACTGACTAGGCCAGTTTCCTTTCTCCAGCAGGACTATAGGCAGATGGTCCAGGAAAAAGACAAAAAGCATTCTAATTGTGTCTGCAACATACTTTCCTCTAATGCTCTCCCAGCATCCAGCTCAAGAGACTTCTTGGGCTGAATGTGGGCTCTGTGTATCTGGTAATCTGTAATGGATTTCTGTTCCATGAGTTTGTTCATTCCCTCCTAGAAGCCGTGTTAACTTTGGCATCCACAGTATTCTCAGCACCCACAATATAAACTAGGTTATAAAAGTTTTTCCATACTAGGCAGTGTCTATTGGTGTCTTCTTATTAGAAGAGAAGAAGTAATTAGTTAACAAGTTGAGTATTCTGGGACTGTCAGGACCTATCTTTTTAGTATGGTTCTTTGTGCAGAAATAATATAGTTTTAATTCTGTGTTTGTCAGTTTCTCAGCTGTGAGTACACACAAAATTGAGCTGCTAATTATCCTTTTGTGGGCATTCAAAATGCTGCTGCCGGTTCTAATGAAGATACCGCAAGTATTGTTACAGCCAGTGTTTTCCTGGCAATACATATTAACAGTCTCACGTGAGACTTCTTGTTTGCATTACAAAGTGGGGGGAAAAAGTGATCCTTAGTGGATGTGACAAAGTCTTGTAAGAGTGAATACTAAAGAATGAACAACACAGAGAAAATCCTAGGAGTCATAAAAAAAATGGGGAGCGAGCCCTGGTAAAGTCCAGGTTCCAGTGAAGTAAATCTCAAAACCCCATTACTGAAAGACGAGGCTAAAATGTCACCTATTTCTCTCAAATGCTGATTATTTCACTAATAATAAGTGGTCTTACAATTATGGAGACTCACGGGAGTTGGCAGGCACTGCATGTGGCTTCACGCTATAATGGCTGTCTGCAGTTGTGCGGGGCTGGGCTGGCGGAGGGTTTTCCATGCGTGGCAATAGCCCCAGGTGCCTCATCTCGTCGCTGCCAGAGCAGCCCTCCAGACCCGGAGCCCGTTTTGCTCTGCAGTAGGTGAAGTTTCAGTTACCAAGTGAGCGGTGTTTGGCCTGTGGTGGTGGAGCTGGTGGGAAGCTGGTAGGACCTGCAGTGGTCCTGCTCAGGACCAGCGACTGTCCAAGGAGGAGTGAAAGCGAAAAGGGGTGTGCTGTGTGTTTGCTTTGAGTCATAAACAGGAACCGCACTGTTAGAAATTCCAGACTGTTAAGCCCAAACAATCTCTAGGAGGACAACACTGAAAAAAGCAATGGGCAGTCACTTTCCAGCCCCCTGGGGATGGGCTCCATGTTGAAGGAAAGCTGCTGGTGCCTTACGGGAGGTGTTAGAGTAGAAAACGTGCTTCCCATAGTTGTGTATCTGCACACCACAGTAGTACTGACCAGTAAGGAATCAGCTTCTGAGCTTGCTGGAATGGATGGCAGAGCCTCCACTGACTTCATTTCATGTTGGATGGCTCCAAGGAAAGTAGGAATATAGGCTTAGCTCTACGTTTATGAAAGGTATGCTGTATTACTAGGAAGAGGACAATTTGCTGCATTGTTTCCTGATGTAGGGGTGGACAGAATCAGATGGGGGGAAGTCTGCTGGAGGCCGTGTGGAATTCTTAAAAAAAAAATTGGCTTTTGCAGAACCCATTCACTGTGTGAGGATGCGTCTCCAGAACTGCAGAGAGTCATTTCTGTGGAGGGAAGACATCTATCTGAATCCCAGACGAGCTCATTCATGGGCAGGGGAGCAATGGCAAGGTAATGTGCTAACTAATACCATTTCCAGGATTAAGTTTAACTTGTTGAAAGAGATTGATCACAATTTGGACGCAAAGTAAGAAGAACCGTCACCTTCCAAAGAAAATGGACAAAGTGCAGCTGAAGAAAGTCAATAAAAAGTAACAGAAGCTGCTTTTGACGTTGATTCTGAACTCATCGCTTACTCATTGACGATAAAAGCCTTAGAATCCTAGAGATGCTGAATGAACTCACACAAACTAGTCTGAATACAAAAAGCTGAATTATTTTTACATGATCAGATCTGAAAATATATTGAATGCTGAGGAAATGAATGAAGTGAGGCCAGACTGTAAAGTAAATGGTAAAGCGTTTGGTTCTGGCTGATAGCTGGTGCAATATTTTGTTTCCTATCAAATCAGACATAATGTTTTCCCTGTTGGTAGCAGGCTCTGTCAAGGGAGCAGACAGAGGCTCTTCTGTTGGGAATGCAAGGGTTTCTCTCAGTTTTTAGAATCCAGTTATGTTTATAACGGGTTGGGAGCCTTAGTCAGCAAAACTGAAGTCAGCCATTGGCTTAAGTCATTTAGTTTACCGGGGCTTAAACATAAACCTGAAATAGAGATTCATAAATTTATTATGTCTGCTTTGAATATTTCCAGCTGAGACTACAGAGCGCTGTCTTCAGATACCATTGCTACACACAATACAGACCATACTCAGTTTAAGCGTAGTGTATTTCCAAGAGCAAAGAAAAAACATATAAAACCAGAGTAATTTCAAGAGAGTTGTTTACACTTCAGCCTTTTGGATGGTGGAGAATAAACTTGTATTTCCCTGTTTGGTTGTGAGATAGTGACAACACTGTGTGTAGATGACAAAGTCTGCGAGAAGTTGGTTTTAGGTGGAAAACCTTCATAGGTGTGTGCTTTGTGTAAACATACAGCATGTGAATGTATTTTAAATCTCTGTTTTTATTGTTCTTTTTCAGGATCATTTGTATTACACTGGTAGCTACAGTTACTTATGCTCTAAATATACAAGGAAGCCTGTGGTGAAAACATGAATGCTTAGTATTTTGAATATTATAGTAACATAACATGCCACTTGGGTGCAAATTCCCAAGGCCCTAAGACAACAGCATTTGATGGACTTCACTGACTATCTTACTTTGAGATGGAAAGGACAAAAAAGTGCAAATAATATAGCATGGCAGAAATCAGAAAATTCTATTTCTTTGTTCAAATAGAGAGGCTCTCAGTCTTATTTGGTAAAATCTGTTTGCTCCTTAACTAACAGGTTGTGTCAAAATGCTTTATTTTCTAATGTAAGTAAGAATATCTGTTAGTTTTCCATACCACTCCTTATGTGAAAGCTGAGTTCTGCTCAGGCAAAGAGAAAAATTCTGTTGCTTAATTTTATGCAGCGTATTTTGAATAGAGTGAGAAATCTATTAAATAATCTCAGACTTTTATGTGGAGCTTTTCTTTTCTTTTGCGTTCTTGGTAGGCTTTGAATTCTCTTAAATTTTTGTCAGTTGTAGATGATTTATGATGCTATCTTGGTATAGCGCTAAAGAACCAGAAATAGGTTTTTCTATTTTGTGGGATGTGATCTTATTCTTGCCTTTTTTGTCCTTTTAATTTCAGAGTAAGATAACCTAGGCAAGATCTTTGAGGAGGTGTAGTTAGGTCCTTGAGAATTGCAATCAAGAGGCAGATGTACTTTACCATAAGATTTAAATTGGTGTTATCAACCTCTTTGTGGATTCTGAGCATACGTAATACTGGCTGATGCAGAGAGAAAGTAAAGAGCTTTCCTTGAGTAGCCCAAGGTCTCTGCAAGAAATTAAGCATTGTTCAGGGCTTCATTACGCGGTTTTTGAGGCCAAGTTTGGGAAGCCTGAATTAACACCACTTTTGTCCAAACTAGACTGCTGATAGGAAATAATACAATATATTGTATGGGTAATAAATATAAACACTTTTGTGGATTTCAGTCTCCATTACTTCCAATTTTTCAGAAACGTTTCCTTTTGAACTCAGACAGAAAACATTGTAAGGATTCGTAATGTGAATTAACGGGTAGAGAAAAAGATGCATAATGATACAGTGATAAATTAATTTCATTGACGTGATTTTTTGCTTATTTCAGTGCTCTGCTAGAAATTTAGGATGAGGAAATGATGCTTCCTGTGCAGTAGGCAGGTTTATATGTGATAGGCAATTACTAAGACTGCAGACAGACCCTTTAAAATCATGAGGAAAGTGGCTGAATTTTTATTATTCCTTATTTCGAAGTCCATCCTCCCTCACCAACTATTCAGCTTTTGTTTCCGCTGTGTGTACCAGCCCTTGAGCATGTGATCCTGTGGCTACTTTATATCTCGTAATTCTGTCACTCCACGGATTCCCCTGGTATCATACTGTGTCAGGAGTTTGTCAGAAGTCAACTGCCCCATGCCAACCACTTGGTTTGACCCAACATGGCAAGAATATTCTTCTGTTGCTCCTGCCATGCTGCTACAGTGGGTTAGGAACTGATGTGTGAGATACTTTCCTGATGCACTGCAAAAGCTGATGTATGAAATTGTGGGAAGTGTCTGGGTTCACACAGTTAATCCGTCAAGTTTAATTTCACGGCAGGTGGAGGGGCGGAGAAAAATCCTCCTGGGCTACTCTTTGTGGGGGTGACTTAAGCCATCTGCTGTTCTTTTCAGGTTCACTCGATGTTGTTTGTCTGTTCCCTGCAGGCTATCACGATTTGTCCTATCTGTGAGGTCATGGGCCACAAGACATTTGCACCATGAAGATCAAAGACCTGATTCTTTCCTAGAACGTATCCGTGGGCCAGAGCTCATAGAGGTGTCCAGCAGGCAAAGTAACATCCGCTCCTTTCTGGGGATCCGTGAGCGGCCTGGGGAAGTAAACAGGTGAGAAGAGGTGTTTATTGTTTAAACGAAGACGACTGAGGTTATGGTATTTTCATGGTGATTAGGATGTAAGTTTTATTTTAAGAACAGGGTAAGGAGCTTAGCATGGGAGATGAACAGGGTATCTAATGCTGCCTAGGAATCTTCACATAATTGAAGTATTATGACTTTCAGCAGATTTTCTCTTCCTCCCTCAAACACAGTGTGGCAAAGATCATGAAGTAAAGGATTTTGATCGTGCTGCTTCAGGCAGACTGGTTTCTCAGAACCGGAATTTGCACAGGAACACACATGCTACCTGTGCAACTTGATCTTGCTAAACTCCTCTCTACTGAGGATGAATGCAATTTCTATTTCAATAATCTAGGATGTTGCTAGTTGTGGATTTTCAGGACATTAATGTTATGCATGTTATCTGCAAGTGTTAGGAAACGCTGAACAAGCCGTTGTGCAAAATGTGTCATTGCTTTGTTACACCTACTTGGAAGTTCAGCTGCTAACGTTACAGAAGGCTACTGATGCAGAAATGAGAAAATTGGCTACTGACTTATTAGCACATACTTAGTCTTTGGTATGGAAGGCAGGTTCAGTCTTATCTTAAAATTTTCCCAATAAAACAACAGAAGCTTACATAGAAACCTTTGTCTGTTTACAGTCTTTTGACTTGATGAATTATTATTACTTTGTAAATATATGGTACAGTGTTTTAAATTTCACTCCAGCTAAAAGAGGAAAATGAACTCCCAAGACAAAAGTTGACTTTCTGTTTGGCATTGGGCTTTGAAGTGTAGACTCCCATAGTTGAAGATTGGTAGGTATGCAAGTAGTAAGTTGATTTGCTTCAAAATCTCAACTAGTAAGTCAGATTAAAGCAAGAACCTTTCAAGGGCTGTGCGTGATACAGGTTATCTTGGTTTGTTGTGGTCCAGAACAGCCTTATTGTCTTCACTTGGTCTACTCCTTAGAAATTCAGCTCACAAGCACATTTTGTTGAATTAGCCAGACTGTTGGCTGATTTTTCAGACCTCTGCATCAGTAGCAACTTCAGATTCAAAGTAATTAGGGAGGGCAACATTGATCCTGGGCCAACAAACCTCTGTGTAAGGCTATTAGAAGAAGTGAATTTGGGAGTATCCATCCTTGCCTTCTCAGTTTTACACTGTTGCCACATGACAGTAACTCCCAGTTGTTCTATCAAGAAAGCTTAATGGTAGGTATGCTTGTTACTTATCCGCAAGCCTTGACACTGGGTCTGTGAAGAAGACTTGAAAGGATTGAAGAAAGCTTAAAATAGTAGCCAAATGAGTACAGGGCTAAAAATAGTGAGATGCGTATCGCCATGCGCTAATGCGCCTGAGAACAAGCTTCAGGCATCAGATGTGGTCACAAATGTGTGTGCCGAGCACGTGGTAAAAAGAAACTGGTGCCTTGAAAGAGTTATGCAAACGGGCTTATCACTGCGGTCAAAGTCGACCTTCCTAATCTTATCAGTGCATATGTGAGACGCTAGCAAGTCAGTCCATCATGGTGGTAAACAAGTGTATGAAATACCAACAGTCTTTACACTGTTTAATGTGTTTTATTTAACTTGCTGCAGCCGCTGGCCCTTGGCCAGGTTTAATGTCAACTTTAGCAACAACACCAACGAAGAGTAAGTACTGATAACTTCCAAACACCTCTCTACTAGTAGCTCCTTCTCTTTTTCCCTTTCTAGCATTTGTAGTATAAACTCCTTATCTCTTCCTAAGCCTTTCCTGAGAATATAGTTTAATTATAAAGAAAGATGTAGTTTTCTTTGTATGAAAAGCATCCTTCATGCTCCCTGTGAACTTTTCGTCTGAAGTTACCCTTATGTCTCAAGGAGTGAATTTGATTAAGCACGTAGTCCCTGCCTCCTCTAGTTCAGCTGGCTGATTTTACTGCATTGCCAATTGATTTATTTATTCTTTGGTTTTAAAAGGACATTCATATATTAGTTTTCTAGTAGTGATTTTCCTCTTGTAACATACTAGTCCCCTTTTGTGAATCAAGCACCCCAAAAATTTCAGGTTGTCAAATGAGAAGTGGCACTGATCAGGGTCCCGAGAAAAGAGTCATGTATGCAGTCTAAATGAAAACTAACTGTCTTTTTTAAATGTGTGTTTCAGTTCAGCAGATACTGTTGGTGTAGATGTAGAGAGAGTGACAGGCAACATAATAAGGCTTGCATTGCAACACCGCTCTGACAGAAGCTGTCCTTTGGAGTCTATTTTATGTATTTGACAACATACTTCACAGTGTTACACCAAAGAGAAATCTCTTGAAAAGGTGAAGAGCTCCTGTAATTTAAAATCACCCAACACCAATGTTTGTTGCACGTCTTAGACCAGAGTTATCTGAGGACACATCTGCTCTGTAGCATCCAGCAGCAGATCTGTTCTCATGCATGGTGATAATTAAGTTGTTTCATTGCTTTCCAGATGAAAGCAGAAATTAAAAATAATCAGGACAGTTTCTGATTATGTCAGAATACTTTCAGGAAACTCTAGGGTTTTTCTCCAAATAGCTCCATCACGGGCTAGCTCAAACTGTACATTTTAAGTGATGCTGCAAAACCTTTGTGCACATACCTGCACAAGAGATCTTCCTGATCCTGAAGCGACTTTTTGGTTTGGTTTGCATAACTATTAAAAAGGAAAATCAGTGTGCAGTGAACAGTGACAGAAATGTGCAGTTTTATTTAGACTTTTTGCTAAAAGACTGGAGCCTAGCCTGCTAGTCAGGGCCCAAAGGATCGATTGGGATGGAAATACTGCTTTTGTACTCTGTTTCTGACAATGACTCATGTACCTTGGGTGAAACTTTCATCCTTCTCATGTTTCATTATTTTTAAATGAAGACAACACCTGTTTGTCTACTTGCCTGGCAGTCTGAAACGTACTTGACGGACAAGAAATGCAAATATTTGACTCCTTCAAAGACTATGGCAGTGCTTTTATAGGGGGTGATGAAGACATGTTTTCTAAGTCTGGAGATGCACGCTCCTTTGAATGTGCTGGAAACACAGAATGGATGCCACTGTATCGCTGCCAAAGAGGGCAGGCACAAACAACTGTTTTATTAGTTACTGGATTACAGTTTACTCAGTAGCACCGATGAAGAAAAAAAGATGCACATCTTTTGGAAGCTTCGGGCTTTTCATTATGTTAAAGGCCTAAGACTGCCTGCCCTTGGGGAACTGTAAGTGATGCTTTCAAGTCTTTGGTTACGGCCAGCCTTTTCCTCTGAGTGACTTCCACCATCAGACTGCAAGTTGATGGGAGTATGAGAAGCTGGGAGTTACCACAATAGAGAGATGAACAGAGGCCACAGAAATGGAAGAATCTCACTTATGAAAGATACCTGTAGTTGATGGATGAGTTTGCAGGAGATGTCAGGCCAGAGATAAAGAAGTATTGGCATTAGATGCTGTGTGAAATAATGTTGTTTTCTCTTTTTTAAAACAAAACGGAGGAGGAATTGGGAATTGTCAAAATACTCCCTCCAAAGTTCACCACCACTGAGACTTCTTGATTGATTCTCCATCTCAACCTACTTTTCCCTGCATAACAGCATCCACAAACGTATAGTGGCCCTAGCCTTTGAAAATTATGTTTATTCCTAGTTCTTCCTTTCTGGTAGGAATGCCAGGCATCTGAGGTACTGAGGAGCTATGTTAATGCTAACAACAGCAGCTGTGAATTGGCCTTTAGATCAGGCACCGTGCATAGTAACATGCAGTGAAATCCTGACCTGTGTTTTAAATAGGAAGGAGTTTTCAGGGCAGATTTGAAAGAGAAGCCATAAAAGCCCAGGGAGGTCAGTGGCAGAGAAAGTTCCCACTGCTGTGTAGAAATCAGCCTTGGTGAATGAAAAACTGTTTCTTTGAGTTGAGATGCATGTATAAATAGAAGATCAGTCAACCCAAAGGTTCTTTTCTTCTCTGGTTGTTCTCCCTTGCAGTGTATAATTTTAAAGGTTTTGGTGTTGTTGGTCGCCGTGATAGGTGTTTCCCTGGACATGGAGGGATGTAGGTTCTCAGCGTTTTTTAGAAAATGAGTCTGGGCTTTTCCAAATTACACTGTGGTGCCGCATCCCTATGGGAATGTTTAAGGGTAAGAACTGGAACAGGTGCTTATTGCTGATGGGTGAAAGGTACCAATATCTTAAAATTGGTGACTGTTGTCTTCTCCCATGGAGTGTTTCTTTCTCCCTGCAGCAGGCACATTCATAGACAGGACTGCCATTCACAGCGTGGTATACACGAAAAGGACAAGTGAGCTCACTGAACTTTTTACCTGTTGGTTCAAATCCTGGAAGCAGCACTTTTTCTACTGTTACTGTGTGTTCTGTCTTTGCTGTGGGATGTTGCTGTCATTGAACTAATTTGTCCTTTCTCGGCACTAGTGCAAGGGGAGAATCAGAGCCAGTCTTGGGGGTTCAGAGGAGAAGATGTAGCTCCCATGGGAGTCCATGGCTTTCATCCAAACCAGACCTCATGTGTGGAGAGTTATATTTATGTCTACATTATCCACATACACTGTAGTGTCAGGAACAGTTAAGCTTTTCAGTCTAACCAGTGTGGACACTTTCTGCTTCAAGGAATAAAGAGATTTCAGATACAAAAGAGGGAAATCTCAGATGGTGGATTTTCTGTGTGTACAAGTGAATGCCGTTCTTCAGCTTACATGAGTCTTGACCAACACGTGGCAAATTTAGCTCTGAGATTAAGTATTGACAGAATCTTAGGAAAGATGTTAACTTTCTGCATTTTTGAAGAGGATGCGTGGGCCTAACTGTGTAAGCTGACGTAGCTCAAGACTCTTCTGTTCAGGCAAACCTAAGAATGGGAGAGGTCAGATCCATCTTTGTATCTGGCTTATCACATTCTAATGAGCTAAAGGCTGCACATACCTGAATGGTATGAAAATCCATATCTGGAATTAAATCTTGCAGCTTGGGTCTGTGCTGGATACTAGGAATGGTAGGATATACTTATGCTAAGTAGTCCATATTTTCCTTTATTGCATGAAAAGCAATTAATAAACATGGAGACAATTCCCCTTGATTTTAACAAGGATGGAACTTCGTGGTTAATGCTTAGCCTTTGAATACTGTGGCCATCGAATACAGGCAGAGCAACTTGTGCACAGCTCCTCTGCCCAAGCATAGATACCTGCATCTGAGCTAGGCCAACCATTCTTCCTTTACAGGTGATGGAAAGAAAAAAATGCTTTTAGGACACAAGTAATTTTGTAGGCATGCACTATGAGATATGGACTATCTAGTAGATACAGTATATCTCTACTCTAGAGGTCTAAAATAGGTTGGCTTAATCATGCTGACGGTAGAGCATTTATAAAAGGACTACTATGTCGTTAAATGAGCTGCAACTCTGTTCTCTGCATTTGCTACTTTTGTGTAGACATTGACTGGGATCCTTCTCCAAGGCAGTTGTTGAAGCCAGAGGTTATTAATTATAGCTATGTTGGTTTTAGAGGACTGTGAGAGGAAATTCAGCCTCATTTCATTTAATTACCATTAAAGCTTCAGACAGTCACTGTGAGCTTTTTGGTTACACAAAGAGTGTTGACAGTTTGTTAAGCCATTTCAAGTTCTAACGTCATTTGATGGATTTCTTTTTAAATGCCTGAGTTCTAAAGAATGAAACAAACTGGAAGTATTTAATTAAAATCAGCCCGGTACACTGATGTCTGAAAAGGCCAAGAAAGTGTGGATGACTAATGCACAGAATCAGCCAGCTGGTTACCTGATGTGACAGGGTGGTGCTGTCAGTATGAGAGGCCTCAGCCTGGAAACCATTTCTACCAGTTGGATCCCTGTCCTACTCTGTTTGGAGCCTAGTCTAATTTCCTGTCCCTCAACATCCACCCTCTCCCTTAACTGCTAGAATATCGGTAACGTTGCTAAGCCTTGCATTATATTGTGCAGCAAAAAGGAAGAAAAGAAAGAGGTTAAAGAGGAAAAGAAAGAGGAAAAGAAAGATGACAAAAAAGGTGACAAAAAAGATGATAAAAAAAAAGAAGAGTAAGTATAAAGAATACATGTGTGCTTGCAATACACCTCCTATACTACAAAGCATGGAATGGCACTTCATCGTACCACTTCCATGACCATTGCTGTTCTGTAGGCTGCAGAATGTTGGCCTGTCAAACCTTTAATAATTTTTTCCCTTTAGAAAGGTGCAACTGCTCAACAAACTTGTGGCATCTTTAAGACCTGTGTTTTAGACCTGTCAAGAACAGCTTCCTAGATCAGTAGAAGGCAATTCAGCTACTGTGGTCCCTTTGATTTGCTGTTGAAGGTCACTTTTTCACTGTGAGGGCATTTGAGGATTGCAGCCTGCTTTGCAGATCTACACAGGCTTTTAATTGTTCTACAATGTCCATCATGATTCAGAACAGATGAACCAAAAGTCTGGCTTGGACAAAGAGCACAAAAATCTTACATGTCGAAAGTTACAGATTTACTAAGAAGTTTAGTTCTCACACTGACTAGCATATTGAATTACTTAATATGGTGCAGTTCATTACTGGTGATCACTAAAGTTTGCTTCTGCTGATTAGGTGGTGCTGTATTTCTGCAACAAAATGAGATCATTTGAATGCTTTTGACAGAAATGGATCCTACTCTGGTTTTGTTCCCCCAAAGCTGACCCAAACAGAGCACAATTTACCATTACCGGTCATTGAAAATAACAATGACAGCAGATAAAAAGAGAACGCATTTGAGTGGACTTCACAGTTAAGGAGTACATTAGAGTAATATGCTGCAAGTTGATGGGTATCTATGTGGTGGCATGTGCTATGTAGGCATGGGGACATGTAGTTAGGAATCACTTCCAAATGGAATCTGCTCGATCTCAAGATCTTGACTTTCTTAATCAAAGCTTTGTTTGATTAGAAAGCCTTTGTTCTAAGGATTCTCTTTCGGCTCCAGTGACTGTGTAGTGAGAGCCTGAGCTTTGCGGTAGCCTAAAGTGTTTTAAAACATTTCAGCAAAGAAAATAAGTGTTTTAACGTCTAGAAGGTAGTGTACTCTGTCATATGAAGGCCATATTTCATGGTCACCAGTTTTGAAGTGGTGACCAGTTTTTTAGAAGAAATGGCTCAAACCCTGTTGTGAAGAAGGCAAAGTAAATACTTTTCGGATTAAAGCTGTGTCCTTTACTAGCATTATCATCTGGGCATTCAGCTGACAGCAGGGATAATGCCAGAAATACACACAAATATGAAATAAATTATCGTTACATTTTAATATATTTACATTCTTGGAGATCAGGAAAAGTCACACAAATACATTTCCAAACATTGCCCGGTCACATATTCCCCACGCTATTCCACAGTTCATAGATCACGTTATCACCTGTTACTGTTGGAGCAACTTCTGCAGCTGTGGACCTCGCAATCCACTAATACACGTTTTCTCTGATGACATGCAACACGCCTAATTGCTATCTATTCCTTATCAACTTTCCTCGTGCTGGGGAAGGGCACTTCTGAGCATACTCTACATGCGCCATTAGCCATGCTGTTCTTCAAATCTTTTTTAAATTCCAGGCCGGTACGCTTCATTTAGCATCTCTCATTGTTGTGAGGCCTAGGGAGGCAGGACTGTGAATGTGTGAAATTTGATTTTACATAATAATACATTTTAGTTCTAGCCACACACTATATGTGTGTAGGTACACACATGGTCTTACTTGTGTAAACACGTATTTGAATACATACATGCTTTACTTGTTTAAATACGTGCTCTTACAGTTATTTCCATACTAGGATTTGCCAAAAACATCAAAATTAATCTGCAAAGGAAGGCTCTTTCTCTAGCAATAGACCGTAGCCTTCTAGCTTGAATGATAATAAGAAACATTTAACGTTTTACTTTTTTTCAGTGGGGGTCATATGCAGAAAGTGTGTGGTTTTCAGCCTGGGCAACGGGAATGTCTCTGGGTTTTTTTTCCACTCTTACTTTTTCCAAAGTTGGGTCGAGCAAATAAATAGAGTGCGTCAGACGGGATGAAGCTAATATTTGGTGTCTCATCTGGAGCTGCCTGCACGGAAACTTTCTCTTCTTAGGCAGCTGTGAGTTCATCATGAGCAGCCTCCAGAAGAGGGAGATCCAGCAGGTCACTTCATTACATTCCCGGTGTAAATCTGCGTGTTTTACTCCCCAGGAAGAAAAAAGAGATCTTTGTGATAGATCCTTCAAGCAATATTTACTACAACTGGCTGACCATAATTGCAGCACCCGTGTTCTATAACTGGTGTATGCTAGTGTGCAGGTATGGATCTACGTTCATAATAATTTGGGGGGGTTCAAATTTAGTGTCTTACTGTGTTTCCTATGTAAATTATCCTTGTATCCTGCAGTATTTTTGGGGCGGCTTACCGAGAAGATTTACGGTTCATATCCCCTTAGGGATATAGGACCTGCATACCACTGGGAGCAAGTGGCCAGTGTTTCTTTTCATCTTTTTGTCTAAAAGCGGTTGGTTGTGACTTGCCATGAGCGTCCTGTCGAGCGCCGGCTGTGGCCTTTGTGTGCCACCTACTGGCTGGCTGCGGGGATGTGCCCTGGCCAGGGTGGGCTCAGCAACCACTGCTGGAGGGGGGTCTCCAGCCCCCCAGGAGACAGCAGAAGGGAGGGCTGTGGGCACTGTTGGCTCGTCTTAAATTAACATCATGCATCTACAGGTGCTTGAAGGGCGGGAGGGTTTTACTCGAGTATTTATTTTCCCTTGTGAAAACGTGGAAATCGGTTTGAGTCGAATTTAGGGAGTGCTGCGGAAGTGGCTCGCTTGGGCTGTGTCAGATGGCAGGGAGAGACGAGGATGGCTTGCCGCTCTGAAACGAGTCTTGTATTTGGGAATTTTCTGAGTGGAGATGTGTGTCCCCTGTGAAATCTGTTGCATGTTTAATTGTAGCGATACGTGTGTTTCTTCACAAGTGCACTTGGTATGTGTTTGAGTTTTGCTCCTGGCCTAAACACCTTTGAATTCTGAAAGATCCGAACGTCTCTTTAAACATAGCTCCAAGTGAGCAGGTGTCTGGGCACGGAGATATGCTGCCCTTAATTTTTCAGTGTCAGGAATGTGCTAGGACTCACGTTGCAAGTACTCTGCTTGTGCAGCTGGTGTAATACTTTTTTTTTTTTCTTGGTATCTTTGTTTCTTTAGAGCCTGCTTTGACGAGCTACAAGTTGACCATATTAAATTATGGCTCTTCTTGGATTATGGCTCCGATATCATCTATGTTCTTGACATGTTTGTCAGATTCAGGACAGGTGAGTCTTTCTGAGTTTTTACATTGTTTTCAGATACAGCATGGATATAAAGGTTGGAAACCGAAATTCCCCTGTTTATGACCAGTGTAGTGTCCTGTCTCCAGCAGAGCCCAACAGTGGAGCCTTTGGGAAGATGAAGTGTCTGATCAGCTTGGATTGTTTTAAGGCTGGACATCCCAACACCTGCACTTCCCTTGTCCCTAAGTTCAGTCCTAGGCATGCCGAACGCTGACTGAGCACGCACTGTAACAGGCTGTGTGGGGAAGGGACAATAAGGCACTTTGTGTGTCACGGTCACTCTGTGCACGATATATATGATTTGCTCATTGGAGTGGGCAAGAAACCCAACTGCGCCCCGCAAGTGCTGCTTTCTTTAGCCAAGCTGTGCAGCGCCCTCCTCAGAAGGGGTTACCGAGTTGGTCAAGTGGCAGGTCTGTCACCCATCTCAGCCTCCAGACTGCACCCTCCACCTGGAACCGGCGGTGCTGCCCCTCTGCCACCAGCTGTATTCCCCGCAGCCTCTCAGAGGTCCCGGCTGCGGCTCCCACTGCCTGCTAGTGGTGTTGGGTCAGCCCAGGAGGCTGGTGGTATGGGATTAACCCAGGCACCTCTGCTTGGGTCCTGCCTCCCCGGAGGAAGTGCGGACATAAGGGATCTGTGAGGACTGTGCCGTGCCAGGGGTGAAGTGGTTCTCTTCAGCTTCCCGTGCCTGTTTCTCTGTAGTCCAGCCAGGCTGAGAAGATTTCATGTTTGAGTGTGCCCAGCTGATACAGATTCTAGCCTTAAAGGGATATCTATTTAAAACTAAACAAGGGCATAGTATAGGCCTAAGCAATAACCTACAGTGGTCCATACTGTTAAATGTCTAGAATGGTCCTCGATGTGCTTTGGTGCAGGCACGCTGGCGTGTGCCAGCTGCCACTCTCTCAGGCAGTGTCTGGGCACAGCTGGAAGGACAGCAGAGGTTGGGTGGTGTTCATGGTGTTGTTCCTGGAGGGAGCTGGGAGAACTTAGATGGGAATAGAAGCTCTCATGGTAGCTGGTCTTAGGGCCAGGAAACATTTCCTGACTTCTTCTCTTTACCGGTATGGATGGGGCCCCAAACAACACTGATCATTATAAAAGTGAGAGTTCTTTTAAGTCTTTGATTTTTACATTTTCTTTTTTTCCTTTTTTTTTTTTAAAAAAAAAATCATGCTGACAGCTTAACATTAATTATGGCTTGTGACAAGTTGTAAACGTAATTACAAGACAGAGGGTAAAAATGCTGTCACTTTGGGAAGCACAGAACTCACGGCAAGCCAAATCCTTAAACTTAGCAAGTACCTTATTCGACAGGAAAGTCTATTGCAGATAGCAGCCTCAATCACAAGACTGCTGTATTTGGGGTGGGGCTTCATCTCCTTCGTGCAGTTAAAATGTCAGCTGTGCCAACTAAATTTCTTTCCTGCAGTTATATCTGCTATTGTAATGGAAAAGAACTGAGCAGAAACTGGGCACGTCCAGGGAATGCAAGTTATAAAATTTCCATGGGCTGTCCTCATAATGATTGTACAGCTGTTAAAGCGTGGTTAGAAGGTTGGCTTTGCAGGCCTGGGTTGGAACTGCAGAATTGCCGCAGAGACCTCCTGAACGCTTCGGTGCAGGTGTCCGCTGCAGTTTCAGGCACTCACATAAGGAAGTTGCTTCTTTTAGGTGCCAAGATCTTTGTCAGATCTCTTGACAACCCCTCCTGGCTCTGCCTGCGCCTGCTGCCTTTTCCTGTGAGCCTGCAAGGTCCATCTGCCCTGGGGGCAGAGGTCCTGGAAGCCGTTGGGGAAGAGTGTGACTCCCTGCTGTCCAGGGGCAGGGACTGGCTTTGAACTGGGATCTAGGTAGCCCCATATCCGTGATCCACATCAACTTCTCTGTGGGGCACTCCTGTCGAGCTGCAGGGCCACTTTCACTGTGTTTCACCTATTTGGTGACTGTGCACTGTGAAGCAGAACAGATCCATGTCTCTCAGCAGCTGGTTGTGTCTACCGTACCCTGCGTTTTCATGCTTTCAGAAGGTTTTGCTGTAGGACTTCAGTTCTGTGAGGGGATAAAAAAGAGCTGAGGGGCCTTTTTCTCCCTTCAGGAGGAAGGGGTTTTCAAAGTTATTTTTAATAATTGCGAGTCAGAAATTCATCTGCCTGGCCACCTTTTCTCTTTACTGTTAATAAGGGCATATTTGACCGGCTTTTCCAGCAGTTTTCTGGGAGGGAACACATTCATGGCACAAGAACTCCTTCCATTTGTAGTCACCATCAGTTTGCAGCTACCCAAAGACAGAAATAGGCATGTACATGAGGCAACTGCACAGATAGGCACACATTCCAGAAATACAGCCGTGCTGGGTAGGGCACGGGAAAATGTGGCTCGGTCTTCTTCAGGAGATGCTTCCCTGAGAAAGCTGCTGCCTGTCGATGGCTAAGGGATTAGCAAGATGTGACAATCCCTTCTACGCAGGGAATGCTTTACTTTTCTCTCGGAGGACTTTTCCTCCTGGCTGGCCTGGTGGGCAGACAGTTGGACATCGCCACCTGCAATTGCAGCGAGTGTCTCGCGGTGCCTCGGCTGTTCCCTGTGGAACATCTTGGATGCCTGGAGAGCTCTCAGAGGTGCAAACCAGCACCGCAGCTGCGCTGCCCGGGCAGCCTTTCTACGAGAACTCTTACACGGTGGCAGCTTGCTTTAAGGTCTCTTACTGCAGTTTACGTCTTCTCACAATTTTTAAAAATCGAATACTTTCCGAAGTCTTTTGAATGATGAAATGCCAAGGTACAAAATTCTGCTTAGTAGCTCTCTTACTAGAAAGACAAAAAAAAAAAAAAAGTGCATCCCATTTTCCCCAGATGAAAAGGAAAATCCTGTCAGCTTTAACACTGGACACAAGAGGAATAGTATGGCTCGGGGTGGGGTGGAAACTGGATTTCTTTATCTCAGGGGTATCTATATTGTTCGGAAAAAGTTTCCAACAATCCATTATAACGACTTATTCTTGATATTTATGTAAAAATATTCCACTCCAATTTTATACGCCACTGCTTGACACTTGCTTAACTTTGGTTATGACCCATGCCAATGATTCATGAAAAATGAGACATATGAATCTCCCCTTTCTTTTTGCAAAGATACCTAAAAGAAAAAGATACAGCTGTCTCACACTGTACAAAGAGTGGAAAACTGCAGGGAGCACTGTCGTAATAATAGAGTCACTGCTTTTTATCATTATATATCAGCTTTGAAGCTTAATTGAAATATTTAAATTTGCAGTTAAATATTTTTCATTACATGAACTCATAGTCTATCAATGTCTGTGTGCATAAGAGTAAAAATGTTAATGTTCTCAGGTATCTGAAATGTAAGTCACTCAGTACTGTTGATGGTATTTTTATTCTGACAAGTAAAATATGTATTCTTATTCTTTGAAGGCTTCCTTGAACAAGGCTTGCTAGTTCAAGATGAAAAGAAATTACGAGAGCATTATACCAAAACTATGCAGTTCAGACTGGATGTGCTGTCTCTCCTGCCAACAGACCTGGCGTATTTGAAGCTTGGTTTAAACTACCCTGAGCTGCGATTTAACCGCTTGCTGAGGATCGCTCGCCTGTTTGAGTTTTTTGACCGTACTGAAACCAGGACAAATTATCCAAACATGTTTCGTATTGGAAATCTTGTGTTATACATTCTTATCATCATCCACTGGAACGCGTGTATATACTTCGCCATTTCGAAGCTCATTGGATTTGGAACTGACTCTTGGGTCTACCCCAACGTGTCCATTCCAGAGTACGGGCGCCTGTCTAGAAAGTACATTTACAGTCTGTACTGGTCAACGCTCACGCTGACAACCATTGGAGAAACACCTCCTCCGGTGAAAGATGAAGAGTATCTCTTTGTGGTCATTGACTTCCTGGTGGGTGTGCTGATCTTCGCTACCATTGTCGGTAACGTGGGCTCCATGATTTCCAACATGAATGCCTCCAGGGCAGAATTCCAGGCCAAAGTGGATTCCATTAAACAGTACATGCATTTCCGAAAAGTGACTAAGGATTTGGAAGCCAGAGTTATTAAGTGGTTTGATTACCTCTGGACCAACAAGAAAACGGTGGATGAGAAGGAAGTTCTCAAAAATCTGCCTGACAAGTTGAAGGCTGAAATTGCCATCAATGTCCATTTGGACACACTGAAGAAAGTGCGTATATTCCAGGACTGTGAAGCTGGACTTCTCATTGAGCTGGTGCTGAAGCTGAAACCGACAGTCTTCAGTCCCGGGGACTACATTTGCAAAAAGGGAGATATCGGGAGAGAAATGTACATTATTAAAGAGGGAAAATTGGCTGTGGTGGCAGATGACGGCATAACCCAATTTGTAGTCCTAAGCGACGGCAGCTACTTTGGTGAAATCAGCATCCTGAACATCAAAGGCAGCAAATCTGGCAACAGGAGGACAGCCAACATAAGGAGTATTGGTTATTCTGATTTGTTCTGCTTGTCTAAAGATGATTTAATGGAAGCCCTCACGGAATATCCAGAAGCCAAAAAGGCTCTGGAAGAGAAAGGGCGACAAATTCTGATGAAAGACAATTTAATAGATGAGGAAGCAGCAAAAGCAGGAGCTGATCCAAAAGACTTGGAAGAAAAAGTAGAAAGACTTGAAACAGCTCTGGATACGCTGCAGACCAGGTTTGCGAGGCTCTTGGGAGAATTCACCTCATCTCAACAAAAGGTGAAGCAGAGACTTGCCAGAGTAGAGACCCGAGTGAAAAAATACGGTAGTGGCACCTTATCAGTTGGAGAAGCAGAGGCTGAAAAACCTGAGGAGAAAAAGCAGTAATGGCGTATTTATGGTTCCTCATTTATTGGAGAAGGTTGAAGCATGTGAAAGCCATAAATCTATGTAAATATGTGTGTGCATACATAGACATGATTATTTTTATATGAACTCAAGGGAGTGGTTTTTAGCATTTTTAACTGAAGCAGTATTTTCTTGTAAATAGAATATTGTCACCTTCTTCTTAGGGGGAGATTTGGTCTGGCATTTGGGTACTTTTTTGTACTGGGAGTGGGTTTCTTACAAGTCATGCTCAGAACGTCTATTGTGTGTGGTACGTATAGGTCTTGACACATTGTCTCTTCCCACGTGTGTTGCGTTAAGAAGGTATTGTACTTAAAGTAGACGACATCAAGGGATTTTTAAGGGCTTAAAATATAGTTACAGGGTACATGCTCTACCTTGCTACCTTAGTAGCTCGTTAAACGTGTGGATGCACACCTGGGCTTCTCAAAAAAATCTATGTTCTTTCACAGTGAAGCGTCTGCGCAAACAGTTGGACTACAGCTAAGCAGCAGCACGTACCGTATTACCGATGCGGTGTAGCCCGGCTCGGGTACAGAACAGCCACCCATCTGGATGCTTTAGGCTCATTCTTCCTAGTGAGCCGGGCCCTGCACAAAGGGCCGTGCTGACAGAGTAGCGCTGCTCATTCGCATCCTTTCTGGCACGGGCTGGGACAGCCTTTGCTCTTCTGAAGCTGCTTCGCATGTGGAGAGAGCGGGACATCCCTCCCCACCCCCTTTTTTTTATTATTTTTTTTTATTTGTAATGCAGCCCCCATCCACACTGGTGAAAACCCTCACTTGGAAGGCAGTCCCCAAAAGCTCACTGCTGGAAGACAGCTGCGGCAATCCGGCTTCACTGGACCAGGGAAGAGGGAAGAGGGCAGTGTGTGCAGCTCCTCTATGTAGGATCTTGAGTGGATTTCCCGCAGCCAGTGGGCAGTCCTGCAGGGAGGCTACCGAGAAACTGCCCGGGCTGCAGGCAGGGACAGCCTGTTCCCTCCAGCTTTGTCACCCAGGAGGGTTCCTGCAAGGCAGGGAGAACAAGCCCTGTGTTGCAAAGTCTTTTCTGCTACTAGGCCCATGTTTCCTCGCTCTTCATTTCATTTAATGATGCCTACTCCACTTCCTTTCGCTATTTAGGACCCGCTTTTCTCTGAAGTAATTGCCGCACTGCCATCTTTCCGTCAGGTCACATTCAGGTGACCTGAATGAAGGTCACATTTGCTCTGCTAGGAGCCTAGTTGTGCTGGTTGCTTTTTTACTGGCTGCTGGGTAGTCGTCTCTGCCAGCAGCTGGGCTCTGAGGTGTGTTTTCTTGCTCTGTCACATCGCAACCTCAGGATTTGCCTCTTACACACTCCCTTCCCCCTTAGCCTTCTCCACGCCCCTGCTTCCAGTTTCTTTCCAGGCTTCCCTCCCTCCCACTGAGGGGATTTCTCTGATGTTCTCCCGCTGGGAACACACTAGCTTTCATTTTTCGCTGTGTGGTATTTTTCTGCCGTGAAGCTTTCCCTGCGCTACTTTGATCCTCCGGTACCCCACTGACTTCGGAAGAGTAGGGAGCAGCGGAGGCGGTTCAGCATCTACGGCACGGGGGCTGGATCCTCCAGCGGCATTAGGTATTGCCATGGGCAGTGCTCTGCCTTCGGGATGGCCTTGGCCCTGACTTGAGGAGCCCTCACGGCACGTGGGTGTAGGTGACCTGTTGGGAAAGTGGTGAGAAGCCCACTGAGAAGAGGGTGGTTTGAGTAGTGAAATGAGAAGAGGCGGTTGGTTTGCTAAACAGCTGCTCAGAGTAAATGGTCATCTCTGGGCAAGCAGCTGTCCACCTCCTAAGGACACTTGTGAGCCTGGCGAGAGACACATCTGACCCTGAGTAAGGTACGGGGCTTTGCCAGCAGCACTGGCAAAGGTAGCAGATGTCCACATATGGCCCACGTCTAAACTCCTGTTATCATCAGCCTAGAAGCCACCTAGACTCAGGTATCTACTGTAGGCTGGGCTTAGCCTTTATTACGAAGATTTCCACTGACTAGAACGAGGGCTTTGGAAAGTAGCGGAGACCTATAGGCAGCCAGCGGAGTTTGGGAGTTTTGGTCCTTCAGCTGAATCCTGTCCTTATTTTCTCCGAGGGCTTGAGACAAATGGGGGAGGTAAGAGAGGCTTTTGGCAGGGGGCCTTGCGCCCTCACAGGAGGAAGGCAGCAGGGCTGAGGTGGCGCTTGGTGCTGCTCCTTGCAGCGTTCCGCGGGGCCGTCACCGGCTGCTGAACCTGCAGCTCTCTCCTTGCAGGAGGTGGGTACGGCACCGGCCTGCGGCTGATGCTCACTCTTGTGCTATTCCAACACCTTATCTGGTAGGGGTTTCACACTCACTGTCATCGTTCTCTGTAAATATCTACCTACCTACCCAACATACTACAGCTGTTCCAGCCTACTTAGGTATATACAAATAGATCTGTTGAAAGTATTATTTGTACAAACTTATACCTGTCTACCCCCACACACAAATACAAGAATGCTTCTTTACCAGATGGATCAGAACAGCTTAAGCTATCCGTTAAATACATGTTTGCTCTTCCCTTTTCTATGCCTCTTGGTCTGGTTTTCGCATGCCAGAAAAAGAGCTATTTCAATGCTATTGGCTTCAGTGACTTTGAAATATATAGCTTTTGGCATGATGAAATCACATCCTTCATCATTTTTCATCTCTGTAAGATGTCTTTTCCACTTCTTTAATGTGGCTACAGCATGTACATTAAAATATTTTGAGTAATGTTCAAGCAACTCTGTGTTTTCTCTCATCCGTATCTCCCCGGATTTTAGCGTTTCATGACAAGACTTTGATAATACCAGTATTACATGGCCCAGAAAATCATGAGCTGTAAAGGAGACCTGAAGCGACAGAAAACCGAGTGGGAACGGCAGTGTTCTCCCCTCACCATGGGGCAGCTGGCACGTGGTTTTGACACTGTCACTGCAGTTGCAGATACCACAACAGGCACGAGAGCCTGGCCACGACCCGGCTTCCCCACCCGTGCCGGACCTTCTGGAGTGCAGAGCCTGCTGGGCTCCTCCTGCCGCTGCCACCCACCTCCTGTCCTCCCCTTCCCCAGCTCCGTGCAGGGCGGCAGAGCACGGATGGTGCCTTCTCCAGCAGAAATAAAGGTGTTTGCAAGCGTGCTGCTACTTGTGCACACACACTTCATCTACCAAAACTCTCCCCCAAAGCATCGGGCAGTACCTGCCAGGAGTTGGGCTGGTCCTTCAACCCCACCACAAGAGAAAGCAAGGAAGGGGACAGCTCTTAGGGAGCATTTGAAAGCACGCTGAGAATCTGCAAACGGTGTTTAATGGCCACAGCACTCATTTCATGCAGGTACAGGAGCCATCCCGTGGGGAATGGGTGGCCACGGGGTGGTACCATTGCTCCAGGCTGCCTGTGCTGAGCAAGACACCCCGTGGCCAAGGCCCAAGGTTGGCTGAACATCTGCTGCAGCTGCAAAAGGAGGGTAAAGCTGGTGGAGCAGCACTGCCATGCTCCAGGTGCTACTTGGCCTGAGCTTTTCCGGGGAAAGGGCTTCAAGTCACAGGCCCTGCTCCCTAACAGCAAGTGATTCAAGTCTTGCTACTCCCCAAAATGCTCTCAAGAGCAGCACCCCACCCTTTTTCCCTCATGCCCTGCTATTATTTTTACTTGAAAGGGTTTTTACAGTAGAAAGGTCCGCTCTGGAAAATTCAGCCAACTGAACTGGACAACAGAAAGCGTGGCGACAGCAAAACCAGCTTGTGTGTGATCCTGACTGCCCAGCTCTTTCTGCAGAAAGAGCCTGGGGATTTAATTCTTTTCTCAGGCATCTGCTTTACAGTTTTATTCCTGCCAAATATTTATTAACCTACAAGCAGAGGAGGCTCTGCTTTACATTAAGAAACAAACTTCATTTTCCTTTCCCTCACAAAAGCATTAGCGCTTTCTCAGAGCTGGTCTGTGTGGCGCTGATGTAGAAGACACATTCGTTTCTGCAGCGCTAACTGATGGTGAGGATAAGAGAGGATTTCCCAGGCCAAACCAAGTCCGGGTTCTCCGACGAGACAGTGCAGTCAGACCGACTAAAGGAGGGCTGCTCTTCATCCAGATTTGTGAGATGACAGCATTTGTATTTGGCTTCAAAGTCCCCTGGCTCTTCTATTAATGTTTCCACCCTGGAACAGACAGAAAGAATCAAACCCTTGTTTACATAATTTAGCATTCATAAAAACCCTTTGTGTATCCGTCAGAGCAAGATGAATTATGCACTAAATGGATCTGGCAACCGTACAGGCAGCTAAAGCACAAGATCTCAGCTGTGGCATCTTTCCTGAGGGAAGCCATCTATCCGGGAATCCCACTCTCCCCCCTGCCCCATCCACAGTCCAGAACCACAGGAGGATGCTGCCTGTGGCGTCCTTACAGAGAGAACAGGGAAGCCCTGCTCCCTTCTACTCTGCCTTGGGTGGCAGGGGAGGAAAACCCATGAGAGCCCAGGGTCTAAAAATGGGTGGGCCTTTTGTTTCTGAAATTCAGATTTTGCAACCGTTTCCAGCTCACAAGTCAAGGGCCAGCTGCCCTCGCAGCTTCACTGGGGAAAATAAAATTCTGTCATTCCATGTTTGCAGTCCTCCCTGCTCTGCATCCCAAAAGCAGAGTGAGGAGGGAAAACTTGAATTATTTAAGCAAAATCGTTTTCTGCAACCACAAGAGCAGGGTGTCCTCAGCTCCAAGGATGAACACAAACGTCAGCTTTACTGCAGAAGCAGCAGCAGCTCTCACAAAGAGATTTTCTTCCTCAGCTCTACCCTTTCTGCCTGGCTTCTGCAGGGAGAGCGCAGGTTGCCGTGCCAGTGGCTACAGCTCCCATGCCAAAGGCTGTCCTCCCAAGGGGCCAAGGAGGACACCATCCACCTCTCAGAGGCCTGTCTTATTTCTGTAGGTAAACTGGGGGTAGGTCACTAAAACCAGAAGTGCAAAAACATGAAAGGAATTTACTACCGGTCGCTATTCCATTTTTCTTAACATTTGTTGTGGCTGGTATCAACCTTGCTGTAACAGGGCAACTGAAGAACAGTAACATGGAAAATCAGGAAACACAACTGTGTTCTGGACTGACGGGCAGCTCAATGAATAGCTATTAACTTCTCAGCTTTTTGTATGTTTTGATATGTCATTTCTTTACTTTCCTGACAAAAAGAAACAACCAAACCCAAACCCCATTCTGTTCTTATTGCCAACAGTTACTTCCCACTTTGGAAGTAAACCCCACAGCAGTTACTAGAGCTGCTCCTCCAGGAAGCACAAGAGCCAAGGGGAACTACCTGCCTTTCCCAAGACGAGGATAGAGGCATGAAAGGATTTTTTTTTTTTTTTGGCACAGCTTGCTTCCAGGGCTGATGTATCAAACTAACCACACTGCAAAGTTCTCCTCTTTTTTAGGAGAGCCAGTTGCCAGTCCCCTACTGAAGTACAAATATTTTACTTGCAGAATGGGGCCGATAACTCATTCAACAAGCTTCTGTGGGATTCCCACTATTTTCAAATTATCTGCAGATTTAGGCTGTTTAAAACATGTCCTAGAGCTGCTTGTTCACAGTTACTTGTCCAATGCTTGGAACAAGGAAGCCTCTCTTAAGCAGGAACTTTGGGCACTCCATGGTGCAGGAAACTATCCAGAAGTGTTTTGTTTTCTTAAAGTAGATTCTGACTAGTGGAAACCCAACACCTCCTCTCCTTGGAGTAACACAGCTGCCTCTGACTACACCTGCATGAAGGTTAGGAATAAAAAAAGCTTATGTCTAACAACAAAAAGCTGCAGAACTTTTCTAAGAAAGTGCCTCATGCCTTTCCACACATGCTGGTTGCCACCACAGGTCATTCATCCCATCAACTGTGGCCAGGTTTCTCCACGCGCAGTTCGAACCACAGCACTGACACTATGGATGAGGCTCCCGACTACCAGGTAGTTTGGCAGACGAGCTGCCCCAAGCAAAACACTTTCAGTTCAGGGTTTCAAGGCCAACTGCTTTGAAGAGGTTTCACCTGTGGTTTTCTACAACTGATTTTCACTTAAACTTTGGCAGCCTGAAGGAGCCCATGCCAGACCAATGGGCAACAGGGACATCGCCGGAGCCGAGGGTGGGAGAAGCGTCGTGCAGCACAGCAGAGCTTCCTACTCTGTACGGGTTTCAGTGCGACAGGGCTTCACTCTCACTCGTGCAGGAGGGGCAGGAAAAAACTGCAGAGGAAACCCAGAAGGCGACGAGACCAACTGACACTGCCATCAGTCACTCAGAGACTCCAGAGGCTGCAACCAGCCTTAGGATGGGAGACTCCCAGAGGAAAGGTGAAAACCAGCAGAACATGGCTGGTGGAGGCTCCCACCTTGCAGATGGTTAGAAGAAACTACCAAACCAGCACATTTTTACCACCCATGGCCCTGCAGCAGTGAGGCTCAGAGGCAGCAGGCAGATCTCCATTGTTTCTGCACCTCCAGCTTCCTTCATTGCAACTGCTGGTCTGCAGAGGGACACAGCCGCCAAGAGCGCTGGCTCCGGGCCACCCACTGTCCCTCTGGGAGAAGCCGAGAGCATGAAGCCAAGAGAGAAGGGAGTAAAACCATCCTGGGGAGGTGGCAACAGCAGCAGTGCGTGGTGCTAGGAACAGAGTCCTGAACCCAGGAAACCTTTCCCTAGGGCTGAGACACTGAGAAGGCCTCTCTCCTCCAAAAGCAAAGCCACCAAAGAAACCATCATGGATGATAAAGTCAAACTGCTTATCCGAAAAGCTGCAGGTCTGGAGCACGATCGCCTCTGAAATGCCAGAGGTCTGATGTCTGGAACGACTCCTGGTGCAGGAGCGATGGTCTCCCCTGGGCTGGCTGCTGGCCATTACAGCTGGTGCAGAAAGTGGAGTCCAACAAGGGCAGAGCCCAAAGGCTGTGGCAGTACTCCAAAGCAGCCGGACAGGAACTTCGTCAGAAAGGATACCAACTTGCAGATTTTAGCTTGGGAATATGAGACCGTGCCCCCAGAGGCATTCAAGGTGAAAAAACCCCTTATCAGATGCTCATAAAGAAGTCTGTGTTGTATTCTGAAAAGAAAGTATCAGTGCTGGTGAGGCCAAAACATCACCTGCTTTGGTTTTCACTTGCTACAAAGTTCATAGGATTCTTCATGCACAGGTAGCAATTAAAAAAAAAATCCATATACATAGCACAAAGGAGATTATTCTTCTGAAAACATGTTTTCAGCTAGGAAGCATTCTAGTGCTACTCTCCCATTTTTTATTAAAAAATAATTATATTAGGAAATAATAAAACCCCTTAATGGTACCATATTAGCTTACCTGATCTTTACCCCTTGCTGCTCAAACACTAAGCAACAGGAAATAACTAAATCAAATGTAGCAGCATGTAACATATGGCAGCTCAAAGCTTAGCACAGAGACTTTAAAGCAGCTGCCGTTTTACAGACAGTTACTTGTGAGCATGGTTGCTTGCACTGCTGTACTATGCAGATCGGGAAGCAGAAAGACGCAGTGGGAAGCCAAGTTAAAAGGATTTTCTCTGTAGGTGAAGCCACTGGCACAGCAGAAATGCACACCAGAGCTTTCGGTGGCGTTAAGAATAAAGGCTTCACGTCAGCCTTGCACACGACAAGAGTTCGGTCGCCGATCTCCAAGCTGCTGCGGTTTTTATCTTCACTTGACACCGCTCAGTACTGGTTGTGACCCAGGCTGGCACGAGCAGCAGCACCCCTGCACGCACAGTTGCCGGCCGTTTAGTTGCGCCACATGCCCTTCCAAAGGCAGCAGTCCCATTCCAGTGATCGCTGGCTGACTTCCACAGTCAGCTCTGGCTTCACTTTTAAGTCTCAAAACTACGCACAAACCTACCCAGGAAGATAACATAGCACACACCTAATGCCATTTTATCACCTTAAAATAGAACAATGATTTCTGCTCTCTACTTGTGTTTCCAATATCCTTGTCTCTTCGAAATTTCCCCACACAGAAATCCTGAGGCAGAGATATACATTAAGCACCAGACATCCATAAACACAAGTGTACTACGTAGACTCCAATTATTTATCAGGACCACTCTCAGGGCCGCTCTCAGGATGCATCCTACAAATACTGCGTAACAGAACAAAGCCACGCTTGCATATTGCAAAACCGCACACCTGTAATTAAAGCCACCTTCCTACCATCCCTTGTCTTCCCAAGATCCTTTCAGTTAAAAAAAAAATAAAACCAAACCACACCTCCACTTCCTTCTTCCTCCCTAGTCTCTTTCTCAATCAGAATCAGTTTTCCAGCTGCTTCTCTTCCCACCTAGTTGCTTTTTTCTGGCCAACCCATCCCCTCCTCTCCCATCTCCCCCTTTCACTTGCTCCCCCACCAGCCAACACAAGCAACTTCTCCAGCCAAGCCCAGCTCCTGCCCGGGGCCCATCCCATAATCCAGCCATTGCAAAAAGGGACCAATGTTTCAGGCAGTAGGTTCCAGAGAAATGGGAGTTTGCATCTGAGTGAAAGAAATATTTTTCTAAGGAGGAAAAAAGGAGAAAAACAAAAGAAAGAAAAAAAAAGGATTGACTGCGGCTTTTAAAGATCACAAGCCTTTTCTCATTGCAACCTTATGCCTGCAAAATTCCCTCTTTCCGTTTAAGAATGTGGGATCCCAAACGCAACACCTACCATACCCTGCTTTCTGCTCTTTGGAGAGCAAAGCTCACAGGAGGCACAATCCACAGACACATCGAGGAGAAAGTTGCTTTTTCTGCTCCCTCTGGGTCATGTCACAGCAGCTTTCAACAGGCTGGCAGTCCCTGGTCCACCTGGTCTGCAGCTGCAGCGAATGAGGTGTGCCAATGCAGGCTTGGCCACGATGCCACCTGCCAGAAACTCTACTGAAGATGCACTGGAAACTTCTGGGACAATGGGAGGAGGAAGATTCCCACGTTCAGTAACAAGGTGGCAGGCAGGATGCTGTGTCAGTGGCAGGAAAGACCTCTGACTGCGGGCCAGCACCTCACTCGGTGATTTAATGACAGCAAAGCTATGAAGACAGAAACCTTATAGCTGTGCAGCATGCAGCCAAAGTCACCAAGCAAGTAACTTTTAAAAATTACAGAAATCCAGCAGCAAGACGCTCTTATTAATTTTGTTAATGAAAAATAATAAAAATCAACAGCCGAATACATCTTCAGACGGAGCACTGCAGAAAAATACATGCCATTATTTCATGGGTTTTCCAAATGAATTAATCTGGATAAGTGACATGTCTAAAGGCAAATGCCAGTACCAACTCTATTTCCGACGCAGTGTCCCTTCTATGACACGGTATAAAACTGAATTTCTTAATAAAATTGATTTCAAATCCCTCATGGTCTTATGAATTTGGTGACAACAACTTCAATCACTTCAATGATTCTGAAAGTTTAACTGGAGTTGTACAAAAGTACAAATGGGTACTGTAGGTAATTTATCACAAACCCTTGTGATTCTGAGACTAACCATAATAAACTAAGCTCTTGCCAGAAAAGGCTCATTTTTGCACAGCTAAACTCAGAAGAAGTTCCTGCTCCACCTTGCGTGCTGAAACACTGGAGTTTTTCTGCACCATAAATCAGGCACATTCAAACATTCGGGCCAACTGAAGAATCTTCATCCTGAAACTTCTTGAGACAACCAGGAAATTTTTAATCCCCTGGTGAGATTAAAAATTTACCTGGAGGCAACTGGCTGTAACAGTGCCAGGGAAGCCCCTTAAAGCTGATGCTGTGGGGATTGTCCTCCTCCTGAACATCAGCAGCATGGAAAGCTGGGCCCCACTGTGCTCCACAGAGCAGAAACATGGGCAAGCAACCAGGTAGCCCACACTGTGGGCTGCCTGAAGGCTCAGCCCATCAGGCACCATCTGCATGGTCGGACATGCGGTATGAAGCTCCTGCCTCAGCAGTGAAGACTGCTGTGGGATGAGAGGCACGGGCTGACTACTGTACCACAGAGCTCCTTGGAGCCCCAGGTTCATTGCCAGCCCATTCCAGCGTCAACATTCCTCAAAGCACAGAGCTGGAAGGGGGTCTTCTTGGCTGCCAGTCCCGTCTCAGTCTACCGCCTGCCAAATGGAAGAAGCCCAGTTAGAAGTTCACAAAACACTATTCCTTAATTAGATGAACCGTGCTCGCTCCTGATGGCTGTTCCTGAAATCTTTTTAGCAACAAAAGCCTTCATCTTTTTAAAGCTGATGCTCTGTTCATGCAGTCATGTGCTAACATACCTTTAAAGAAAACTCTTCTGTCACTTCTAACAAAATCTGAAAAAAAAAAATACCATTTGTTCATTACTAAAGATTATTCTTTTCAGTGTTTCTTGCATTACCATCATTTTTGAGGCATACAATACTAAAAATATACAGATAAAATCCTGATGTTCCCTTTGCATCAAGGTTGGAAGCGCTTTGGCAGTCTATTAGGGTGCAGAAGGATATGCTCAGAGGCATTTGTCACTTGTCAAACGAGACAATGCCGAGATGCCAAAAATATTTACTTGTTAACATATCAAGGACACCCTCAGCAGAGAGCACCAGCATCCTGGCATCAGGCTGCTACCCTGGAAAAGGAGCCCTCTGGCTCACTTGAGACAGGTATTTCAGTGACCCATAAGTAGACCTGGGGTTTTCAAGGCAAGTTTTGTTGATCTAAAATTTGCTAAATGCTGCTGAAAGACAAAGTCAGGGTGAAAGACATTCCAGATGTCCCTGAATCCCAGAAAAAGAGAACTTAAAGAGCATTTTCTCCACTTTGACAAACCTTTCAAGCAACAGAAGACTGACTGGAAGTTCTGCAGGGCCAGAGGGCAGCTTGCAGCTACAAGACTTCAATATTTATTTATGTTAAAACCTTATCAACTCCTGTTAGACAATAAGCACATTTATAATACCGCTGAGGTTTCAATACAGTGGCATTTTGGGGGAGGCAGTATATATTTAAATGGGAAATCTGTCAAGTACTTACATCTTACCTGAGAGTGACTCCTTGAAAAACAACTTATGCTTTTAAAGGCCAATACAATTACATATTATTTTAATCTTAATGCTAAAGGAAGACAGAAGAAGCATATTTACAATGTCAACAATTCAGTTAGAGAACTTTGTATTGCTATCTGATTATGCTGTCTGCCCAGCTTCTAGACCTATACAAAAAACCCAACATGAATCTTATACGCTTGTCAGCGGGGCATAACCACCTTCCATAGCTACATGAGAATAAAACAAGTTACAGGGATAAAGCTTAACAGTGTTAGACTATTGGCATAGTACATACCACACAGCAGTATCACCACGTGGTTCATACTTGTAACAAAACACTTCAAGGCACTCAGCAAACCTTGCTCTCACCACCTACGGTAAAAGATGACTCAAACCTGAAGGAAATCGGCAAGAACTGTTGTCAACCACCCTACTGAGAGGTAAGGTATCTTGTAGTTTCCTCTTCAAGGACATGCCACGAGGGGAACGTTCAAGAAGGCATGCCCTAAGTGCCACCTTGAGATCCAAGACCAGAGCACAGACAGCATCGCTCCCTCCCCAGCAAGTTTCAGTCCCCACGTCCAGGCTGTCCTGCATCGGCTTGGATTTGAGAGGGGAAACACAGCTGCATCCTGCATCACTACAGTTCACTTTTGGTGAGTTTTGCGTACCTGTAACCCTCAAATTATGCTGTACTACAGCGTTTCCTAATTAATTTAATATCCAATTTATCAACGTAAGGAAGTCACTTGTTTTCTTTTTCACTGAACCGTGGTGAAAAAAGGTCACTGTTTTATTCAGCATCATAGTTACATAACAGTTGTCTGTTTCTATTACTAGAAAGAATTTATTAAAATAGTCCTGAAAGACATCTTTTCTTTCTCCAATGATTTCAAAACTATGCCTTTTAATGCCAATTCCACACAGTCATGGGTTTGATCGGTAGTAGTCAGTTATAGCAATTGTCAAGGCACAAGCTCAGCTCTGCACATCCGCTGCAGCTTGTATTATAAAAGAGATATGCCAGTTATGTCTTCACTTAAAAATGCATAATCCCTTTATCATCTATTGCAACGGGAGAAATTAACATTAAACACAGACTACGGAAGGTAAAGGATTTATTTCTGATATGATTTGTAGAGTTAAATTAAAAACCTACTGAATACTTTATGTAGTAGATGAACATAACCTTATTAAGTATTTTCTAACAGTTTATTTAATGGCTGGAAGTGTACAACATGAAGTAGGCCTTATGTTTAATATTGTTCAATTTTGCTTATTGTTAGATGAGATTAATACAGTAGCCATCCCTTTAGATTATGTTGCAACACTGATCATGTGCCTTGATAAGTAGAAACAATGATTCATTAAATAAATGGTGATGACATAACACGTAGGGAAGACTTTGGATTGTCTATTTAAAATGTCAACATAATAGGCAATTAAGAATAAAACTTCATTTTAAGTGCACTTCCACATGCTTTGTTTATAATATAGCAAAAACTTCCTATCTTTTTTCCAAACACTTCACTCCCTACTCTAAAGCTGTTCAGTTGAAAATGCACTTTCCCCAGTAAACTTATTTTTTTTAAAAAAGTAACTAAAATTTCTACCCTTTCAATATGCTAAGAAATGTTTCCTAATTAAAAACACAATTTATTACAAGACATGTGAAGACAACATATAGTGAAATGAATTTTAATTGTTGTGCTGTGACTAAAGTAAAGTTCTCAAGGCTGCAATTTAACATTCCAAGTTCTCCCTTCCATCTTTATTGATTCTCAAGATTTTGCACAGAAACTCTTTGGGGGCTAGAACAGCAGTAATTGCATCACACTGTTTTCCAAGACTTCAAGTTTCAAAAGCAAACTCTTCAAAAAGTACAGTTCTTGATTTGATTAGATACAGGGACAAAAATATAGCACATACTTGAAGGTTACATGGTCTACAAATGATGGCAATATTTTCCTTGGGAGAGTACAGTTTGTTTTCTTGTAAATACTCAAAAAGGCTCAACTTCAAGCAGTAATAAACACAAGCAAAAGTGATTTAACCCTTAAAATAAATATTCAGGAAAACCTCTCTGTACATACAAGTGAAAGAATATGTAACACTTTCACGCTAAAAGAAAAAATAAAGATTTTGTTCATATAAGCAGCTGAAATCTGCTGTTCCAGCCCAATGTCCCCAGTAAAGAAGGGAGGCACAAACACAGGTGACTACTGTAGCTCACTATCTTATGGCCTTTTTGGACAGGGACATCATCACCATCATTTTTTTTAATCCCTTTTGTTATATTTATTACAGCATGCCAAATCCCTTGGCATATGTGATGGCCTTCAATAATCTTTCTTTAAGCTTTTCTTTGCTTGAATACTCCGGAAGCAAAAGTACATTAAAGCATGTGTGAGATGTAGGTAACCTGTAGGGAAAACAAACAAACAAAAAGATTAATTCAGACCTGGGAACATGCAGTATATGCAGAGAAATACAATGCTATTTCACAAATCCAAAATAAGGAATTTAAAGAGAATCTACTTTGCTTAAAGATTCACCTTCCCCTTTCAGAATAAACTAAGTTAATAAATTAAAAGCACAGAACTTGCCTCCATTTATAAGAAAACAAGCATAATGTAGATTATTTTTTTACCTCTCTGTATCTGGGCCATTTTTGGCTATGATCATCTTTAACTTTCCAAGACCTCCCACAGGGGCTCTGTCTGTGCCTGTTGTAAACTGTAAGAATAGTCTTTTCTGTTCATCTGTAAATGAATGGACTATTTCCCAGAATTCTCTATCAAGGAAGAAATCAACACGTAAGTAAAATGAAAGCTTTCTTTAGTATAAATGAGACTTTCAAAAGCAACCGAACTTTGAAGATTTAGTAATTCTAATCAATCTTGACATCAGTTTACAAGTTGCATTCATAAACCAAAACTAACAGTAATGTATTGACCAACGGATGAGATTCAGAAGTAGAAATCAGTAATATTACCAAAGCACTGCAGTTTAAAAATTGTTTTTAAATGTTAATTTGGCTAATAAGTGATCTGCAAATATTCTTCCTTCATTTTGTTATTCCTGTTTCCTAAGGAATTACACTGGTTCCATTACGCTGTCCATTTCTACCACCTTCTTAAAACACTACAGTAAAGAAATACAGTTGCTGTCAAAGGTTTTCTACCCTAGCAGGAAGTAGTTAAGTAGCTGGCAAAGTCTATAGGATCGAAGCTGCACATTTCTCTGACCCTTGTCTTCGGAGTTCTCTAATCAAAAGGGACAGGGAAGGTAAATACAGTGAAAACATTTATCTCTTAAAAAAACATTGAATTTACCTAACTTCTAATTAGAGAAAAAATTCTACACATTTGGCCTATTCAAACAATTCAGTGTTTGTGAGTTTTATCTTATTTTTTAAACAAGAACAGAGCAGGGGTAATTTATTGAAACAGCCTTGTTTATGCTGGGGATTACTTAACTATGTGGTATAAAAGAGACAAAAACCCAGGGAAAAAAAACCTCCCTTTTCAGCTGTACCAAAGTTCACTGGAAGCTAACAACAATGCTTATACTATCTGCTCTTTTCTATAGGCAGTACTTGGGTAAAGTGAAATTATACATAAGACACATCTCCAGTACTACCAAAATACTATGTCTGACAATATTAAATTCATTATGAAGAAACAAGCACATAAAGTGCTTTTAACCTTTCAGAAATTAGAAAAAATTACCTAATAATAAGAGAGTCTCTTGTATAGCCACCATCATATTCTGTAGTTTCTTCTAGTGCTTGAAAATCTAAATTCTGTAAGAAGATGACATTTTTAGAAATTACACACTAATTACACGCTTAGGATCAAAAAAGCTCCACTTTTTCTGGTTTAAATTCAGGATTCTTACCCTACTTCCACAAATAAGTAATTCAATTTCCTCTGGTCTAAATAAATATTTCAAAGGAGATTCATTGGTCACCATGTGGAATCCTCTCCGAAAGGCCTTGAACTGCTTTTCTACTGATTTATTGAGTATATAGTCAGCATACAGATTGACAAATTCCTGTAAGGAAACAATCCCCAAAAAACCCTTAGTAATTCGACACATGCCACTTGAAGTATCTCCCAAAAATATAAGACCTTGAAATACATTTAATTCTATAATTCTATGTAGATTATATGGGCTCAGTTTCTACTCAGCAATAATAAAAAGCAAGTCTCAAATATTTCTCCAACAGGCCAAACACCACACCCAAAAGCAGTGTATTGATGCTTTCTTTAAGAGAGAAGCCTTTTCTGCTTACAACTACACTATACTATGGCAATTTGAAAAGGCTTTTAAACTTAAATTGTGAGACCCAACCTTTATAGAGTCCTACATAACTCTGTACAGAGTACCTAAAAATTACCAATTATGTTAAAAAAAAAAAGAATCGAGTGTACCTTTCTATTTTCATTCGTAATAGGAATTTTATCACCATTTTCCTTTAAATCATGCATCATCGGATTGCCAAAGAGATCCGTATGAGATATTTGAAACGTTATCATCATATCATCTTCCACACTTCCTTCATACTCTAGTAAGTCTCTCAAACTCTGGTAAAGAACCTAACAGAGTAAGGAATACATGCTTGTCATAAATAAGTTGCAACACATTTCACTGAATACACCAGAACACATGAAATCATCTGCCTCAAAAAGGATTGTTACGTCCCATGACACAAGTCACCTAAGATCCCTCACAACAGTCCAAACAAAGGTATATTAAGCTCAGTGTTTGTAAAAACAACCAATAGCAGATATTAAGCAAAGACAAAAAAGAAACAGGGCAATAAGTGATAACTCCCTGAGAAGAGCCTTCCAGGAACCAGGAATCTTCCTAAATGCAATGGTCAGATCTGTAGCTTAAGAGCCACCGATTACCTCTTCCTCTTTTAAATCTTCTGAAACTGTATTTACTTTTGGCATCCAGAACATGTTCTACTAGTAAGTTGAACATATATGTGTTAAAACTCAAAGAAAACGCTTATTTTATAAAAGACAAAATTCAGGCAGCAGGCTTTTATCCCCTACATCCTCATTTAAAACCCAAACAATCTAGGAAGTACTCTTGAAGCAACAGAGATGGGGCAGTCATTGAAGTAAGGAAATGCACAAAAAAAAAAATCACGTTAGGTTAGAATTCACCAAGTGGAATCTGAAGTTACCTGTGAGAGTCTGGACTATTCAAAGGAGCAACCATCCTTCCTCCCTGCTATGCCTTAGGAAAAGCCCAAGACTATACAGAAAAGGAGCAATTCCTTAGCTGAGACAGACATGTAGGATCCAAGAATGCAGAGTGATAGTAAAAGGAACAACTGAGTGCAACTATATTTTTTACAGTGAAGTAGAAACAATGGAGTACCCTTCAATGTTTTAAGTATTGAAAGTTTACATGCAAGCCTCACCCTCCTTATCTGTACCCTTTTGATTCTTCCACAGCACCTTTAAAAATATCTTGCATTGAAAATGACTGGACTTGGAACTGTTGATAGTGAGGGCTAGTGAACACCCTATCCGCCATGCTCTATAGCATTAGAAAAAGCATTAAGAGGCTTGACTACTCCAAATTTTTGGTTTGACAAGCTCTGAAGTAGGTGTTTAAGTCGTATCAGAACACAAAGAGTTTAAAAAGGATGATTTTAAAAGAAGTCAGTGTAGGTATCAGAGGAGAAACCTAGAAGTAGGGGAGAAAAATTAAGGAGTGCCCTGACTGCCTTGTTCCACCGAAATAAATTTGCTTTTGCTGTCATAAAAAAATTTTTGAGTATGTAATAAAAATTACAGGAAACTGTGAGCACTGTGTATTTCTCAATACCATTTTACTGAGAAACTGGTCAAAGCTGGCATGCTGTTATACATAGCCATCCAAAGCAGACTGGATAACCTATTTTTTGATTACACATGCCTCATTTTCTGATTAAACAAAAATAAAATGTTTAATCATCTAAAATGTTTAAAAACATTTAATCATGTTTTTAAACAGTATCATTTTACTAATCTTTTTTGAACAGCTGAAGACTTTGCATAACTGCTTATGAAAAGGGAACTGTCCCACCATTTGAAATGAAATTAAGCATAACAACAACTCACACAAGCTAGCATGACGAAAAGCTACTGGTGATCTTTGATTGAAGATGGAGCAGGGCCAAGACATCCCGCACACATACTGCTATGGTTTATCTACTAAAGCATGTGCACGGCTTAGTGTTTTTGTACTGCCACTGGCTGGGGAGGGGTGGTGGTGGTGGGAAAATGGACACTGATCAGTGCTCCCAAACTGCAGGGATATTCATGAGCTGCCTCACCTCCCTTTTGCTTTAGGCAAAAACCAGTACGAGCACCATGCTTTTGCATGCCTGCTGTTACTTCCACATTTTTTGTGGAAATCTACTTCTATAAATAGATAAAAACAGCCTAATTTTAGAAGTCTCTTTGGGAAGACAGAGTTTATGCTTAATAGGTGCTTAGTGATATTAAGCAATTCAGGCAGTATGTAAAAAAAAATAGAACAAAACTTTACTGATACCCAGCTCTGTTTGTTGACATGACAGTTCTGCCTCCTCCATACTAGATGTGATAAGAGGTTTTATTGCTTATGTATTTATTTTAACAAATACAGACTCTTCACACAAGTCACTGGCTGCTTCACTTCCACTTCTGAGAGTGATCTTGTGTTTAATTTAAATCTAGATTAAGTTATTGCATGGGAAATGCATTAATAAACTCAAAGAACATAATGAACTTACAGGATGAGAGTCTGCCAGGTCACGGAAAGTTCCTTTTTTGCCCATTAGCTTCCTGTAGACAACCATGGGAAAATGTACATCCAGTATACAGTTATTGTAAATAGCCAGACCCAGTACTATGCCAATCAGTGTAAACTGACCCTCAGTTTCAAAAGAGGACGGATTAAACCAAAACAGTTTTGTAGATTCATCATATGTGAACATCCCTGTAAAAAAATGATGTTGAACAATTATAGTTACATTTCAATAAAAATGACAATGTAAAACATACAATTATAAACCCATTCACATTAGAATGCCTCTAAAACATGTTTAACTTAACATTATACTGAATTTAATGGCAAAGAGAAGCTACTTACCTTGGGGTAACTGGAGCTGTTCAAAATACTGTTACTCACATTACCACTAAAAGCACTCAGGAGACCTGCGATACAACATCCTGCAATGCCCACTTAAGCTGTACATACACAATCTTTCCGTTACTGAGGAAGCAGCAGCACATTTGTCAACGTAGACGGTAACTTTGATAAACACGATAGTGCAAGAAAAGAACACAAATCAAAAACCACACGGATGAAATAATCCCAAAGAACTGCAATTACTATGAAGTGATAGCCTTTCTTCAAAGGCTTTGAGGCCAGTTCCAGCGAAGGAACAAAACTAGACGCAGCCCTGTTACTGAATTGGAAGGTATGATGATGGCGCAGAGATTAACCATCACATATAAACTGAAGCATTAGATACTTCACAGATTTTTTTGTCTGTTTAAAAGGTACTTGACAAGGTCCACTGTCGCTGCAGCTATCACATACATCCTAACTTGAGGGGAAAACATAACACAGAACACAGGAGGGGTTGCAATTTTAACAGCTTGACACTGTTGAAAGGGGGAGGTTGTGCTCTGTTCCCCTACTTCTTCCACTGGTTCAGCTCACTATTTACAGTGCCCAATTTCCTGCCAAGTTCTTCAAGTGATGAGCACCTTCACAGACAGCTTCAACAAACTGGGGCTGGAAGGAACGGATAGGACTGTACATACAGGACAAGGGTAGAGAGTCCCTAACCCTTTTGGCTGTAGCAAGCCACTAGATTAGCTTTTGTTTATGAAACCAGAGTTTGTGTACAGGCTATAAACTATTTAAATGAGTCCCACAGTAAAATCCATTGCTTACCTGACTAGATACTGAAGCAAGATAAATTCAAATAGACTTAAGGGGAGAGAGACTGACCACCCTGCACAAGTATAGTCCCAGTGACCTGCTGCTTGTACAGCTAAGTCTCACAATTTCCAGGCAGAACCCAAGAAAAGTGCCCAGGCTTCTTCCTCCCAACACACCACAAGTTAGATGCATGTGGTCAAGAACATGAACTACATCTGCCACAAGGATTTATCTTGTCAACTCTTAAAAGATATGCTTATTTATGGAGATGTACAAATTGATCACATGAACAGAGCCGCAAAATTACTCCTACAACTGAAAAGAAGATGTCACCTTCAGCCAAGAGATAAAGCCTTAATTCTCATTCATTTAGTAAGGAAATGAACTGCAAACTCATTCAAAGACTCTGGCTATTCCCCAAAAGTGAGGATTATTTATCTCAGTAAGGTACAAGGACAGGGTCAGCTATTAGGGGGGAACACAAATAACAGACTAACACACCAGGTAAGGCAACTGGAAATCAGAAATAGAAACAAGCCTATATAGGAGAAACATTAAATAGAAGCCTGCATTCCATTTTCTGAATTGACTGTCTGGATTACGGGCACAATAAAAGCAACGACTTGTACTTTCTAGAAGATGATGGAAGAGTTAAACAGTCAAACAACTGCAACATATGTCTAATAATGAAGGACTAACTGTTTACCTAGATCCATATCTGGAAACACTTCAATGTGAAATACAGTATTTTATTCCCTGACCAAACCAAAGACTGTATAGTACATTAAAATAATAATAAAACACCAGAAGAAACTGGAAGCTGCAATGAGGGAAAACCAATTGTGTAGTGTTGCTAGGAATATTATATGAGGTTATTCCTTCTTCTCTTTTACCATGGTGACTGTTGGTCATAAATCTAATATTTTGTCTGAGTTATTGCCTCTTTTGAGAAAAACTTTAAGGTATTTTAGTATGAAACCACTGGAAAAGTAACGGCAAAGGAACTACTACAGCAATAAACAACACTCCACACACACCTATCAGAGGACAGACATTTTAAATTCCATTTAAAGGATTTCCCTCACGTTCTCTGGTAAACAGTGTTTACAAATCAGCAAAGTCACACTTGGTATATACGGTGTGTAAACCATTACACTGCAGTATGTATTAATAGGTGCAAAAGACGACTGGGAATGCAATCTACATATTCTGCCAAAAGTCAATAATACTTATTTTTTTCCCCCCACAAAGTCGATATGAATACAAGAAGCGCACATTCTTTTTTGTATTTTGAATACAGAAGTAAAATTTAAAACATGCATTCTCATCTAATCTATTACCAATCTTTACACACAGGCAGTGTATATCCACTGGCTGGATCTTAGCTGCGTTAGACTTCAATTACTAAATCTGAGTATTTGAATACAGGCACCCCACATAACTGCTGTTTAAATAAACTCAGGTCAAGAACTTATTTTGCATTGGAAATACAACTTCGTCAGTCAAAGTATTAAGACTGCCTTACTTTGCCATTGTCTAACTTATTCCAATTAAATTTGCTAATTCAGATTGTGAATCTCTCCAGTTGCAGTTTTCAGGGTGAGTAAGGGTTGTCTATGGATCCATTATCACTTGCTGCAAGAACTGGCTCGTATATGGTGAAGGACAAGTGCCAAGGTTCATATTCTGTTACTGATTCTGTGGACTTCCTTAACTGGGTCAAAATGAATTCCTGTGTTTCTTCAGTAATTTTTAAGCTACAAAATAAAGAACAATGCCTTTCTTTTTTAAAGCAGTTCAATGAACCCAAATCAACCAATAGCCATAAGCTGTTGAGCTTCTTTAATGGAAGCCATTACAGGAACTACAACGTGACATCACACTTCACAAACTATGAAATCAGTACAGGAACCTGGTAGGTCTCATTCCTGTTCTAACACAAAGTATTTGTAACGTTTTAAAACGTTTTAATATTTTCAGAGCAGCTGACAAGCTGCATATTAAAAGCAGCATGTCCTTGCACATATGGAGATGGAAGCACAAAAGACCGCTGCAGGGAGCCAGGGAAAAAACACTAAGATGGAAATGTGACTGTTAGAACACAAATATAAAACTTTGGCTTCGGTATATCAAATTACTCCTAGTTTTTAACTTACTACAATCAAATTTGACATTACTGCCACACTTTGGAGCTATATGCCTTTTGGAGGAAATAATTAGGGAACTGAGACTATCAGATTTTTTTAAGCTGGAGGAAGGGCAGGAAATAACTCAAAAACTCACCATAGTCCTACTCTGATTTTATTGCAGAAGCTCTTCCTCTTTGGTTTGATTACTAATCCTAGAAGCTAATCTCCTCAAGGCTAGGGGAATGGTTAGAGAACAGATAAAGGAACCCTCCAAAGAAAGCCTATGCTACTGATTGATATCTAAATAAGCAATGGTAGCTTTTGCTAACTATACACAGTTAGGAGGACGACTGATGATGACATAGTGAGCCTCAAAGGGTCAAGTACTCTCATGATCACCAAGAAATCTGGACAGCTTCAGAGAGAAGCAGCAGCAAATGTAGAAAGGCACTGCATAAACACAGAACGGCCCGGGGTGGAAGGGACCTTGAAGGATCATCTGGTCCAATATTTCATGTGAAAAATCTGGTAAATCAGTAAATTATCTGAACACATACCAATATCTGGATTGAAGATTTCTTCCACAACCAGTTGAAAAAATTCTTTGGAAACACCTCCTTCATCTACCCCTTGCTCTCCTTCAAATTCAACATACAATTGCTTCTTCAAGTCTGCAGGATTTTCCATGGCAATCATCTCTAGCTATTGAGTGAACAGATAGAAGTATTTCATTAGTAAGTCTGTTTAGTAGAAGAGTCAGCTGAGTATTGAATAATGAAATCAAACCTACCCTTCAAACCTAAAAAGAAAGCAAGTATAAATCACAACAATAATATCAGAAATCAACAGGAATGCTAAATCACTTTAAGCACATACTAGAATTTGGGGATTAACACAGCAAGAAACTTACCACGGATCTGATCTGTTAGCCAATTAAATCTGTTAGCCTTCTTCATTTCTATTCTTTGAAGTGCTTATTTTAAATAAGTTAGCATTAACTTATTTGAAATAAGGTAGCACAATGCCAACTTATTCACAGAAAACTGTATGAAAACAAGATGTATTACTGGGATAATTACATTCATCTGACAATGACAAGAGACTGCAATTTGATCTACATGCTTGACAGTGAATAGTTTTGTGAAGGGATTACACAGACATGTTTTCAGAACCTTCCTGTGATAATTTACAGTGGAATACAGAAGACAAGCCTTTGACTAGTAGTTGCATCTCATAAACAAAGAGCTAGGGGGGAAAAAAAACCCCCGCAACCAAAGAACAAATATTACAGTCAAATCAATCCCCTTCCCTCTTGACTCTAATGAAGAAGTCTCAGAAATCTCTTGCTCTTATTTCTTCAGTGCCTTTAAACAGACCTACCGCATTGCTTCCATGAAATTGAAAGTTCAGTTAAGATCACATAAAAGTTTTGATGTTTCATAGAAAAGAGTTTCATGTCTATATAAAGGCCATTACAGGTCTTTCACCTTCTTCCAACAAAAATGTATCGTTTCAGTAAATTAAGAGTTATACAAAAATATTTTGTAGCTGATAAGAAACATGCTGCTTAAAAGCATAAACATATCGGTTAAATAGGTGCAGCACGATTACACTAAACATACCTACCTGCCAAAGAAAACTCAACAGCAGTAATTAAGGCACAGATGGACCTGTAAATTCCTCTCCGGGACAGCGCAAACTGTACTTACCAGCAGGTGTCCTTAATGTGCTGAACCATTTCTTTTTATTTCACTACCCTACCTTATTCACACACACATGCTAACACATCCTTTATGAACCAGAATTTTACTAAGAAGTGTTAAGGGGAACGGGAATAGAACAGAGAGGATAGAGGCAGCAATAATGACACCCTCAACTCAAAATGACACCGCCAGTGAGATACATTTTCTGCTGGTAACTGCCAAGTCCGCCAGCCATGTCTCAAGCAGCACAGCAGGGGTAGATGGGTGACAGAGCTAAGGTACTTCGCATAATGAGTTTGAAGACTTTGAAGCTCCTCAAGCAAAAGTAGTATGTGGAGAAAGAATTTTACTAACTGGTATTGAAAACTAGTATCTGGAAGACAGGCAGTATAACTCCATAGGATAAAAAAAAAAAAAAGGAGGTAAGCCACAAAGACTGCAATAGCGACAGCAAGTCAGATTAGCTGAGATAGATATTAAATTACAGATTATCTGGAAAACTTAGTTATGTACTACCTAAAGCATTTGGTATTCTACTGCATATAATTTGCAATGAACCACTTTTGCTACTAAGGAGACCAAATAACATTTACTCTTTGAAATTCACTGTATTTTATCAACAATATTTATGCAGCAAAAACATGTTGCAGTTCCCCACACTGATACTCTCATAACATGCCTCCCATAACAGTGTAGTTTTGCATCTTGCCTTTCATGTACATCTTAAAATTATTTACCTTACAGATGTGTAAAATAATTTTAGTTCCTGAATAGGACAATGTAGCTTAAACCATCCTCCACATACAACTGAGATTTTTTAAAAAACAGAGTAAGTAGCATTTATTTTAAGACAATAAGTACAGGTTAAATATTTAAGCTGGACAGACTGAAGTTCTCCTATTTGAATCCTTTCCACTGACAACTGGCACTAATAATGCTTTGTTTTCTCCTCCCTAGTCATGACTTTGTAGCATTTACCACCAGTAATTCACTATTTTGCAAGTTTTATGAATTTTGATGAGTCCAGAGAAAACAACTATTACCTCTCCATTTCTTTCAGGACAGCAACCCTTTGTCACAGTGTAAAGGCTTTTTTGTGTCACGGAAATACAGTTATACTAAGAAGAGTGCTCACATTTATACATATAAAGCAATTAAAAAAAAACTATTTCAAAATGATTTTTTTGACTGAGAACTATACCGTAATGAGTGATATAAAAGAAAAGAAGTATCCAAAAAGGGGAAGGAAGCACTTTTTGTTGAGCAACGTCAGCTGGGCAGATTGGAATGCTGCACTGATTTCTGCGAGGGAGTCAGATAAAGGATTACCAAGAAGCCAGTATTTTGAGTCAAAGCCTAATGTTCCTTAAAGTAGATTCTGTAACCAGGACAATGTTGCTAAGCTGCTCAACCAAAGGGTGCAGATTTAGCTGCTCCTTTGAACGTTCGTATCTCTCAACACTGATGCTTCACAAGAAAACTGGAACTCAGCGGAAAATACCGCACTAGTCACAATAGTAGAGATGCAGTGAATTTTAGCAGAACTGCAGTATTGTTTCTATAGCAAGGAATTACGAATGTCAGTTTAAAGTTTTTTGTAGGTTTTTTTTTAAATAATCAGAGTTGTCTCACATCAATAGAGATGCTGTTGGAGAAATGCAATCTGTGTGTGCAAATCTTGCAGTTTTAGAAGCTAATATCGTCTGTGTCATGAAGGTTTGACTGGCCAAGCCGATGAAGTCATTACATTTTCCAGAGACTTCCCAGAAAGGATGGTGTAGCATCTCTGAAGCAGCAGCATCAAAAATTGAGTATCTATGAATTGAAAAGCTGAAAGCTAGGATGATGTTAAGGAATATCTGCATTTCGCTGGCTGAAACATGGTATCGTGCCACAGCAGAAGAGACTGTATGATTTACTTTGCTTACAGAACAACATTGTTCTTTCCTGAAAGATACAAATCTTCCATTGAATGAGAGAAATATGACCACAGTTAAAAGTTTAATGTAACACCAGAGCTTGTTTACCTTCTCAAAATTGATAGTAACTGATAGATCTCTATTCAGTTAAAAATGATCAAAAAACCCCTCAAGTTCTAGCAATGGAACATAAAAGACCTCCTTAAGGCAGGCTAGAAGGCAAAACTGACACAAACACAACTAATCCAAGTTTGAGAGTACCAGTGACACATCATAACCTAAGTCAGTCACTACATTTTCTGCAAAACGGTATGTGAAGTAATACTTAAAAAGTGACTAAGAAGCATCCTCTCCAGCTGTACTTCAATGCATCATCAATGCAGTCGTACATATTCTGCATGCAACCAAAGCACACCAGTGCTGAGATTTTTCAACTCAACACACATAAACATCCGTTTAGTCTAGAAGAACCTCAAAGCTCCTGAAGTATTTTGTTACTGATGTACTACGAATCTGCCTAGTGGCTTCCGTTGTCACATAAGAGTTTTAGCTCATCAATATATTTAGCAGTCATTTACAAGCAGGAGAGGCTTGCTGCCTGGCAGCCATCTACATTCAATGTGAAATTTGTCAAAGTGAGTTTCTAATTTGCGAGCGAGTACCAGCCAGAATCTGCTGAAGGAGTCCACCACATTTTCACTTGCAGAACTCACATGTCGTAACTCACACCCTTTAAATTACTGCTACCTGAGAATAAATCCACATACAATCTTTGCGTGTGGGGGCGAGAAGAGTAAACTCAGAGCACGGGGATGAAAGAAATAGCTGCTGGGAGATGAAAAGGCAGAAGAGGGGATTTAAGGATAAGCTTCATTTCATTGCTACCACATCCAGGTAACATGACTCAGCAGGAGTACACCTAACCTCTTGAAAGAAACCTGTTTAACACAAAAAAGCATGTTAACTGCTTTCAAGACCCGCAAACTGAGCTACCAACTCCCCAATGGAAGGGCATCTTAAAAAAAGCGAGGACTTAGCACTTTACCATTTCCAACACCCCGCTCCCCCGGTGACTTTTCAGACTAACATATATACAAATAAGTACATAATACAAAGGAAGCATGTTTCATTAAGTCTATTTCAATAAAAAAATGAAAAATAAGTTTCTGATGCAAGTTTCATACATGCAAAGAAACCAAATAATGACTCTGTAAATATAATTTTGGTTAGATGTATTTGTTCCAGGGTAAACTATGATTCTCTTACTAAGCAACTTTAAACAAATTATTGCTTCAAAGGTATTTGAAAAGGTATTGCTTCAAATTCTCAATAAAAGAAAAAACCCTACAGTAATAATAATAGTTTTTAAAAAAAAAATCACTTACCAGTGCTCATATTTGTTTTAATGAAGTCCAAAAAGTGAGAAGATGCACATACTGAATTCTAGAAGTTTGAATATTAAGTATTGATAAAACAGCTTGGTAGCAGCTTAATGAGCTTGACTAATTAGCAAAGACCCATACTTAGTCCATTTACAAGAAAAAGTTATGAAGGCTGACTGATATATTTGCTTGCAGAATATTCAACATCAATAAGGAAAAAAATATGAATTAAACCCTCTCAACCTTGTTTTAATCAATATTTCTGAAAATGCTTTTATCATGAAATTATCAGTTATATATAGTCAAAAAAGTCTGCAGTGGTTGTTCTGTAAAGACACAGGTTTAGTGACATAAGTATGTAATTACAGATCAAACAAGTCTAAGTATTCAAACTCCAGAAGTAAAAAATGCAACGCGAGGGTAAAATATCAGTAATCGTAATTACTTAGCTGTAATTTAAACATATTTGGAAACATTTTGTCACTGAACAGATCTAAGAATATGCTTTTGTTACTGACAATTATTATCTTGGCAAGATCTTTCTGACAATTTTCGGGTGAGACACTTCCAAAGTTCAATACTGCACCCACAACTGCAACCATCGCCGATGCAAACGCATACAACGTAGTTTGCACTTGGGTTTGATGCTGCCAGTGCTGCTACAGAAGCACATGGTACCCATCTCTGATCTGAAGGTTCCAGCTCTGACTAGGATCAGAGATGGAGCAAGTCACTTTAAGCATTGGGACTTCCTGAGGTTTGTGTGTGGGTCACATCAAAACGTCTGTAATGCCCATAACCTTTTCATGGATCTTTCTTTTATGAAGGGCTACAAGCTCTGGGCAATGACGTCCATAATTTCAAAGTGTGTGGGGAAAAAAACGTCCTTTTGCTTATGTTAAGCCTGCTTCCCGATAACATGAGTGGGTGCTACCAGTATTTCCCACTCATCTCCATGCCATCTTTTGTGTCCTCTCCATCATCATTTTTAACATTAAGAGGACTTCAGATTGTAAAGTCTCTCCAAAGAGACTCTGAACTCTCTAAATGTATTTCTATTGAATACTTTTTTGATGTTAAAGTGAGAAGAAACAAATGAAAAAGAGACATAGGCACACCATAGTAAACACAGGCATTGTATTGTTTCATTTGTTCCTTTCTTAACTCGTAACACTTCCTCACAAATATTTAAAAATCTCTTCCTTGAGCACCAATACTTCATATCATCAGTTAAAACACATCAATAGTTAAAAGGTGACTTCTATAGCCACTACCTATGTTTATCAATACAATTTTCTCTAAGTCCACATCATTTCACAAGAGCTACCCTGTTGCATCTGTCTGGAATGGCACACAGAGCTCCCTTCCCCTGCTAGGACAGCAAGTCTTCATTCATCTCCATTTTATTGAATATAATCTATTTACCACTTACGAGAAATGCCCGGGCTGCATCTGGTCTCATTGACTAACACTACAGTTCAGCTCAGACTACTTGAATTTAGAACAATTGTATCTTTTTCCTTTACTTTCTGTCCCAGAATAAACAGTTTAAAATTCTTACTCTCCTTGGGGCTTTGACAGAGTCAGATCATCATAATTTAGCGTGTTCTGACAGCTTAAATTAACAGCCATAAGAGGATCCATGGCAACTGCCCAGGCATGTACCTGTAGACTGCTAGGCTGTGCAAGGGCTGCTGCAAGTGCATCACAATTTAAATTAGGATGTTTGAGCTTAACCTGATTTAAATTACCTAAATTTCCACCAGACGAAGAGTGTGCACAGTGCTGACTGCTGTGGCTCCACTGTGATATAGCAGCTGCATCAACTGGATGTCGCCTATGAGCTTTCTAAGCAACACTAAACATTTTTTTGTCCTCACGGATTTCAACTTCCCTCCACAAGAAGCAGTACGTAGAAGAATGCCTTTTCTCATATTTACAGATTTTCCTTCCCCTCATCAGCATGAGGAAGAAGGTCTGCTTCCTCTCTGTTGGAACTGACATTAAAACAAACATCTCCCCCCAAAACTAGCTTTTATCCTCTTTCAGTCCATTTTCTCCTAAAGAGATAGTACTGACCCTCCCCTTTTTCCAGTATTTATGTATCCCAAAGCTGAACCGAGTCAAGGAAACAAACTCTATTACACTACGGTGACAAAACATAACTGGGTACAACTAAGTCTGATAGGTAGTGAAACTACAAAGAGTATTCTTAAATTAGAAAACTGGTAGACATAGGGCTTAATCCGAGAACAGCATATTTCTCATTTGCCCTACAAAATTGAGTTTACAGACAGAAGCCGTTTCTGCAGTGCAATTTTATTTTTCCTATTGGTACTGGAGACAATGGTTTTGCTTGCCAAGCCATAGTATCAGCAATTCCCATGAAGCAGCTAATCCATCTGGAAACTCAGAGGTACACAGAAAAATCAAGGTGGGAGCTCATTTAAGGCTCTCACAATTGACCTTCAGTAACAATTAAAGAATTCAAATTTAACTAGAAGTAACAGCTGGGTTGAAAGGCAAAAAGAGGTACTTTCCCCAAAGTGTCTTCAAATACCTGTCTGGCTCTTCAGCAAGAAGCTTTAAAGCCATGGTTAAATTTAAAATTTTGCAAACATTGTTGTGCTTTAACAACAGAACACAGAAAAATGAGCTTCTGAAAAATAACAGCTTTAAGCAAAAAATAAAGGAAGAGTCCTAAAATTAAAGGATATATCTATGAAAAAGTTTACTGTGAAATATTTTTATAGTTTGTATCCTATATAACTCCCATCTTCCAAAAATGTGTGAACAAATGGCTTTAAGTTTTACTGTAAGAAGCCAGCATATTCAGAAACAAGCTGCTCTCACATTTCTCAGGTTTTACTTCTCCTTTCTCAGACATAACAGTATTTGCACCAAATTGCAACAACACTTAGAGAAGCAAGAAGTTCTACTTATCATGCAGTCACTCCACACACTTTGTATCTAGAAGTTCAGAAGTTCACAAGAAGAGTAGACAGAGAGACTTTAATTCTAACTTCTATGTGAAAAACCCTATTATCAGAAGATGATCCAAGATGGTCCAGAGGAGGACCAGAATCTGGTAATGGGGAATAAGAACCACTTAATTTAAAACATCTAAGTCTGCAACCATTCTGAGTAGAAGTGGTTCTGCTGAACATACAAATGTTCGGCAGCACACTCAGAATTCAAACTTAATACAGTGAAGCTATTTGACTTTCTTCTAGAGGAAATCTAGTATATAAAACACTGGACTCACAGGCAATCTTTTTCAATTAGTCAAAACGCACTATTTCGCACTAGTTAGAACCAACAAACCTAAGTTCCATCTTGCTGCATGACTTACCCGGACTAGTGCATCATCTATGATGTGATCACGTCTCACTTTAAGTCGCAAATATGGGTTGAGTTGCTGTCCTTGAACTAAACTGTAGAGCACAGTTATGCGTCTTTCGCTGTACATCCGGATCCTATTGTCGTAATACAATCCCAGGTTCTTGGTAACAGCATTCAATATGAAGGGACAGGTCATAAAAGAGAATTTATTTTCTGTTTCTACTTTGAAGAAAGTGTAATCTTTGTCCATTTCTAGAACATCATTCAGTGGTTCATTAATAAATTCTTCAAAAGGGATAAGTGGTTTTCTGCAATCTATAGTTTTAACACCAAGTTCAGTTTCCAGTGGGTCCACTCGAGGACCTTTTTTATTTCTTCTTTCCTCACCCAACAGCTCCTGAAGAGTTAGTTCACTTGATTCTGGGATGGGTTCTTCATCTTCCTCTTCATTATGATCTGTATCCACATCCCCTCCTACTACATTTGCATAGTAAACCATTTTCAAGCACTTTGAAGCAGCAACAACAGCATCATCATCATTCACTAGGTTACGACTATTGAACTCGTTGCTTATGACTTTGTAAGTAATAAGCTGCTGAAATGTTTCCATCATTCTCCGGATTTGGTCTGCTCTATACTTAGACCACAATCTGACCAGTTTTGCTTGAGCTGCAAGGGGTAGTTTGCTCATCGCTTTGCAAAACAAGGGTAGAGCCATTTCCAGATACTCTGGGCTATGAAGATTGCCGTTCTCCATAACGATAATAAACAAATTCAGATAGTTAGGATCCCGAGAGTACACATTATGATAAGTCAAGTCACATTCCACATTAGGTGACAAGTACACAAGTGCATTTAAAAAGGCAGTTTCTATTTTTTCATTAGAAAGTAATCTATCATAGACCCGTCTGACTGCTTCGATATCTACAGACACTTCATCCGGGCCTAGTTTTTGGAGGTTATTATCTCCCTGTGTGTTATCACCTATTCTTGATGACGAAGATGACGATGCACCTGAATCTTCTTCCATAGCAGCAGCCGAACAGGCAGCTTTTTCCTTTTCATCTTCATCTTTGTCTTCATCCTTTCCTTGAAGAGACTTGAGCTCCTCCTTGGTGTGCTGCTTGGCTTTTCGGAAACTCTGTACCAATGCTTCAGCACTAGAAAATACTCTCCCAATCACCCGGATTAGAGGGGAATAATCCTCTTTCTCTCGACATAGTTCAAGAATTTCATATATCTTGTCTTCTGTTAGAAAAGTCACATCTATAACAAGATAAAATATTAATTTTATTAAGATAAAAATTAAAAAGAGAAAATACTTCTAATTTGCTCTCCTCAAGAGATCTGTGTATTATACTGTCATTAAGACTTTGGAAGAAACAGCATTGGATAAATTCAAGACAGATATTTTATAATTTCATTAACATGATTAATCATTATTTCATTCACTATGATTTTATGAAACATTTTATTCATGGATGTCAATCATAACATGCTCAAAGGTGAAACTGTTTTGCAGCCAGTTAACTACATTTGGTAGTGTTTAACAGTATTGTGTAGTCTAAACAAGAGCAACTAAATCAATCAGTAAGATGTTTAAACTTCAAAAGACTTAATAAATCAAGACTGTGTAACAACAGTCTCTTCTGGTAAATCTGCAGTTAATGCAAAAGTCATTAAACTACACACAAACTCCACTGCATCAGCCTCTTTTTTCCGACAGCACATGCTTACAGACTTCACACACTCTTTCCCCCTTGAAAACAGATCTTGAAGAAAAGGTTCAATAATCTGTTTTGTTGTATATTAACTGGAATATAAGATTCTTATTTCTATTTCTAATGCTTTCCACAACTGTTTTTATATTAAACTGATGCCTGAAAATCATCCCAAAAACTCACAGTACATGCTCACAAATTTATGCTGCCTTTTAAATTACACACACAGCTGGGCACACGGGTTATTTCTTTGTACATTCGCCCCCACTGAGACAAACAGCTTGAGTATACTTATCAGCATACTATACAGATGAAAAGCTAGTTTACACACTTCATCTGCATGGGTTCCAAGTACCTGTCTGCTCCCCACCGCCAAACCCCTCATACGAAGTAAGTAATTGGTGGTTGTCGTGGTTTCAGCTGCAATAGTTGATTTTCTTCCTAGTAGCTGCTGTGTTTTGGGTTTAGTATTAGAATAACATTTACAGCAACAACTAAAACAATATGTGTTAAGTAATGTTTATATTAAGTCAAGGACTTTTTCAGCTTCCCATAGAAGCTGAGAGGGAGCACAGACAAGACAAGCTGGCCAAAGGAATATTCCATATCACAGTCGCCATGCTCAGTATGTAAATGGGATTGGCTGGAGGGCAGGAATTGGTGATTGCTGCTCAGCAGCTGGCTGGCCATCTGTCAGCAGGTGGTGAGCAATTTTGTATATTCTTTTGTCATTATTACTGTTATTAATTTCTCTTCCATCTGTTTTTTAAACTGTTTTTATCTCAAGCCATGAATTTTACTTTTTTTCCTCCCCTCTCTCTCTCCTCCATCCCACTGAGGGGAGGGCAGGAATGAGCAAGGGGTTGTGTGGTGTTTGGCTGTCTGCTGGGTTAAACAACAAGAGCGGTCCATTTGTTATTTGAAATCTTCCTTTCTTGTTAGAAAAGAGAGGAAGAAAACATTATTTATAGCTTTCTATGCTACTTCTCAAACAGAACCCACAGGTTCTGATCTTTCACATCAGATTTAGAGTAGGATTACCACATGATCAGACCCTGAAAAGATGTTCTAGTTTAAGCAGATTCTTCTAAAGTGACACGGTTTAGAACTAAACCTGAATCTATTTAACAGCATCTCTAGAGATCTAACACACAGAGCACTGTATTCACCAGCCACGCTAGAACCACCACCTCTGCAGAAAGAAGGAAGCGTATCATTTTAATAAAGACAGTTACATGTTAAATTATTTTGAAATGTGATTGTTTATGCTAACACTCATTCCAAGCAGTCATTAAATTAAAAATACAGACTAAATGATGCGAAGACAGACAACCTACTGGTTTTTGCAGAGCCCCAAGCCATTCTTAGCAATACATATAACACAGGAAACCTTATGTCACGCTACTGAGATTGACTTCCAACCAATCTGAAGATAGTGAAAAAGCTTCAAAACTAAAAAACCAACAGCACTGAAAATATTATGAAAGGATTCAAGCTTAGCGGAACTCCTAATTTTTATCTGCTGCAGTGCATCCTCAAAAAGCAAACTTGCCTAAAAGAAATTAGCTGCTGATACAGATGCTGTTCCATGCCATAGGTCCTTAAAACAAGGACCTCAAGTTCACTGACTCTGGATTGCAGAGGTTATTCATAGGAGGAAAATTATCAGCAAAAGTCGACAATTTAACAATTTAACAGATTTCAGATTTCCATACTTACAATAGGAGTTCCCCAGGCTTTAGTATTTAAGGAACTAACCAAGTGCTATTTCCAGTTAAAATATTTAGTATTACCACTAACAGTTTCACAACAGCTTGAAGTTATGTCCTGTGACCAACCTCTTACTGCACTGCCGTAAGGGTCTGCCCCATTTTTACATTGCAGCAGCAAGAACAGCTGGAGAAAAACAAAAGGTAAGTGAAGCTTTCTTCTAACCCAAGTCAATTTCAGCTGACTTGTGTCTGAATATGTGAGCTTCTAGGTGCCTTGTCCTCTCACCCATTCTATGCAACTAAGTGATCCAGCAAAGTAAATTATCTCCTCTCAGACCCTGTTCTCAGTAGTACTCCATGACAAATCTGTACATGAAGTAAAGCTTTAGCAGTGACGCCAGTCTGTGAAAAAGATTGCATGTAATCTATATATTACCAACAACACACGCCCTAATTAGCAAATATATTAATTATCTTTTCATTACCTCTTATAGAAGCACTGTTTTGAGTGTCTGCTCACTGCCTGCTCACTGTCCTCCTCTGTTCCCCATTTTGGTGGTCAAAGTTGAAAAGTTGCTTCCCAGGTAATTATAACACTGATATTGAAATGGCGTTCTCTCTATATGACTACATTTGTAACCCATGCTTTTTATGTACTTGCAATTTCTCTATTTCCTCCTTCTTTTTGGACTGCCATCTAAGACATTACTGAGATGATGACCATGACCTGCAGATACATTTTTCCACAAAGGTAATAGTCTTAGAGCTTAGCCCTACAGAAAAGAAATTTAAATAATTCTTTCTAAAGGGCATTTATTTCTATTTATTTAGAACTTTCAAACCTACGTGAAGCATAAAAGCAAGCTGCACATCCTTTTCCTCGGCCTTCTTAAATTTAATGGCAGTCTTCCCAGTAACTGTTGCTGCAGATAGACCTTAAAAAAATTTCAGAACGTTAAGTTTCCTTAGACATCACCCAATTCCAAAAGTAACTAAGAGTCTCCAATGGGCTTTAAGAACACATTCATGCTCTCTGTCCATACAGCTACAAGACAGGTGAAAACTTGTGATGCTGCAACAGATGAAGTCTGAGTCATTGCTTTAGACGACAGACTGTCTCTGGAGACAGGTTGAGAAGACTCTTAGATATCTGTCTTGGGGAGAAGAAAAACCTGTACATGCACACATCCATTAAAAATGATATACAAAACTAAGAGACACATCACAGAATAGATCTAATGTGCCTCTTGCCCGTCTAATACTACACTGCCTCCCGTTCCCCCTCCCTACTGTTTGCCTCTTTGCTTACTCAGATCTGAAATAATTTGGGGACAAATCTATCCTTGCATCAGATAAAGAACAAATTGATGCAGGTATTGACTGGCGGATCTTAGCTCTCTTACAACACAGTGCTATGTTTTATTGCTGATTCTGTAGGACTTCTTAATTCTTTGCTGTAAACAGTTTTACCTTGTTAGCTAAAATGAATGAATCTGAACTTCTGTGTTTATACCACTTACTGCAACAATACTTAAAAAAGGTCTGCTCAATGGCTTTCATTTCATTTAGCTTGTGATTTCTGTTTGCACCACAGGTTTTGATGACAACAAAAATCATTCCCGTGGTATGTATTTACTATTCTAGAGAGTTTGAAAACTAAATACAATTCAGAAAAATACAGAAACAGTATTTAATTTTCATACACTGGCTTAGAAATCACTTTGCTTAAACTTTTTCTAGCTTGGTAGATGTATTGCCTGTCATTCATGGTATCATTTGTTTATCTGTTAAGTTTCTAAACACAGAATCTGGAATTGAAGTATAACTTTCATAATTCATTAACTACAGAAGAGTTGCGAAACTAGAACAGTCATACAGCAGCACTTGAAAAAACTCTCCATTTTTGCAAAACCAGCAATCTCAGAAAGCAACAAATGCACATGGATTTTAACAGAGATGTGGTAAAGATCCAGATTTGGAATCAGTGTTCAGCATTAATCCAGCCATTTTTCAGAATCCATAGTAACATATTTGATTGCCCAATATTGTATTTTACTTAAGAAGTCAGTAGTGACTGACAGTGAATGCTGCAGGCTTATACTTGTGCATATTAAATGTGTTTTATTTTAGGAAAATTCTAGAATAACTTACCTTTAAAATCATCTCTCGGGCCTTGCATTTCCTTCTTGTTCATTTTTCTGTCAGTGCAGGAATTGTTATGGGCACCTTTGGAATTGTTTTCTAGGTAAGCTGAGCTCGTTCCTTTCTTGGAGGGATGAGGATCACAGAGTTTTGCATTAATCTTATAAAGCTCGAGGGCCTTAATGGCTGCTGCATTGTTATCCATACGGAGAAAAGTTGGACAGGAAGCACAAAATTCATTCGTGCAGGCTTCATTTCCACAGCCCTCAGTTAACTGGTGGTAGTAGCGCTCTATTAGATGCTTTGCAGCTGCTCGCTTCCTGTAGCAAACATTCAAACAGTAAGTACAAGGATTAGTAGAGCTTTCACACACAAAGCTCATTCAAAAGCATCAGCAAGGCAGAGATTAGTCAGGCACTGAAACACAAGATTTCTGTATCAGAGAGGACACATCAGGAGATTTTTTAAAGGCAGGATTTTCATCTTGACAAATACAAATATATTTAACACACAATTTAATTTGTGGGTCCTATGTAAGTGAAAGTTAAATCCTGTTTATGCACAATTTTCAGCTTTACATTCTAGTGTTACAGTGGACACAATCTTGTTCAGTTCTGAACAATCTCAATTGTCACTGAAAGAGAGAGCAATTCAGACGCAAAGCAAGGCAGCAAGTGAAACTGAACTCGATCTCATACAGGTGACTGAGGTATAGTACTGAGGTATGGTTGCCACTGACAGAAAGAAGGAAGAGGTATGAAACACAAATGGTCCAGGCATTTACTTAGTAATACTGTCTATCATTACTACAGCAACAGGATATAAAGCCTTTAAAAAAAAAGATAAACCATTTTAAAAAATTTTGTCTATTTAAATCTGTAGGAAAAATATTCCTTGCTTAATTAAACTGATGACAAAGCCATGATATTAAAGGTAAGCTCAGGGCTGAACACATCTTTCCTGAGCTTAATAAGGTAAAATACCTCTAAAAAAAGGTGTTTGCCAAATCCTCCCCTTTCTCCTGCAGTTATGCATGGCAGGTAGGTATTGTGAATAATTACAACTGTATTGCTATACGAGTCAATGTGTTCAGTACTATATATACACAGAAGAAAATTTAACTGGCCAATTAGTGAGGTCACAGACTTTTACAGAAACATGCCAATGATAAAAGAAATCACCAGAAAACTGCAGGTAATTGGGACAGAAGCAGCTGCATGCAGCACCAACAGCACCATATTTCACCGCATTTTAGAGAGAAACCCCCAAACCTTCATTTAAGAAAAATATCAATTATGAAACATGTCAAACATTTTGACTAGGTGTAACATGCAGGCTTTTTACCTAACTCTAGTGATACGGTACTATAAAAATTAGAACACAGGAAGCATGTTTTTAATCAGAAATTGTGATATTAACTTGAAGTTGCCTTTTCAGATGTTGATACATGCACAGGTTCTGCATAGAACAAGTATTTGAGAAATTAAGTGCTAGATCCACTGGTACTACTCAGCACTTGCTGCACCTAGCTTTTAACACTGGCTTGTTAAGTATCAGTTTCAACACTGCTGCTTCAGAAGGGAAAATGCCCTCAAGTTCTGAAAGTAACTATTGAGGTGTATATTATTCAGCAATAACACCTTTGCTCCTTCCCTTTCACCCTTCAAGATCCTAGAGAACAAAACTTTTCTTATAAGGAAAACCATTACCTCAATGTTTAGCCGACCTTCCAAATGCCTCAGTGAGTACCAAAACAAAAAAAACTGGAGAGAAAGGTTTCCCTGGTACCTTGAGCTGGAGGTGGAAGACCATAAAAAAATAAAAAAGGCAGCACTAGTACTACCATCAAACCGCTACTGTACAAACAGAGAACAACTATATTCTGATCCAAGGAAACAGTTCTAAGCCTCTCCAATTTTTATATGTGGACTTAGGAAAACCTGCCTCTCTCCACATACCCATAAAAATAAAATTTTTGATCTTGTCTTTCATACTTCAGCTTTTAGCATAGAGGCTTTAAAAAAAAACAAACCACAAGTTGGGTTTTTTTAATAAAGCTTACATGATTTCAGACATCCATTTCTGAATTCAAGATTTCATGCTTTGATCATTCTTGACTTTCCAATCATTCCACACGTTCAGATTTAAAGTGCAAAATACTGTAACTTGTAAGCAGATAAGTATATCCCGTGGAGACCTTTCTTAATATTGTAATATTTTTACACCTGAGCTATGGCCACCTGTCTTGCCAACACACTCCTCATTTACTCCTCTTGCAGTCTCTCCTATGCATTACCTTGATGTCTTCATGAAAGCTCTTTCCAACTCAAGTTAAAGTTCCTGTTCCTTTAATTCTCCTCCCTCTCCCTCACTTTTTTCCACAGTGCATACAAAATGGCAGTTATTTCATATACACATTACCATTTTAACTTTATTCTTCCTCACTGCATTTTCCCTCCGTCTTATTTCTCCATTGCAGTCTACATGTACTAGATGTGTAGTCTACACACTTTTTTCCCCAACCTATGTAACACACCTACAATTATACACGTATATATTAGGGTTATATGGATTATTTCTCACAGCTGTTCTAAGTGTATATATATTTGTAGGTGTGTGTATTTATTTATTTACCAAAAGCAGGTGGAGTTGTTATTCAGATTAAGTATCTTGTGAAAAAGCTGATAATGTGACAAGCTGACCAACTCCCTAAGAAGAGAGAACATAGTTTTCAAACTGGAGAAATTGTTAGTCTTAAAGAGGAATGCACATCTTTCTAGTTTACGTAACATCTACTTTGAACAAAGTTATTTCAACACATAAACACTGATATGTTAACACCACATTTTATCATATTAAACAACACTATTTAATCAGGTCATATCTGAGATGGCAGGAGACAAAGCTAGGCTTAGACTTGTCTCTAACAGTTAACTTCTGAGGGATTCGAGTTTTCTCTTCCAATTTTTAACTACCAATTACTTCTCAAACTGTGCCATGCCTTACAATAATGCTGTTTGTACAAACATTTTCCTTTTGACTCACGGCTGCAGACTCACTGACCCAAGTTCTGTGAAATTCTATTAGAGATGGAAGGTCTGACAAAGTAATTTTTTATTTTTTATTTTTTAATCAACTGTGGAAGAAAACAATGCAATGTACAACAGTCCTAGAATACAATAGTAGAATTTCCCAGCAGCTCTTCTGCAGACTTTTGACATGGCCTCAGATAAATTATTTAAATAAATAAAAAAGGTGGAGACTTAAAGTGAAGATACAGACCTAAGAAAGCAGAACAGGATTTACCAAGCCTTCCACAAGATCTACCCTTACTGAGGTCCACACATTAAAGCACTTACAGAGAACGCAGTTCCAAGTAAGCCAATGTGTGATTTTACAGAAGAGTAAGATATTCCATACCATATTCCTGTTGGGGTACTTGAGGGATTATCAACACTGTCCAGTGCCAACAGCCCACGTTTCTATATTACTCAGAAAAAAAAAAAAATCATGTAGCACAACTTCCCTGTTCTCCAAAGGTGAAAACTTGATCCCTTTCTACATTCCCCTGCCTATTTAATATGTAGAAAACTAAAACTGGTTCTTCCATCGAGGTAACACAAACCCCCTCTCTATTCTTAGCTCAGGTTATACAGTGAAGACGGCAGCTCCCTTTAAGTTCTTATACAGGGATCCAGTGCAGAGTAACTGGTCCCTTATAAACTCAATGATTAGTTTTGGGTACATTAGCACACAGACACCTTCTAGTACAGCTAAGGCTGCAGGGACTGACCTGCCTATATGTTTTTGCAAAGACTCGTGCTGTTGTTGTTACACATCCAAGTAGGAAACTGCTGTGGTGTGGTTACAGTTGTAAACATTTCACAGACATCACAGGCATATCTTTAAGCATTAATGGTAACTTCCCACACAGTGGGCCTCGTATTATCTCCTCAAGCAAGACAAGCTGCTTCAGTGAGGGGGAGAGGCACCTAAAATAGGCATCATCTTCCTTCCCCAAAGTCCAATAATTTCACGAACACATTTTTCCATTTATTAGTATTCACTGACTGACTTCTGTGGCACTTAAAGAAAAAAAAACCCACCTTTTGACTTTTTAATTGTTCTTTAACTAATAAAAAGCCAGGTAAGTACTTTACATTTGTAACTGAAATGCTGCCCAAACTGTGGAGTATCACTAGAAAGGTACACCGCTGAGCCTCTACCTGTCTGGATACATAGGCAATGGTGCACTGGGCCGCATTTTGGGTTGTAAAACAACTTTTGAATGACTAAATCACATACAAAACAAGGGATTGAATGCATTGGTTCAAAAGTTCCTACGTAACAGCATCTAACTTGCATTTCCCAAATATCTTAAACTAAATACAGAGAAATGCTACATAAAGGAAATTTTTGCAGCAGAGAAAGTCAGATGTTTAAACATTCAAGGAATTTTAGAAAAATCTGAGGCTTATAATTCTTCAGAGCAAGGAATCTTCATTCAAGTTCCAAACTTGCCTGAAGTTAAAAATATCTGCATAAATGCATCATTTTTGCTTTAAGTTTACTTAAGTTTTAGAAATACATATGAAGGTTTCATACTTGTCTGGAAATATCAGTATGAAACGACATATTGCTGAATAGTTTCTGCTTGAGACACTACAGTTTTTATATTATTTCTACACAGAAGTCTCACATTGCTCCAAGATGGCCAATTTTAGTAAGCGGAAATTTACAAAGGCTTATTTTAACAAAACTATTAGGAATTCAGAAATGCCAAAATGTTTTGTAAGTTATTTTCTTAACACAAAACAACCAACAAAAGTATTAATGTGCACAAAAACTAGAGGAAAATTTGTTTGTCTTTTGGATAGGAAAAAACCAGGGACCAGGTTTTTTTAGCACTAACAGCAAAACAACTTTCAGTGTATGCATTAACAGACAGGAGCATAAAGGACTTACACAGCTGCAACAATTATACTATATTGTGGAAATAAGATGAGCAGCAAATCAAAAACTTTTTAAACAAAGCGTGGGTTATGGATGGACATCTTTGTGAAGTTAAAAACTGCTTTCTGAGTTTCAAACCTTGCACACTGGTTTCCTGCTACTGTTTAGTAACAACAGCAGTGCTAGAGAAGACATGCTTCCAGTAAAAGCACTGCCGGCACAGACACTTTTGAAGTGGCCTGCACACCCAACTGCCAACTGCTCCACCCGGAGCTGGAGCCGAGCCCTCTGTTCCATCAGTAACACCTTCTGCCCGCCTCGGCCGCTGGCACCCCAACGAACACACGTCTGCAAACGCACCCGCACATGGAGCTCGCATCCTTCAACCTCGTTTTTGCCAGTCTGATGGGCCCCCAATAGCTGGGGTGCAGACTGTGAGCTCCCTTGGACCGTACTGGTTTCTCCCAAGAGACCTCCCTCCCCAGCACGTACTCTAGATCCACTGTGCCTCTGGCAACATCACATGCTGACAAAATCAGGCACGGCACTTCCTTGGGAAGGGCGAACCCGACAACAGAAGAGTTGTCCTGGCTTTAATGGAGCAATGCAGAAAGACAGCTAGAGAGAGGGTCAAGAACACGGTCAGCACGTATCTCAATCTTGTCTCACAGACAAATAACCTCGCTACAGTCCTATTAGAAAAGCACCCTTCATTACTGGCCTTTCCTCTTCAGGTTATTAGCTCCAGGACTCTACAGAGATAATGTCACTCCTCAGACCAAATGCTTTCATACCCTGGTTCCTATCTGTGCTTCTTAAGGCAGCACACAGTGCCCTGCCACCTATGCCATCCCTCCAACATTCAATTAGCCAGAAAATTGAGAGATGAATAATGCATCAATTATACCCTGGCTTTTCAACCCAAGCGATTTCAGGAAAAACCCGCAATTCCACACTCCCTCCCCCCCAACATTACAGGCCTGAAGCTGATAAATAACTGATTATGGGGAAACAATTATTAGGCAATTATTGTAGGTAACCAACATATGTAAATGGTAATGACTGTAGGCTTACTTGACTGTGTTTTAAATGTTATGATCACATCTACAGAATTAGTGCCTTTTGAAAAGGCAGGGAGAAATATAATATTCATTAAAAAAGCCCATAAATTTATTTAACTACAAAGAAAAAGTAACTTGAGTTACTGCTGCAATAAACTTATTACTAAGCTTAGGACTGACTATAAACTTACAAAATTTCACTTTCTTTGAACCAATTTGTTATTCTCAATATTTTAAAGGAAAAAGTACACTATTGTTATCAGCTGTTAAACTTCTGAAGAACAATCGCATCTAATCACACTAAACGTTTCAGCAGTTCTCCAAATTTTGTTTTAAATTATCAAGTAAGGAGTCAAACTCTAAGTCTCTGTACTAGCTATGAGGCCGCAATAAGACCAACTTGGTCTTTATTGGAAAGAAGTGAAATGACAGCAACTTCACATACTTGCAGGAATCCTTCAGCCTGTTTTTCATATTCAGGACAAAAGAGATAATGAATATTTTATAAAATACTAAGCAAAATACATATTCTTGAGGACCTTCCATGTTGTTTTCCTTGGGTTAAAGAAGTTTTGGCACTCAAGCTAGTACAATTAAACTTCACGTTGTTCCCTACTGAGTAAGCTTAAATTTGACAAGTATGAAATTTATACACCGTATTCTGATCAGCAGCCCAACCAAAGAAAGAAGATTAACGCTGCAGTGAGCTATCAAAAGATACAGACAATAAGCTGGAGACACTGATTCCAATTGTCTACTTCTGGACCACTGGAGTGTTTCAGTAGAAAGCACGATACAAGAGACAAACTACGTCAGACAAAAATACTGATCTAAGAGGACTGACCATTGCAACATGTACATCCGACATGCAGAGAAGAGACCTAAATGCTGATCAACCTTTACTCTCCTTGTACAACTTGAAGAAAAGAGGCTGCATACAGGAAAGGGACAATCACACAACTCTGTTTTCAAGTTACTGAAAACTCCAGAACACTTTTTTAAAGTTAGATTTTCATGGTAGCATTCTTTTACTATGCCTTCATTCTCCATCAAACTGTCCCAGAAGGATGACCATGATCACCCAGAAACTAAGTGCAAATAATATGGATTATAAGACTTAAACACCTGAGTTTCCAGTTTAAGAACTCTCTAGCATATGTGGATTACACAGATCCACAGAGAAGTATCTCCTCTTGAAGCTTTCCTTTTTTTTTATTTTTAACTGGTAAATTTACAGCACCCTCCAAGCTTCATGGGAACCAAGGTCTATAATACATTTGCTTCAGTTATATTTTCTAGTACAAAATCTGGAATTCCTTTTCTTTCAAATCATTATAAAATCCAGTCACCTTACCTCACCTATGCTCTTGGAAGCAAATGTAAAACAGACACTTAATTGTAACAAGTACTTGCTAAATTTAAGAAAGTAGTAATTCTTGAGTAGAGTCAATACAGTCTTATTAACTGATGACATTTCCTCAAGTGCATCACTGACTGGCTAAATGACGCATTGCAAGAGGCTCTAAGAAGAAATTTAATTCATACTAGGCAGATCACAGTATAACATAGTGTGAGGCTGCAGGTGTACATAAAGATACTTCTTACATCTTTTCTTTTAAAGAATGGCAATAAAACAAGCCGCAAACGCCACAAAAATATCTGTATGTGGCAAGGTTTGATACAGAAGTCATGATGAGCATGTCCCACAGTTGCATTACACAAACCCACCTGTTTTCAGCTATGAGGAAAGCAATTCAAGGCATTCTAAGCCTAGAAAGCACTAGGATGGCATCTGAAAGTACATATCATGAAATGTTAATATATATATTATACAGTTACTGTATATATTTGCAATGGTTCTAATTTGTTTTTCTGGCATATTTTTATGCAGCTATAAAATTTTTATTTTGCCATTCTTTGAAGTGAAACAAGCCAGCTATCAAATCTACTCCAATGTGAGATGACTATACATCAACTATAACTGTAACAACACTTTAAATGGGGGGTTGATGGTGGTGTTCAATGACTTTTTAGAAAGAGAAGCTTCAGAATTGCAAACCATCCCACCCTTAAAGAGAGAAAGAGGAGATGAATACACAGAAAGCCGTTGTATCAAAATACACAAACCTTTGCCTTGATATGTGACAATATACAACACAAAGAGTGAAAATTAACTGAAAAGAAGTCAAGTTATTGCTGAAGTAAGCAATTAAAAATGATGTAATTTAGTGCAAAAGAGGTTTTAAGAAAGCTATACTAATCAAAGCTGAAAATTAATGCAGATCTGTGACAGGAGCAGGCAGACAGATGATGCTGATCTTGAAGATTCAAAAACCTGAATGAATGCTAAGGAAAAGAGACTCCTAACTCTGAGCTAGCACCAAGATGTTCATCATGCACAGAGACAGAATCTGAAAAGCCTGGGATAAGTAAGACTTATCCATGGAAGAATCTGCTGCGTAAGATTCTGAAAGAGTCAGCAGATTATTATTTATTTTAATTCACACATGTGAAATATATGTGACTATGCTCTTGGCGTAAAGCTCTGCAATGCAAAACACAGAAACAAATAAAGCAATTATATCAGCCAGAGCAAAACTAACTTAACCACTGGTTCTGCAAATAACAAAACACTTGCGTAAGACCCTGCATTTACTAATGAATTATAGGCATGTAAATAACATAGTAACTATTTTAGCTACACAGTAAGCTTGCTGGTCAACACTGTATTAGCTAGACTGCCATTCCATCTTATGTGGCAAGAGCAACTATGCAGTAGGATTGCAGAAATTCTCTGTAATAGGTAATGTACACATCACACTGATACAGTTTAAAAAAAATCTAGTTTTGCAAGTATACCATGCATTAATACTGTATAACTACTCAAATATGTGAACCCCTACAGCTTGACTGGTTTACATCTATTTTAGACAGATACCCAAAATCTACATAGTCAGGGTGATTCTGACCATCTGTTTGCAAAAAAAAAAAAAATAATTCAGCTTTCACACAGGAAAGCTTGCTATGGTAGATTTTTTTTTTCAGGTTCAGTTTTAAGGAGGATAAAACACACACACAAAAAGAACTGTCAAACTGCTAGAAGGGAAAAATAGTTGTACTACCTTTTCCTTCTGATTTATCATAGGTCCTTATAGAGTCTTTGTTTCATACCAGTCAAGACCCTTGTTTCTGACACATCTTCCCTTACAACGTGTGCCAGGATGACAATATCCAGAGTGGACTACAGCCAGTCTACAGCCTGCTTTCCCCTGTTTGGCTAGGCCAGGGAAACAGAAGAACACAATTCAGCTTGCTGTGTGAACAGCAAAACACAATGCAGTGGGGGCTGCTACTGGAGGAGAAGAGACTATGGCAGGGTTTTTGCCTTGCAACCTCTGTCTGTAATGCAGGCCCATGTAGCAACAGCCAGTCACCTCCCAGGTCTGGATCCCTGCAACCTGTACTGCTAAGAAAGCAGCTAGACAGTGCTTCTGTAACAGATGGCATAACAGAGGGAAAAGCAAATTCGTTGTCCCAGGAAAAATGCTCTTCCTAGTGCAAGAAAATACTTCACTGCAGTGGAAAGTGTTCCTTTTTTCCTGGAATCCCATCGGTTTTAAGGTTAGGTACGCAGTCCAATGTGGAGGGGCTCACCTCAGCTTTGCTCCTCCCCAAGTTGGGCAGCTACAGCAGAGAAGTCCTTGAGCAATTCACACCATGTCCCTAGCCTGCAAAACATCCTGGAACTGGCATCCAGCCCACAGTGCGTAAAATGCTAGACCACTTGGGGGAAGGGTGTGGAGGAGACGGTTTAAGGTCAGAGAAGTTTGTGGCAGAAGAGAAATGAACCCATGTCTTTTGAAGCCCTGGCCAGTACCCTAAACAGTGGGCTACGCTCCCTCTATTATTTTGGAACTTGTGCTGTAAGCCAGAAAAGCAGTTTGTGGTTTCCCTATTCGAGTTCTATGACAGAACAGTTTGAATAGCTAGAAAAGAATCTTTGTTTGCTAACTAACAGAAGAATAAAGTCTCAAATAACTTTTTTCTTTTTTTTTTTTAAATAGTCCTCTCATTCCTGCAACCCTCTTGAATTTGAAATTGAAATTAACATTTCAGCCCATCACAATCTTGCTTCTAGTGAATCTTGGCTTCTAGTCTAATGAAGACAGAGTAGAACAAGGTTCAGAACTGTGAGCAAGATGCTACATGAATACTGCTTAGTGAAAGAAAGCTAGTTTTCTGCTTGTAGAAGTAACTAGTATATACATTTGCCAAATTAAGTCAGTCTTTTTTTTTTTTTCTTAGTTCAGCAATCCATCTGCCACAACAGGTATTATTGTGCCTTAGTACTGAAGTGTCTTCAAATCCATGCAAGATGTTAGTGAACAGCAGGTAGAAATTACACCCGCAGTGTCAAGTCTGAATACAGACCTGAAGATTCCTGACACTGTATTATGCTACCATCTACTGGTTCATATTAAATTAAACCTCTGGATTTTGCCTTCAACCCATCCACCCTCAAAAAAAATAAAAAATATCGCAGTTTCTACAGAGCAATAGCAAAATACTAACTTTAAATTTCCTACGGTGATTCCGCAGTTCCACTCAGCTTTTGTCTTCTTTTTTTAAGCAGGCGCAAGAGTAACTGTTAGGTACGTTCAAAACATTTTAAAACCAGATACACCAAACTCATCGACTCATTTACTTACATTCGGCTAGTTTCAATGTTTTCAGAGTGAGGTTCTCCTGGTGATCTGCAAAGACAGATACAAAACCTTAAGCACTGTTTGTTATTTTAACTCATTACAATATGAAGAGTTAGGAAAGGTAGAAAGTGATGATAATGTATTATTGCCACTAAAACCATCAACTTTTATGCACTTGCACTTTGGATTTGTTTGACCAAACTCTGAAAGACAGTTTATAACATAAAACCATACAAGAAATTAAATCAAATTTCTGTAAGCAGGACAGCACTGTTTCCCCATGGCTTATGCAACAGCAGCCATTAGGGGACAGTTCTGCTGGCAGTACTTCCGTATTCAGGTTGCATAGAGCACCACTTCTGTAACCAAAATGTATACTCAACGTTTATCAGTGATCAACTGTTACAAACAGATTCTCTGCACAGTTGGACTCTAAGAAGCAGCAGCTCAGAAGCAAGTGTCAATAGAATATTAAAAGAAATCTCAAGTCTGTCTCTCCTTGAATTTAAGTACATAATCTCACAAAGCAGAAGCATTATTAAAGGCAGGTTCCATTTCTTCCTTCCAGCCAAGAGGTCAGCCAGTAATATTCAGAATTAGGTGTTATTGTTTGGCATTTTGAACGGACAAGTAGCACCTGTGTTCAGCTTGCCAACCACTTTGACTTAATTTACAGATTTAAAGGGTATAGTTTCACATTAACTTAAGTAGGCTAACAGAGCTGTTTAGCTCCTCCTTATCCCATCTTCTTCCTTATGCTAGCTCCGATTCACGAAGTTCACTTTTTTTTTTGACAGCTTATTTTTTTCCCCTCCCTTCAGGGCTTCCTCCTACCCAGTGAGTTTGTAGCCAGTAAGCCAGGAGACAAGGCAGTACAAATACAGAAGTTTTGACTTCAATCACCTTAAGCTGCCTTGAAATCATATGCTAAAGAACCTTAGCCAACCTTCACTTGGATATAGATTTTGGTACAGCTGACCAGAACTGCCACACTGGATATATTGCATGAGGAATGGAAATAGAGCGCAGCCATTACAGTAAAACTCTGTAGCCTACATGAACAAATACGTCTTTCATGACAGAGCTTTCTCAAAACACAAGTGAGCTAAAATCTGCAAATAGAACTCACTCTGTAGGTTTCAACAGTTAGCTCAGAAACTTCAGTTAGCACAGCTAAGCAGGCTTTGCCATGGCTTTACCAGGAAAAAATCTTTGTTTATAGGAATGGAATTTCTGAATTTCTCTATTTACTATGGGACTATTCTAAATACTATTAGAAATCTCTACCTGTAGCCTGAAAAATTTCCTTTTTTCCTATGTTTCATTATGCTACCTTACTGGATGGTCCCTCCTATTAAAGTCTGGACTGTTCTCGGAATTCTCTACAAAAATCTTAGTTCCTTTACTGACATACTAGATCCTAGCAACTTTCTGGATTTTACCAAACTGTACCATATTAACAGATCCACTGCCTAGAAAGCATTTCTGGCAGATAACTTAAAATTCCTAGGCTAGTTGGAAACTATGCAGCAACAGATGATGCAGAACATGGGAAGTTATTTGTTAATATTCCACTAAGTTATAAAATTCAACTGACACCAGGGACAGAATTCTGAACTTACTATCCAACTAACTTTATGCTTGAAATGCAAATAACCTCGAACTGGAAAATAACCAGATGTGCCCAACCTCAAAACTTGGTCTCTATTTATTCCCTACAAATGATGTTTCCCTTACTCATTAAAGTTCAGGAATGAGGAGATAGTTGCTGATGAAAATAATGCTCAACAGCAAAACAAATAAAAATTTCATTTCCTTTCAACTCCAGTGACCAAAACAAGTCACTAAATACTTTGCAGAGAGAAAAGAACCTCAATTTTTTGTTCCTAATTATTCATCTAAGTGTGCAAGTGCTAGAAGCCATATAACCTGAGGAGCAGCGGAAAAAAAGTGCTTTTATATTCATACTGGCTAGCTCCTCTATTCAAATCCAGGACTTCAGAAACTGATAGCAAAGAGCTTGGAAGTTTGAGGCAGTTGCTATCTTTGTTTAAGCCATAGGAAGTACAACACAATAAAGCGTTGGGTAAGAGTAGTGCTTTAAGTTGCTATAAAAATACAAGTGAAATAGTTGTGTTAAAACAAAAGAATCACGGGTATTAATCACTTTGAGCCTTTAAAATACAAAGCAGCATGAAAAATTACAGAAAGAGAGCAGATTGGCATCTAAATTTAGGATGTAAAAAAGGTAGCCTAGTGATCTGTAGTACAGACATGTACACACAGCTATCAGTATATCCAAAGTCTTCTCCTGTCCTTATTTATACAAGTTTTATCTGGGCTTTGAACAGACAGCACAGTTCAGTACATGCTATTCCACAAGAAAGGTTCTTTCTATAAGACAAGCGACATAGAAGACAACAAATTTTCAGGAAAGTTCAGAAAAAAACCCACCTAGCTGAGCCAAAAACATTTGGTCCTTTAAGGTGAGTAGTTCTACAGAACACAGGGATCAAATTCCTTCAGCTTATTGTTCTTTATAACATGAGCAGACCTACCATAACTAGGATTTGCAGAACCTATTAGTGCATCTCTTCACCAGATTTTAAAAGGTTTCAAATGACAAAGTAAGCACCAAATAAAATGAGCTTTCAGTACTCATTAAAACAATGTGGAAGATCAATCCAATTACAGGAACTGTAGTTGTTTGTTGAGAAGCTATTTATTCTGCAATACCCATTTGTTTACAAACAAGGTACCCTGTTATTCCTCTGAGCAGGCAACAGTACTGAAAAACAACTATATAGTACGGCAAGATGTCCCTTCATCATGCTTAAAATCTGAAACAAGAGTTCTGTTCAGAGAAAAATCTCAGAGTAAATGCTCTTATGAATTTCAGCTTTGAATTAGATCATAGCTACTGATCACAAGGCACCAGCTAATCTGAATGCTGCAGTATGAGCTAGCAAATTCAAACGATGGCTCACTTCCAGTAACACAGGGAGCAACTTCTCCATTCTGCAAGCCACTCCTTTTACCTCCACTGTACCTCCCTAGGAGAGAAAGTAAAGGTATGCAAGCCTAGAAATGTTAACATCAAACCTGAAAATACTTTAAAAAAACCTGAAAAAATGCCTAAATAAGTATGCTAAACAATTTATACAGAATTACAGTATGACGGTAAAAACCACCAGAGACTTTTAAGTGATAGTATTGCACTTAAGAAGGATACCATGGAGGACCACAGTGCTCGTATTTTAAAAACCAAGCAGGGACAAGCTAAGGTGAACTTTGAAATCACTTTAAGCAAAAGGGTAAGTCAACTTTGCCAGCTGACTTAAACAAAAAACATAATACTATTTACAAAACTAACTGCAAGTCATACAAATGAAATACTTTAAAATAAGCATTATACTAAAAATGATCCTGAGAAACAACACTATATGCTTTATGCTTACCTTTTACAAGCTGTGGCCATTCGGTGACATCAGGGTGATCACAATTTTGAGTCACTGATTAAAAACGAGTTGTCACAGCAATCCTGTATCACGCTGGGCTAAGCATAAGCTTAACAACTCTAAATAAGTAAAAATAATTGAGTTAAAAGGCCTTACAAATTATTTCCAGCCAGTCCACTACATACAAAACATAAACCAGAAGAAAAATATTGATGCTAAACATTGTTTTATCCGTGAGATTAAGACCTACTGCACAAAATTAGTTCATTTTTGAATGGCATCTTAAGATTTCTAGAGTAACTCACTACAGTATACTCTACTGGTAAACCTGAAAATTCATCAACTTATTTTTGGCCTCTCTTAAAAAAAAAAAACAAAACCAAAATCAAACCCCATTTCTTGGGCCAGTGGAAAGCACCCAACATCAAGACAACAAGCATTCAAAGATTTGGAATCATGTGCATAAATATGAACTGGAATTTCTAACTACAATAAAATTCTGTTAGTTGTTTCCCTGCTGCAACTCGGCTAATACTGGTATCCTAACAAGGCTCTGTGTCTCCAGGGAAGCAACATGTAGCTTATGTTTTGCTGTGTGCCTCTCCCCGAAGTGAAGTAAGCTAAAGCTATGTAGAAGTTTCTGAGCAGCAACCTTTTCCATCTGTGACCAATCTCTTAGGATCTTTGCTCCATTTACACCACATGTAGTCTCTCCTCTCCCTTAAATTTTCAAAAGTGTATTTTACCTGTCAATTGTTTCCCGTGATCTGGCTCCACCGGTATAAATTGAAGGGTTGGTCCTTTACTTTGTCACGCAGGTGGCAGCCAGTGATCACTCAGCAAAACTCGTGCCCAGAGCGCCCTGGGACCACCCCAGCTGATTACTTCCATGGCTGAAAAGGAACCAGTTAGTCTCTTACCTACTGCTATTATCTACTCTATACTAAAGTTAACTGATAAAATATTTCCAAACATAACCCTCAACACTCAATTGACCCCATTCTCTCTCCCACCCAAGCTCCTAGGTGCGCTGGACAAAGACGGAAGACTGTAAAGAAAAAAGGCTTCAGAAGGAGAGTCAGATCACAAACACCATTATTCACTTTTTGTTAATATAAAGCCTTGATTAAAATTGAAATGCTATTACTGTATTTAGTAAATAAAAAGTTGTCTTAGGTTCTTTAAGCAGCCAGTAGCTATGAAGACAGACCCCGTACAGTACCCGAGAATTTTATTCCAGCGGCTCTATCCCAGACGAAACCCCACATTTGAAGGTTGCCATGCAGCAGAAGCCCCATGCAGAGGCGAGGTGCACAAAGGCTGGCCAGCTATTGAGGGCACACCCGCAGCTCTCTGCAATGCCCGCAGTCACAAAGGTCTGGCGCAAATACTAGCGGAGCACATCCCACAGCGTTAAGTATTTCAGTAAAGGAAGCTTTTGTGCTTCAGTCCAACCTGGTACAAGAGTTGCAAGGTCTTAGGTTTGATGAGCAATCAAGCATTCTCAATGCTAATTTGTATCTGTTGACTTGTCAGAGATACAAAATCACTGATCAGTAAGCAAGGCTCATGATTTTCTGAAGTTTGTCAGAAAAGCTGCTCACTTGTGCCATTCTACTACGATTTGCGGTTCTGCTACAAACCGTACAACAGAACAAAATCTATATTAGTTTTGGGATGATGAATATTAGTTTTATCGGGTAGATTCCACAAAGTAGGAAAAGTGCCATTTAATTATCCTAACATCAGTAATATTTGAGTCTTCTTATCTAAACACAAGTGTAGCTGACATAATGAAACTGAAAAAGAAGCAGGCTCCCGAAAACCTCTGCAACAGAGGTTCTCTAGTACCTATCCATTACAGGTGTAAACTGTCCAAGTTTAACTGAGTCAATGCCAGGAACACAGTACAATGAATAAAAGTCAGTTGGAAATGTTCCTCATCTGTCAACATTAAATGACAAACAGGGTAAAGATTTTCAAAATAATGTTTGCTGACCACCAGCTGTACAGAAAAACAAACAGCAAAACCCAAGATGCTGATGCAAAACCAAGAAGCCTTAAAACACTGCTTATGGCATTCTGATTGTTTAAGACCTGACAACATCCACTTTCAGGCAAGCCTTAGCTTCACAGAAACAAGATGCCTATCCTAAGGCAGTGCTTTCTCCTTACGTTACATCTAAATTCTTGCTGCTTTCTGAACTGATGTGAAATGGCTCTGTAAAAACGCATTTAGAAATTAACCCCCATTCTAGCTCTTTGCCCAAGTCACTTTTAGTATGCTGGTCAAAAAGAACAGCAGTATAGCCTCTAACGCCTCACTGATCTGCATTCTGTCTGACAGCTCTAAGTACCAGCTCATGGTTCTGGAGTGTGCCCAGTCACTCACTCCCTACCTAGACTCATGCCCTGTATCACACAGACCACAGGCAAAAGCTAATTACAGTAGTCTTCCATTCAAATGGAAGATGTCAGGACAACAGGCTGACAGCAACCTGAGTAAAAACAGGGGTTTCCTGAGGCTGTTTCACATGGGAGGAGAAAAGTCATGAACACAGTGGTCAACAGTGAAGGAACACTTTTAAGTGTTGGTGCTGGATTCAAAAACCGTCAGATCTCGGAATGTCAAATAATATGCACTGAGGTAGCAGCTCCACAATCATGGCCAACACAAGTCTGTGCCCAGGCCTGACACAGATACAACTCCATAGTCAGATTTACCACACCATCTTATGTAGTATCGACAGCAGCTTCATGAAGAGAGGCAGTATCTGAACTTGCATGAATCTCACTATGCTAAATTTAACACACCTAAGTTTTGCAGTGAAATTTATATCTACAAATTGTATTTATTGTGGATCAGAGCTCTGAATCAGGTAGCCACAGCACTTCTAATCTGTTACAAGATACCTTAAAATTAGATTTACTGTACTGGGTCTAACAATCTCATGCTACTTTTCAACAACCCAGATGCAAGAAACCATTTTCTGCTTTATCTCCTTCTCGTCCTACCTTCCCCACCTACCCCTTCTGCCACTCCTGTGGGACAGAATATGACTGGCAAGGATTAATTATTTTTTCTAAAACCTTACTCATTTATGCATTAGCAGGGTACTGCCTGCTGGCAGAGTCCAGCATGCTGAAACATGGGGTAGATGGTGAAGGAGACTGCCAAAGACCCCTTATTCTGAATCTAGTTTGAATAAAGGATATTTTGACTCCTGGATCCAAACAAGGCAGAAAAAAAAATAATGGTAAGAGAGTCAAAGGACACTACTTGATCACGAAAGGGAAACCACACTGATGAACAGACTAACATCCTAGAAAAGCGGATTATGAAGAATAGGAAACTAACCTAAAACAGCTGCTTTTCTGTCACAGGAATTCCTTTACAAAGCATCTCTGGATATAACTTACTTTCTGGAAGGCAAGACCCTGCAACAGCAGTCCCAGAACAAATATTTATTCTTAGAGCAGAGTTAGTCAGACAGATTTCTCTGGTCTTCACTGTCATGATTAGTGTGGCTTACAGTTTAGGCTTTCACAGACACACAGAGCAGCTGAAGGTATCAAACATAGTTTGTGCCTGTGGAATATGTCCAAGAAACCTGAGATGGCTGCTATAGGCTCTTTGGGACTGGGCAGGCTCCAGTACAGACACATCTACAACGTGTGCCTAGTGACTATTTACACGAGGTAGATTCAACCAGGGCAACAGCAGCCCCTCTTATAATTAGTAAGACAATACATAAGATCCATGCATTCAAACCATATATCTGAAGAACCCTGTAAGCATGAAGTAGCATTCATGGGGAGGGAACAGAATAAGTAATGTTTATGCAGTAGTTCGAGACTACACCCATTTCCCTAAGGTGACCAAAGAGCAGATTTTCTGAAAAGAATGTTCCTATCAACCGAAAAAGAGGAAGTAAATCAGCGAAAGAACAAGCAGCCAGAAACCAAGTTCAGATGCATAAAAAGGGGCTAAACCTCAAATTTGTTGTACAGCCTGATAAGATCTCCTCTTTGCACATTCCATTTAATCCTGAAAGTCTAGAATCACAAACTTATGCCAAGAAGAGGGCCCCAGTTTCAAAACACAGGACCTAAAGATATACCATGGAGAATATAAGTACCTATTGTCAGCAATCAAAAATAAAGCCAGAAAACTTCCGGCTACAAATCATTTAATTAACAGTTGTCTCTTAATCCATTTTCTATACCTATTACTTTCCCTATGTTATTTGATGTACAGGTGTTTGGTTTCTGTGACAGCACAGCCATCTAGCAGAGACACCCAGTATTTGAGGTCTAGGAAGATCCTTGAGTGAACTTTTCTTATTTAAGTTATGACTTCTTATTGACCTTACTGAATTATGAATGGGTGCCCTGGGAGGTGGCATTTTTATTTTACAAAAGAATTTAAGTTTCCACCCAAGCAATCTTTGACTTTTTTTTTTTTTAAGATTCTCTTTCTGAAAGATGATCTAATGAAAATGAGGGTGTGATACACCTGTACAAAAGTACCACCATGACCTTCCTTACCTTCCAGTGCCAGAAGTGGAGTTGCTCAATTAAAAATAACCATCTCAAGATACAACTAAAGACTTTTGTATGTTTTCTGAAGAATCCCTCTGAATCCCCCAAGAATGAACACTCTTCTCAAGTTTGATATATTTCCAAAGTAACTTTGAGTACCACAATGAAATGAACAGTCATCATCTACACAGTAGAATGTGCCCTCAGAACTACCCTAGCTAGCTTATTACTTCAAAAAAGGAACTGCCAACTAAACGGCAAACTGGCCTTTTATAACTTGAGATTGATTCATCAAGTGATCTGGAGAAAGTTGTACAATATTTACCAAATCCTTAAGTTCAATCTTAACTGTCACCTGCAGAAAAAAAAACGTAACCTGTGTGCCTGAGATTTTCAATTGCTGTTGTTGCCTGTATGTGGCTTCCAACATGTAAAACACCAAAAGATACAAAGATTCCAGAAATTTTCTTCATGCAACGAATGGCAGGTCAAATGATCAATGATCCTAAAGTAAAATAAAACAGCTACTAATAAAACCTACTTACATAAATCCTAATGGAGCAGCAAAAAAAACAGTAATAAGGCATCTATGTGATTTTTTTCCACTGCCTGGTAAACCAAACTGTTCAACTAGTAACAACAAACAGAAAATCTCATAGTTAGAAGACCAAAAGAATTGGGTTCTATCCTGTAAAATGCCAACCTACAGTGATTAAGGCCCTCAACTGATGAGCAAATGCACACGTAATCTCAGTATTACAGCTAGAATGAAAGATCTGACTCATGAAGGGTTCCTGGAAAGGTGTTCATCTGCACAAAGTACTTCAGATACGTTCAGAACTTGAGCTCAGTTCTCCAATTATTCAATATTCTTCAAAAGTATTCCATAAGTAGCAGAAAAGAGCCATAAAGACAGCATGAAGAAAGGAGAAACTGCCTTGTGATTAGATAATGGAAAAAGTTCAAAGTTAATCAAGATAATCAATATGGATACTGGAAGAAACCAAGTCTTCTAATAGCACAAAAAGAATACATAAAAAGATTCTCCAAGTCAAAGAAAGCAGATAAAAACCGCATATGACAAGAAACTGAAGGCTGACAAATTCAAATTAGAGTAGGAACATAAGCATGCAGGATAGCAAGGACAATTGACACTTGAATAAATTATTTGGAGGGAGATCTGAATTTGCTACTATCTTCAAATTAAAGCTGATGCCATTCTGGAATTTACACCAGTAAAAACACAAGTTACTGAGTTTAATAAAGGCAGAATTTGGTGCACCTCAATATACAGAGATCAACTATAGATTTATATGAAAGCTTCATCCTATAATATCTGTATACTTACTTTGTCTTGATATCAATACATCACAAATCACATAGGAACAGGAAAAGGTATACTGTTTGTTCCCATTTCCTCCCCCTATCCCAAAGCAAAAAGCCTGTGCATTATTCTCATTTTCTACAACTGCCCCCACAACTCTGGACATTAGATTTTCCCTTCAACACTTGTTTTTGGCTTGAGATCATAGATGTACTTTATTTACCTTTGTAAGAAGGAAAGACCTGAAATTATCTTTAGCTTTTACGTTTTCACGTAGACCACAGCTGATATTTATTCCACTACACGTACTCCTTATTTTTTGCAGCAGTGTTTCTATCTCAGTTACACCTACTACTCCAGACTCCCTCCAAAATAATATACAGTTATGAATGGGAAGCTCCTCCCACATCAGGAGGTGAAATTAAATCATCTATTCAAATTTCTTTTAGTAGCTCTCCTTTTACTGGTTGGGCATCACATTAAGTTATTTTCCAAAAAGCTAAGTTTTACAGCTTCAATTCAGCTTTAATATTTAAACTTTCATTCCACCCGTCCTTTTGCTTATGCTTTGTTATTTTGCTTTCTTTTGCCACCAATCTTCCACGCAGCCTTCCATGTAAAGTACCTTTCTGTTCACCAAGTTCTCCAGTGTCACCAGCATGTTTATTTATATATAGTTCATATTAAGACCAAGCAACCATGCAATTCCGTATCATAATGTTCAGCTTTTCTGATGTTCCATTAGTATTCATTACTCAAGTTGTGGGGGATTAGAAGGGAATTCTCGTTCATCAATTTATGAAGTGCGTACCATTACAAAGACTCTATGCATACATACGGTGGGCAAGCAGTTAGGCATTCAGAAAAAAGCAGCCAGCGGAAACAATGGCAATAAAGAAGTAACAGCACAGGTTTGAAGAAGAGCCATCATAACACGCAACTGGTATTGAAACTGGAGAGCAAGAAGCAGGTGGGTGGTCCCAGTGGTGCTGTGGGTGCAAAAATGAATATACACTACCTGCCAGATGCCTGCTAGAGTAAAGGACCAATCTATATAATTCTCTCAGGAACATCTGGATTGTGATAATGTTACATTATGGCTTTTTAACAGATTTACAGTTTTTAATTAGCACACATTATATCTAAAGTTTCAGCTTAGAATTAACCATTTTAGCTCCTGTCTGTAGCTTCCTACGAAGCAGAACTTCAAAAAAAAAAAAAAGACAACCAACAACCCTTGTGCAAGGTTGAGACTTCAAAACTAAATATGTTCTTAAGCATCTTCAATAGAAAAATCTAGACAAACACACAGGATATAAAACTTGTATCAGCAGTTACCGAGTTCTTCCCCAGGTTTTAAATAGTTAAAAAAGAAAGTATGCACATAGCTTAGAAGTGGTTGTGGAATACCACTACATACAATTTTATATATGCATTAACAGACCTATTTAATATGGCAGAAAAATGAACTTTAACAATACTTGTTTTTCTGAATACAGCAATGCAAAAAGTTTCAAAAATTCTCTGGCTAGACATTTAAGAGCCTAGACAAAAAGAGATGCCATGGGCTCATGCTAGCACTGCTACTGAAGGTTACATTTCAAATTTCCTAACATTCGAATTTTTGCAAATTTGACTTACACTGATGTTTGCTTAAGTTTTATAGTGGTTCTGAACTTACTTTGTAAGTCATACCTAAAAACTGTAAAAGCCTCACTATAAATATGCTCAGCAGCAAGGGAAAAAAAACCAACTTTCAGAAACAGCACTGATTCTTATCCAATCCATGGAGAAATAGGGGGATGGTAGCAGCATGATGCTGAGCTTGCAACACAAATTAAAAGGGAATTCATAAATGTTGTATTATCAGTATTTATTTTCTCCAAGAAAAACCAAGTAACAGTTTTCTAGAGAACTCTGCTTAAGTAACAGACATAGTCAAAAAAAACCAGCAAAAATGGATGTGTTTCTTCCTGAATTTATTTGCAACTTTTTTTTTAAATCAGAGAACAAAAGTATAAATATTTGTTATTACAATTATTAGTATACACACAATGCAAATGAAAATATAAACATACCATATCTTTCCAGAGCTGCAGAAGCTGTTTCTTTCAAATTCTAAAGTGGACTTCTACAGTTCTTGTACCTATAATGCAAAACATTACATTTCAGTTTTTGCACTATGCTCCATACCAATCTGAAACTCAGTGCAACTTCAAAACAATACATTCAAGAACAGCCAGTTAGTCACAAGTTTGCAACTAAAGGAAACATATACTTCAAATTATAGAATACAATCATAGAATATCTCATGTTGGAAGGGACCCATAAGGATCACTGAGTCTAACTCCCTGGTCCTTGCAGGACTACCTAAAACTAAATCATACGACTTTCCAAATTAAATCATACTTTCCATAAAAACCACAACAGAAAATACTTAGTATGTTGAGGAAACTACAAAAGCAGAAAGTCTATACACACAATGTTCCCTATTCTTTCCTCTCTAGTGATGCAATACAGTTTTACAATTCCATTCATCCAATTTATTACAAATATCCATTTCCTTCTTCTGGAAAATTCTGGCAAGGTTTCTCCTTCCCCCCCCCCCTCTTTTCTCTCTTTTTTTTTTTGTTCGTTATTNNNCCCCCCCCCCCCTTTTTTTTTTTTTTTTTAAATAATTGGTATTTATAATGAGGAGAAAAACCCCAAACCAACAACAACCAAGTCACAAATAGAACCACATCCTTGCCCTCACAGCACAAAACTGCCGGTGTTCAATAAGCTTTTCTATAAATTGTGCATTTTCAGGAAAGCCATAATTAACAAGGGACATGACTAAAACATACTCCATTCTCAGCAAACACTTAAAAGCACAACCAATTTCAGGGGAAAAAGCGACAGAATCAGGCATACAGGCATAGTACTAAAGAAATACAGTAATTACTTTCCAAAAAAGTTACTCATTTGGCACAGGGTATCACATTTTCAGTACTGTGAAGATTTAATACTTAATTTCTTGGTTCTAAAGCTCTATTAAGAACAAACAAACCAAATGCAGCTGATTTAGACTGATCTCCAATACAGATCAGAGTTCCCAGGAAGGAAACCGTGATCTGATTACCTTAAAAGTACATTCAGGTTTGTCTTAAAAGATGAAACCACAGAGAATCTATCCAGTACCAAAGGCCCAATTCTTTATCAAAGACGTAAAATTCCATGATCCTGGACTGACACAGTCATGCCAGAAAAGGTCTACAGCACTAACAGATGTACACACTTTTTTGTATTTAAAGAAAAAAAGTTAAATAGGGCACCCTACCTATTTCATAAAAAAGATTCCTATTTCAACAAACAATTATGACAATTATGTGGATTTATGTACAATTAGGATTAATGAGTTAATGTTATGAAACTGTGTCAACAAAACTTCACTACCATTCAGAAGGGGGGGAAAAAAAAGAATAAATTTATACAAACAATATGAGACAGTAACTGATGACGTTCCTGTTTGGAGGTGGCACTTCTACTCCATACCAACAGCAGAAATCCAGAGTATCTATCTTATATTCTATTAAAGAACAATTCTTCATTCACCATGATCATAGGATGGTTTAGGTTGGAAGGGACCTTAGAGATCACCTAGTTCCAACACTCCTGCTATGGGCAAGGACTGGACCAGATTTTTCAAAGCCTCATCCAACCTGGCCTTGAACACTTCCAAGGATGGGGCATCCACAACTTCGCTGGGCAGCCTGTTCCAGTGCCTCACCATGCTCAGAGTAAAGAATTTCTTCCTGAGGTCTAATCTAAATCTACCCTTTTCCAGTCTGAAGCCATTACCCCTCATCCTAGCATACCCAGCATATCACTACATGCCCTTGTAAAAAGTCCCTCTCCAGCTTTCCGGTAGGCCCCTTTCAGATACTGGAAAGCTGCTACAAGGTCTACCCGAAGCCTTCTCTTCTCCAGGCTGAACTCCAATTCTCAGCCTGTCCTCATAGGAGAGATGCTCTAATCCTCTCATCTTCGTGGCCCTCCATCCTCTCATCTTCGTGGCCCTCCTCTGAACCCGCTCCAACAGGTCCATGTCTTTCTTGTACCAGAGCTGGATGCAGTACTCCAGGTAGGGTGTCACGAGAGCAGAGCAGAGGAGCAGAATCCCCTCCCTGGACCTGCTGGTCACGCTGCTTTTGATGCAGCCCAGGATGTGGTCGGCCTTCTGGGCTGCCAGCACACATTGCCGGCTCATGTTGAGCTTCTTGTCTATCAACATCCCCAAGTCCTTCTCCTCAGGGCTGCTCTCGGTCCATTCTCCACTCAGCCTGTATCATCCATAGGATTGCCATTAGGCAAGCTCAGTTAAAAGTATTCTGACAAATCTGACCAATATTTTTACACCTTGTATCACAGGACTTCCAAGTTAAATTCCAGTGTATATATTTGTTCAGGTACACACAAAGTAGTGTGATCGACATAAAATTCACTCACTCTCCTCCAAGGTACAAAAGCACCAACTTTCAGTGTGCACAGAGTACGAGCAGAGCACAAAGTACAGCATGAAAAAGTATCAAAAGTACATCTATCAGGGATCTTATGATTACTGCCCAGCAATAAGGAAAAAGAAAACAAAGGTTCCCAATATAACTGAAGCTATGTAGTTTAAGTCAGTACAATTTATAGAAAAAACAAGACCACAGTGAAAGGGACGGAGACAGGGGATTTGCTCAATAACATGTAGCTAACAGCAGAAGAGCAAGTAATTCCAATAGCACAAAACTGAAGCTCCTGGACTTTCCGTTCTCCTTCCTCAGTCTCCCCCCACCACGAGCTACCACGAAAGCATAGCAGGAGTTCAGCAGCCTACTAAATAAAATTGCTCAAAGGCCACATGACCAACAACAAAGAAAAACACAGAATCTGTAATGCCTGTCTAAAAGGAATGAAAAATAATATAACGAAGTCAGATGTGCCAGTATACTTACTAATTAACATTAAGCCACATCTGCCTAAAAAATGCAAATGGCAAATGTGACTAAAAGCCTGGCTAACATTATTGCTTCCACTCAACTTAAAGAAATCTTGATCTGTCACATGACCAGAACCACAACAGCTACTTTTTTACAACTGTCATACATTTTCAATACAGACAGACTTCAAGGCACACTGAATGATATTAACAAAGATGGTAAGATACTGAATTAACCAAACTGTAGCATACAGAACCACAAAATATTTAAGAAATTAATTATAAATTATGAAAAATAGTTTGCAACTCTCATCTTTCGCCTGATAAAAGACATCAGGAAACCACCTCTATCAGGTGCTTAAGTGACATTTTCCACTTTTGTTTTTTGCAATAACTGTCACAAGACAGGAGTAGAAGAAAAAATTCTGAGTGCACTATCCTAAAGAAAATGGTAGGTATTTTAACTAGTATTATAGATTCTCTCACACAATTTCAAATATTCAGTTCAAATAAGAATAATTTTCTTCCACTACTGACATTTTTAATATAACAGCATTAGCCAAATAAAAAACAAGTATTCACAAACATCCTTCTTTCAATAAGACATGCAGGTCATAGGAACTATGCAAATGGAGTATTTATCACCACCTTACAATTTAAAGAGCTCAACCTTTCGAACCAGTGATACACTCTAGTAAGAGCTCCCATGTCCTTGAACTCTCATGGAACTTGCAGGTTGTGTGGACTGTAAGTATGTATTTGTATGGTCCACAATAGGCAAGTTTTGCTACAACAGCTGAAATACATCTCGGTACTGCTACTGCAGACAGTGTTTCCTAGCATGCCTTGGACTTTCCAAAAATAAAATAGGGTGTATATACACATATTAAACCACGGTATTCATCACTAAGCATTTGAACATTCAATTTCTCTGTGAAATAAAAACTAATCATTACCTGACTATGGCTATACAAATAAGAAAGATGAAAACACCATATTGGAAATAGAAATTCTGAAGTCGTGACGGACCTCTTCAGCATTATCTAGCTTTGTAAAAGTTTTTGATACCTTTTAAGACAACAAAAAAATGCCATACTGTAAAATTAAACTATTTTAAACATTAAAATAATCAGCTCAAACACATGACTAACCATAATGCAAAAGAAAAACTCATCTACAATTACGGTAGCTTTTCCTGAAGTATTGTGACCTGCAGCCCTTTTTAGAAGTTCAGCTCCTTTAAGAGCCACTTCACCACCCTCTAACACCCCAAGCCTGCTGAACTGCAGCTGCTCCAACCTGGGTCCCGCAGAGCATACCAGAGCAGGAGTACACAAGTAGTGCCAGAGCCTGGCTGCCTGGACAAGTCTGGCATCTCTCAGCACTGCACAAGCTTGGCCATGTGTTACAGAGAGCTCTTGTGCCTCCCCTGCACACAGCTCCTCAAGGTAAGGGAGAGGGGGCGTTCATCTGTCATTCTAATCGCCTCATTTTACCAATTTCTTTGGTGTAACGATCATCAAGGAAGTATCAACAAGTCCAAAAAGGGGTCCATCAAAGCGAGTAAGAGTGTGGCCTCCTCTATGAAGCAGAGAAAGAACTAGCTTCACCCCTAGAACTCTAGCTTGGTCAAGACAGCAGAAGTCCTGCCACAGTCCTCACCGGACACCACAATGAAAAGCAAACCGTGCAGACTAACCACTGACAGGCACCACCAAATCCAAATGCAGGTTCCATGATTTTCTGCATCACTGGTTGATGCAAGGCCCACCAAGGCCAAACTTCCATCAGGTTTCAAACTGAGGCACTGTACCTTAGAGTTTTTAAGACACTTAAATTCTGTGTCATTTAGTCACTTAGGCCACAGCTTTGAAATTACGGCATACAAGGATTGAACATGAAAACAGTAACACCCTCCATATCAAGCAGCCCACTGGTACACCAGTTTAAGCTTGTGCTAAAAGATCACTGCTGTAATTGACCTCTGGTACAGTCCTACTGTTGACATGCTACACAAGATAAGCACGACTCTCAAAGGTAAAGTATGTGAACACAGAGCATGTTTTTAAAGCTATTTGGATGGATGCAAACAGTAACACTTTTTGATGAAAAGTCTTGAACAGCTATGTACTGTGAATATCCTTTTCAAGCCACCAACTACAAACAAAAAAAAAAAATAGTCCAAACCTTTGCTTCACTAACTAGAAGTTCCTCTTAAAACACATATACCTCTGCTCTAAGGAAATGCAAGACGCTTCAGAAGAAGCAGGTCAGCCCTCTTACCTATGACAGTGAAGTGAGGGTCCAGAGGGAAGCCACCCATTTAATTCCACTCAGCTGAACGTTCTCCTAATTCTTCACCACCCTGTAAAACACAGGTAAAGAACCATGCAGGATGGTAACGGAAAGAGTATCGGTAAAGACTGACTTCCGCCCCCTTCCTCCATTCAGCAGTTTGCATAATACAGGGAAGCAGGCTCAACCTATTAAAAGTAAGAAGTAGTTAATGCTTCCTTTAAGAGATTCATTCATAAGACTATTTGTGAGACAGAACACTATGGTAATATTTAATTTACAATATAATTTTGCAACCAGTAAGTTATTTTGTTGTCAGTAAGTTCTGTCACTCCTAGCCACAAGAAGGTGGAACTATCCAAAAATAGCAACTAAGCATGAATGCTGGATCTCAATGTTATTTGATTTTTATCTTTTTTTATATTTCTTCCATGAGGTTATTTTCCTGAAGAAATGTCTCCCCAGCTGGTATACCTACTAAAGTTTTGCTTTGTTACAAAATTACCTTTACATTGTATTTGCTGACTTTCTGCTAACCAACCAGACACAGTACACACATTACTTATTCATGTGAACTAGCTTTTTTTCCAAACTTTCATTCATAGCTAATACAACCTTACCAGGCTGTCAGGCACTGCCTGTAAATACAGGAAGTTAACGCAGTAAATGTTAAGGTCAAAGCATTTAAGGTGACAAAAGTCACTTCAAACATGTGATTTGCTCATTGTTGTTGTCCCTACGAACCAACTATTTAGCAAACCTTACAGCACTCTCCCAGGAGGAGGGGGAAATTATTTTTTTAAAAAAGTAAATATTATATTCTAAATTATTTGTTACAGGCCCTGACAGCAAATGTATTACCCCTCTCCTTCCATGTACAAATCAGACTTTGATTAATGACAGAAAATCTTTCAACACTGCTTCTCTATAAAACTCATAACTACCTTAAATATGCTGGATACTTCAGAAAAAGTGTAAAACATACCTCCTTTGCTTAAAAATCAGTATCAGTTCATTAACTATAGTTAGACCTGGCCCACAGTACCAGAAACAAAGACTGACACTGGAAATGAGATACATGCCTATATACTACAGGAATACTCTTCTCTTGTCCTGCAATTGCATGTTCTGTTTTTAAGAATTAGTGGCTTTTATGTTCAAGTATAGAAATACGCTGTTGTGGGGAGGAAGAAAGACATTTCCTGCATTTAAAAAAAAAGATGAATTCTCTCTGGACATTCACTAGGTAAAATGAAACCAAAAGTAGCAGAGGCAAAAATAAATAAATAAATCTCTCCTATAGCAAAAACTAAGACTATGCATACTTACAAAAACGTAAACACTAAATTTGTTGCATGATAAGCATCATATCATGTACTACACTAATTATTGTTTATAAAAAATGTTATATGCTTAAACATGTTCACAATTAAACACGCTTATGACTATCCAAACTTGACTCAAAGATACTTCCCTCCCCGGTTACATATTTGGTTAAGTAGAACCTGTGAATTCATAGAGAACTAGTACAGAACATGTCAACAAAGCACATATTCATAATGAATTAAGCATGATTTTACAGTGGGGTACATGTCATATTTCCAAAGCAGGTTTTCTCCTACAAAAAGTGAAGTTAAATGAAAAGAAAGAGAATCCGTTTTATTATCTCAAGTCAATGAGAACAGGGAAAACCTCAAGATGCTCTAATAGGGACTCTAACAAGATGAGAACATACCTAGATGTATTTAACAAATATGCACAGGTTTAAATTCCATTCACAAAAGAATCATCACTTCCACGTGTTTTTAAGCAGCAGCAGTAATTAAAAAAAAAAAAAGACTAAAAGTTTTGTCTGCTATTAAAAATAGGATAAAACCCATACAATGTTAGAGTTCTGAAGAGGACCTGGACTGAGAGATTGAAGCTTTGAAACTCACTGCTGTGAAAAAGTTAAAACACCTCTGCTTTTTTTTGATAAATTTTTTTTTTTTTTTTAAACATAGTCACCCAATCATACCCTTAAACGTCCACAAACAAATCAAACCAATTATTTTGCCATTTAGCTTGGTGCTTATATTTCTAAATTCTTGGGAGATACTCAGGATATTCCAGTGAGGAGAAATAGCAAACAACTCTGATAAGCGGAAAAAGAACTTGTTAATTCCAGTATGAAAGATGCCACATTAAATAGCAAATATTTAGATTGGAATGGAAGGTATTAATAAAAGAGAGATTAAATATCTGTAATATTGCATGGAAATAATTTCAATTAAAGGCATTTTTCAACCCTGTAAACCTAAATAGTGGTCTAGCTTTTCTTACAAGGTTTGTCTATATTGAATTGACAGAACATTACTGTTACAAAGACAAGTCATAAGCTCTGCAAACTAAATCTGTTTTAAAAGACAAATGTACGTGAGGAAAACTACCGAATATCCAAAGCAATTTGGCAATGCACATATTTTCAATTCAACACACTTACTAAACTCTGAGTTTCACAGTATTTTCGAATTAAAAAAAGGACCTTTAACTGTTTCCCAGGTAAACGGGCACAGAGTATTTAGTGCCACCATCCAAACCAAGCAGTTTGTGAAAACTGTAAAGCTCATTTTCCAGCAGTTTTCATTCTCATCAAGTGGTACCTCTCACTATCTCCATTATTCTCCCACCCTGCCGTAGATGTTGAACAATGAAGTTAAACCTAAATGTGTAGCTTCTCCCTTAGCAGGGAATCTCTCTCTAACTGGATGCTATTTGCATGAATGCGGAACTTAATCTTATCTTTTAGACCTCTCCCTCTATAACCTGTCAAAAAGAAAAAAAAGATAAACTGACAGTACAAACACATCGGTCTTACTTCCTTAGAAAATCAAAGCTAAAATCACGTGCATTCCCCACTGAAGAACTTTTTGGTACACATGCAAGAGGCATGGTAAAAGTAATCTGACAAGCAGACTCCCACAGAGCCTCAGGTTTGCACAGCTTCCTACTGAGGAAGGGAAGCTTCCATACACAGAGGGACCATCCCTGAAGTGACATGCAAGACACAGGCTTTGTCTCGGAATTAGAACAACAGAAGGAAACATAAACAAATATTTCTATTAACTGAAGGGAAAAAAAAAGGCATAACTACAAGTCTACAGATTACAGGTTCTTGCCACTTAAAGGAGAGTTGTGGAACACGTCTCATTTCCTAAGCAGCAGTAACTTCTGAATGACCATGTCACACCATCTCAAGACATTTACAAATTGAGCGTGACCCATAACAACCCATTGAGCTCCTTTAGAAGGAATACTGGGGGTACACTTCGAAACTGAAACCCAGCGAGTCCTGTGGTCAGGAACGACGGGTGACGCTTATCAGCAAAGCAGCCTGTTCACAGGTTAGCAGGCGCAACTCTTCAGACTGGCTAGAAGGTAACACGAACATACCTACTTTGCTAAGCAGGCCTCGCACGCTAGTTATGCGTCCTCGCAAGTACTNTGGCGAGGCCGGCGGCGCGGCGCGCAGGGGCGGGAGGGTGGGCCGGGCGCGCCTCCTCTCGCGAACTCGTTCGCTCTCAGCCCGAGCCCCGCGCCACCATCTTGGGAGCAAGGCGGATATCGGCGCGGCGCAGGCTCGGAGGACTGACGGCGGGCGNTAAAAAAAAAAAAAAGACTAAAAGTTTTGTCTGCTATTAAAAATAGGATAAAACCCATACAATGTTAGAGTTCTGAAGAGGACCTGGACTGAGAGATTGAAGCTTTGAAACTCACTGCTGTGAAAAAGTTAAAACACCTCTGCTTTTTTTTGATAAATTTTTTTTTTTTTTTAAACATATTCACCCAATCATACCCTTAAACGTCCACAAACAAATCAAACCAATTATTTTGCCATTTAGCTTGGTGCTTATATTTCTAAATTCTTGGGAGATACTCAGGATATTCCAGTGAGGAGAAATAGCAAACAACTCTGATAAGCGGAAAAAGAACTTGTTAATTCCAGTATGAAAGATGCCACATTAAATAGCAAATATTTAGATTGGAATGGAAGGTATTAATAAAAGAGAGATTAAATATCTGTAATATTGCATGGAAATAATTTCAATTAAAGGCATTTTTCAACCCTGTAAACCTAAATAGTGCTCTAGCTTTTCTTACAAGGTTTGTCTATATTGAATTGACAGAACATTACTGTTACAAAGACAAGTCATAAGCTCTGTAAACTAAATCTGTTTTAAAAGACAAATGTACGTGAGGAAAACTACCGAATATCCAAAGCAATTTGGCAATGCACATATTTTCAATTCAACACACTTACTAAACTCTGAGTTTCACAGTATTTTCGAATTAAAAAAAGGACCTTTAACTGTTTCCCAGGTAAACGGGCACAGAGTATTTAGTGCCACCATCCAAACCAAGCAGTTTGTGAAAACTGTAAAGCTCATTTTCCAGCAGTTTTCATTCTCATCAAGTGGTACCTCTCACTATCTCCATTATTCTCCCACCCTGCCGTAGATGTTGAACAATGAAGTTAAACCTAAATGTGTAGCTTCTCCCTTAGCAGGGAATCTCTCTCTAACTGGATGCTATTTGCATGAATGCGGAACTTAATCTTATCTTTTAGACCTCTCCCTCTATAACCTGTCAAAAAGAAAAAAAAGATAAACTGACAGTACAAACACATCGGTCTTACTTCCTTAGAAAATCAAAGCTAAAATCACGTGCATTCCCCACTGAAGAACTTTTTGGTACACATGCAAGAGGCATGGTAAAAGTAATCTGACAAGCAGACTCCCACAGAGCCTCAGGTTTGCACAGCTTCCTACTGAGGAAGGGAAGCTTCCATACACAGAGGGACCATCCCTGAAGTGACATGCAAGACACAGGCTTTGTCTCGGAATTAGAACAACAGAAGGAAACATAAACAAATATTTCTATTAACTGAAGGGAAAAAAAAAGGCATAACTACAAGTCTACAGATTACAGGTTCTTGCCACTTAAAGGAGAGTTGTGGAACACGTCTCATTTCCTAAGCAGCAGTAACTTCTGAATGACCATGTCACACCATCTCAAGACATTTACAAATTGAGCGTGACCCATAACAACCCATTGAGCTCCTTTAGAAGGAATACTGGGGGTACACTTCGAAACTGAAACCCAGCGAGTCCTGTGGTCAGGAACGACGGGTGACGCTTATCAGCAAAGCAGCCTGTTCACAGGTTAGCAGGCGCAACTCTTCAGACTGGCTAGAAGGTAACACGAACATACCTACTTTGCTAAGCAGGCCTCGCACGCTAGTTATGCGTCCTCGCAAGTACTCCACACACCCGCACCTCCCCGACCGCCACAGCCAGCCGCGCCGAAAGCACCCAGGGGGCGACACAAGTGCCGCGCCGCCCGGCCGGGACGGGAAACCGAGGCGGGGA
>VZSF01008870.1:769098-1087622 GCA_013398295.1 Chionis minor | reverse complement strand
TGGCGAGGCCGGCGGCGCGGCGCGCAGGGGCGGGAGGGTGGGCCGGGCGCGCCTCCTCTCGCGAACTCGTTCGCTCTCAGCCCGAGCCCCGCGCCACCATCTTGGGAGCAAGGCGGATATCGGCGCGGCGCAGGCTCGGAGGACTGACGGCGGGCGGGGGCTGGGAGGGGGCAGGAAGGAGGACCCCACTGTGTCCCGACGTGCAGCGCGGGCGGGGGCGGGCGGACGAGGCGGCTGCGCCACGCTACCCACCGCGCGAAGCCATAGAGTTCCCGAGGGCCGGTTCCTTCCTGCCTTTTTCACTCGCGGCGTCAGGCGGAAGGGAGCGCGGCCGGCGCATGCGTGCCTCCAGGCCTGAGGCGTGACCCGCCATCTTGGAAGAGGGCNTTTTTTTTTTTTTTAAACATAGTCACCCAATCATACCCTTAAACGTCCACAAACAAATCAAACCAATTATTTTGCCATTTAGCTTGGTGCTTATATTTCTAAATTCTTGGGAGATACTCAGGATATTCCAGTGAGGAGAAATAGCAAACAACTCTGATAAGCGGAAAAAGAACTTGTTAATTCCAGTATGAAAGATGCCACATTAAATAGCAAATATTTAGATTGGAATGGAAGGTATTAATAAAAGAGAGATTAAATATCTGTAATATTGCATGGAAATAATTTCAATTAAAGGCATTTTTCAACCCTGTAAACCTAAATAGTGGTCTAGCTTTTCTTACAAGGTTTGTCTATATTGAATTGACAGAACATTACTGTTACAAAGACAAGTCATAAGCTCTGCAAACTAAATCTGTTTTAAAAGACAAATGTACGTGAGGAAAACTACCGAATATCCAAAGCAATTTGGCAATGCACATATTTTCAATTCAACACACTTACTAAACTCTGAGTTTCACAGTATTTTCGAATTAAAAAAAGGACCTTTAACTGTTTCCCAGGTAAACGGGCACAGAGTATTTAGTGCCACCATCCAAACCAAGCAGTTTGTGAAAACTGTAAAGCTCATTTTCCAGCAGTTTTCATTCTCATCAAGTGGTACCTCTCACTATCTCCATTATTCTCCCACCCTGCCGTAGATGTTGAACAATGAAGTTAAACCTAAATGTGTAGCTTCTCCCTTAGCAGGGAATCTCTCTCTAACTGGATGCTATTTGCATGAATGCGGAACTTAATCTTATCTTTTAGACCTCTCCCTCTATAACCTGTCAAAAAGAAAAAAAAGATAAACTGACAGTACAAACACATCGGTCTTACTTCCTTAGAAAATCAAAGCTAAAATCACGTGCATTCCCCACTGAAGAACTTTTTGGTACACATGCAAGAGGCATGGTAAAAGTAATCTGACAAGCAGACTCCCACAGAGCCTCAGGTTTGCACAGCTTCCTACTGAGGAAGGGAAGCTTCCATACACAGAGGGACCATCCCTGAAGTGACATGCAAGACACAGGCTTTGTCTCGGAATTAGAACAACAGAAGGAAACATAAACAAATATTTCTATTAACTGAAGGGAAAAAAAAAGGCATAACTACAAGTCTACAGATTACAGGTTCTTGCCACTTAAAGGAGAGTTGTGGAACACGTCTCATTTCCTAAGCAGCAGTAACTTCTGAATGACCATGTCACACCATCTCAAGACATTTACAAATTGAGCGTGACCCATAACAACCCATTGAGCTCCTTTAGAAGGAATACTGGGGGTACACTTCGAAACTGAAACCCAGCGAGTCCTGTGGTCAGGAACGACGGGTGACGCTTATCAGCAAAGCAGCCTGTTCACAGGTTAGCAGGCGCAACTCTTCAGACTGGCTAGAAGGTAACACGAACATACCTACTTTGCTAAGCAGGCCTCGCACGCTAGTTATGCGTCCTCGCAAGTACTCCACACACCCGCACCTCCCCGACCGCCACAGCCAGCCGCGCCGAAAGCACCCAGGGGGCGACACAAGTGCCGCGCCGCCCGGCCGGGACGGGAAACCGAGGCGGGGACAGCCTGGGTTCACCCAAGGTCGCCCAGCGAGCCCGGTCTCCCCGGCAGGCGGGCTGAAGCCCAGAGCCACCCGCCCGCCCGGCCTTCCCGCTTCTGGGGAGGGACGGGGCGGCCCCGCACCCATGTGCCTGACGGTGAGGAGCGAGAGGACCACCGAGGCCGCGCACCCCCGCCGCCGGCGCCTCCCGCCCGCACTCCCCAGGCCGGGCGGGGGCTCTTCCGGGCGGAGGGAAGCGGGCAGGGCCGCCTCCCGGCCCCCTCCCCTTCAGGGCCGGCGTGCAATGGGCGCCATCCCCCCCTCCCGGCCCTCCCCCGGGCCGGGCGCTGCGCAGCGCCTACCGACCTGGGCGCCGCGGCCTGCTGCTCCCGGTCACTCCCGCCGCCGCCGCCCGGGCTCATGCGGGGGCCGCGCCGCGCTGGGNAAGGCGGATATCGGCGCGGCGCAGGCTCGGAGGACTGACGGCGGGCGGGGGCTGGGAGGGGGCAGGAAGGAGGACCCCACTGTGTCCCGACGTGCAGCGCGGGCGGGGGCGGGCGGACGAGGCGGCTGCGCCACGCTACCCACCGCGCGAAGCCATAGAGTTCCCGAGGGCCGGTTCCTTCCTGCCTTTTTCACTCGCGGCGTCAGGCGGAAGGGAGCGCGGCCGGCGCATGCGTGCCTCCAGGCCTGAGGCGTGACCCGCCATCTTGGAAGAGGGCAACGGGGCCGGGGCCGGGGCCGGGGGGCGCGCTCCCTCCCTATGGAGCGGCGGGCCGCCCGGCGCGCGGGGTGGTGACGCGCGGGGCGGGGCGGAGCCTGGAGTCGCGCGTGCGCAGGGGGTGATTTCCCCCCATCCGCCCGCTTCCCCCGGGAGGGAACGGTGGGGATGGATGAACCCCGCGCGCGCGTGTGCGTGAGTGTGCACATACACGCACGCACGGGCACGCGCAGATACGTACATACGTACGGGCGCGCGCACATAAAACACATGTATGGATGCGCGCGCGCGCACATATATTTAAACGTGGGTTGGGTTGGGTTTTGAGTTAAAAGCACAAGTAAAAGTTGCAGTTTGGCGCGTCCGTGTTGAAAGCGGGTGGATCAAGCAATTTTGGAATGGGGCAATCCGTGCAAAATTCGACTTTTTGGGATGCCGACTCCTCTTGGGCATTAAAAGCGTGGAGCTGCAAGCACAGAAAGGATGGGGAGGAGTAAGAACAAAGGAAAAAGGAAAACATCAGAATATTTTTTACATTATCCCATAGTAGAGGGAATTAATAGAGGTGGTTCTGCCCTGGCGGAGAAGATACTTTCTAATTATTTTTTTTTAAAGTGTAACCTAGAAGCATGAGAAGCTCTTTAACTGTTAGAGTAAGCGCTTAAAACCATAAACGTAAATCCTGAAAAGCGTGATGCGGGCGCCAAGTACTTTCTCTGGGCCAGGAAGTGTCTGTTTCAGATCCGGAAGGAGAGATGGACACATCACAGTTTTTAGCACGATTTTGGAAGGGGCTGGCTGGCACCGGCGTTGGCAGGGTGACAGCTGGAGAGAGCAGCGGGCTCGAACTCTGTCGCCGGAAAGCGGTGCGGAGAGTGCTGGTGGAACGGGTGGGCAGGTGCAATGGAAACGCTAAGGCTGAGTGAAGTGGTCCCGTTCTCCCCTGTGGTGGGAAGGCAGGGCGCGTCGCCATGCTCGAGGGGACGTCGCTGTTCGTCTAAAAATAGTGTCTGAAACGAACTCTGATTTCTGCATCTGGAGGCTCTCTCCCGCACAGCAGCAGCACCTGCCAACTCTGGTCTGTTAGGAGTCCAGATTCAGGACAAAGTTCATTGTGCCACAAGCTTTCCTGTCACCTCAGAAATAATATTACTGAGAAAACTGGACCTGGAAGGTGCCCTCTCTCGCTGCTCTGTTGCAGAGCCCACACAGCCAGTCCTTATCTCCTGCTTGACTGTCAGGATGCTATGGGGAAGCATGTCACAGGCTGAAGTCCAAGTAAGCAACATCTGCTCTCCCCTTGCCTACAGAGCCAGTCTTCTCATGACAGAGGTTGCTCAGGCTGGTCGGGAATAATTTGCTTTTGGTAACTCCATGCTGGCTGTTCCCAGTCACCTTCTTGCTCTTACCGAGTCTGGAAACAACCTTCCAGAGTTTCAGGTGAAGCTGATCAGCCATAAGTTCCTCAGATCCTCCTTGCCTCCGGCCCTTGGGGACCTTCCACGAACAGCACAGTCTGTTCTCTCATCTGATCGCATGAGCTTACATATGTGCAGTTTACCTAAGTAGTCCCTACCTTCATCCTCCTGTGAGCAGCACCATTCGCTTCCAAGCTTTGCTACTACCTGTAGGGATCTGGGAGCCCCAAGACCCCACCTGGCCAGTAGTGACGGCACTGGCATAGTCATTTCCATATCCTGTGCCACTAGGTGCTCTGCCCCATTAAGCAGCAACACTGCAATTTCCTTAGTCCTCCTTTTGCTGTTGATGTACCTACTGATGCTCTTACTCTCCTTCACATCCCTCACCAGTTTAAGCTCTGGCCTAGCTTTTGGCCTTCACAGTTTTATCCCTGCATGCTTAGATGATGCTCCTAAAGCTCTTCCTGGAATGTATCGTGGTCCATCATTGCATGGAAGCTGCCTCCGTAACTTTTATCAGGACGTTTGGTCATCTTCTTGCATCCTTACAGCAAGAAGGACCAGCGCTGCTCAAAATATCCAAGTTAGGGACACTGGGGGGTTATACACTGATTGTCTTTTTCACCCCTCTTTTTTTCTAAATAGTAGCTGACACTTGGTTTGGAGTTGGGTGTTTTGTCCCTTGCAGAGCATCAAGTGCATTTTTTTTCCCATGGAACTACTAATTGCAATCCTGAAATCTTGTCCCTGGTTAGTAATGGGCAGCTCGTGGCCTGTCTGCGCTCTGAGGCAATATTGCTTAGACACGTCACAGGTTTTCCTCTGAAGAAACCAATGCAATTGTGAGGAAGAGGCAGATGGTAGCAGACAGAGGAAACGTGCAGGATGGATCCAGCTGGTGTGGATGCTGGGGTTTATGTATTGCACAGGCTGGATGCAGAGGTATGGGAAGGAAACTTCTCGGAATAGGACGTAGGTATGAAAAGAAGCAGCCTTCCTCCTGCTTTGGGGAGGTGTGGGACAAATCCCATGTGAAGAATGATGTGTTAAGGCATATACCCAGAGCAAATTGCTCTGTAGCAGTGTTGCAGGGGTGACCAAGCTGCATGATTAATTTCACTTTGATTCTGCTAGGGATAAATTGCTATTCTGGGGGAAGTACTAAATAACTTGTAGTTTTTTTATCATGTGCTTGCAACTTTTTTCTGTTGCTCTGGAGTATCCTGAGTAGCGCTAGATTAACTGTAGCCATGGGTGGGCCCAAGTTGTTTCTGTTACAAAGAGGTAATTGTACTTTCCTGCCTTGTTTATGTATGTTACATATTCTGAAGTGCTCGGATATTAGGGTACAGAAATGCTTTTGCTGCCTTGAATGCTTTCAGCTACTTTACATTGGTATAGCCAGCTGCTGGAAAGCAACTGGATCTGGCCAGCTGAGCAGACTCCGAATTTGGAGAAGTCTGATTGGAATTCCCAGTGGAAAAGCCACCGCTCCCTCCCTGCTTCCTCGCTAATCCCTGCTGCAGCTCTAGGGCCTGAGTGTGGACTGCAGCTGAGGAGGACAAGTGGTCAGACTCCGTTTTGCAGCGCTCCCTTCCACAGGGCAGGCTCCAGCGAGATGCTTCAGTTGCGTGACTGAAATAACGCTCGGTAAAAAAGTAAAAATCAACAATTGCAGCTAATAACTTGGTCGCTAAGTAGAAGCCCTGCAGAAAATCTAATCTTAGCATGTGAACGTTTGGAAACAAGTGTCTTTTTTTAACTGCTGAAGGGGAACAAATACAACTTGCCTCATACACAAGTTGTGTGGAATAGGCAGCAGTTTCCAGCGGGAGGAAAAGGACATTAAAAATAGAATCCCCAGCCTCATTCACCCTTTACTTGTGATGCTGGACAAATGCCATCGTGAGCCAAGACTGCTGCATATTAATTTCAGTAGATGTTGATGTCTCACTTCAGAGCTGTGTAGAAAATAGTTTCCCCTGGAGATGTCTTTGTAAACACACAGGGAACACTACGTGTATCCTGTTGTCATTTCATGTGAAAACCCCAATACAAATGACCTGATAATACTTTTTTTTTTTTTTGGTGTTGATTTCAAATAAATATGTGACTGAAAATTAGATGGTGGAGCTCTGTAAGTGTAACCCCTTAGATGACAGGCATCTTGTTGTGAGCAATCTACCTTAGTTAATCCTCTTTAGACAGGAGGAGTAAACTGAAGTGTTAGGAGCCTTTGGGAGCCAAGCCAAATGTTCCAGCTTGCTGACAGCTGAAACCTTTGTGCCTCCCTTTGCAGATAAAAAGATAAGGAAAGGGAAAAGATCATCAGCGATATGATGAAATACTGATGTTCTGGGTTAGAGCTTAGTGTGGGCAATTGGGAGATAAAAAAAACGCTGCAGTGCCTGGGTGATGGTGATGGGCTGTGGGGGTCTGTCCTCTCATCTGTTCCTCTCTTTTTCCCCGGTGGGAAATTTGGAGGTGGGGATAGCAGTCTCGACTCAGATCTCATTTTCGACACAGACAGAGGGACTTGAGCTCTTAAGGCTGTCCGTAGGGGACTGGAAGTCAGTTGGCTTAATAAAGTGTAATCCTTATCTTAAGTAGGCGGTGAGTCTAAGACAGTGTGGTGGAGGCTGCGTGGCCAGGCAAGCAGGCAAGTGAGATGCTTTGAGATCAAGCCCTGGATGTGGGAGAAGGCAGGTCACAACTGAAGTGGGTGTCGCTTTTAACCTTTTCTCCTCTCATTCCTGTCATAATGGTGAGGAGTTAACTAATTTAAAGTGGTTGGTAATGTGTCCCCTGAAATCTTAAAACTGGTCCAGCCCCTTCTGGCCACTCCGCCCTTTGCCACTTATGGTAACTGTGACCCTCCTTGTAGTAAGAGCTGTGGTAGCACTCTTAATGGAGTCAGACGTGAGTGAAGCAAGTGGAAAAAGGGGAAACAGGCACTTCTCTTTTCAAAGTCCTCTGGAGGTGGCCCAGATGTGATTCCCCCCACCTCCCATATGTTTCTATATGGGTGGGGTTTTTTTGCTAGTGTTGATTTTTAATGTCTGAAACTACTCTTAGCTTTGGTGTGTAGGAATAGCAAGGAGAATCTTTAAACTCTGCCAAATTACTGCTCTCTTTATTCCCAAGACAGAAACATTAGTTTGAGAATTACAGAAGCTGAATACAAGAAATACTCAGAAAAGTTTATTTCATTCCTTGACTAAACTCGACATTCACTTCTGTCTGGTATGCCTCCCATGAACTTAAATTCCCACTGGAGAACGAAAAGCTGATGAGTGATCAGTGAACATACTATCAAGAACTGTTTTCGGTATTTCATTCTAGGATCCGAGCTACTTACCTCCAGTTCTTCATTTTAATATGAAGGATTGAACTTTTCTGTGGGCATTTCTGATGGGCCACGCGTGCTTCTGAGTCCTGAAAATCGTACTTGTTCTCCCCTTTCCCTACACCAACAGGCGAACTGGTCTCTTGGTTAAGGTGTGATGTGGAGGTGTTATCTTGAAGCAGTTCCCACTTCTGGCTCAAGGACTAATCTTGATTGAGGGAGGGTGTGGTGGTTCCTCCCCACGAGCTGAAGGAGATTTCCCACTCCATTTTGCTGAAATAAGTTTGTCAGGGAAGAGTCTTGTTTCCTGGAATGCTTTGCCCAGCGCAGCGGCCTCTGGAAAGAAATAAGGTGAAAGGAGAAGCAGCTCGAGCACACCCCATCATCTCCAAGTCCAGTGTACCATCTTTCTGCCAGCCTTGCTCTTACCTCCTCCAGTCTTCTTGAAGGAGCAGAATATAGACATGCCTGTTCTTCTTCATGGGGTGAGGGGTTTGCGTTTTGCTGCAGGTCTCCACACTATTTCCTTTGTTCACCTCTGCAGATGAACTGGAAATGCTCTTTTTTTTGGCCATTCTACATTCTTTCCCATTCTGTGCCGTGCAGATGCCAGCACTGCAGGGATTGCCAACCCATTTTTTTCTGCGGTTTTGCTCTCTGCTGTGCTGTATCACACACTTTCACAGCCTGGCCCTGGTTCCTGAAGTGGTGTCTGGTTTCAGAAAGAAGTCTTGAGCAGTTGCTGTAGTTGTGAAAGATGCTTAGGAGCAATGCTTTTGTTTACTCAGAGATTTCATGGGGACATCTTGGTATGTTCTGCAGCACGCAGCGCAGCTGAAACTGCCTAAACATCACATAGCTATGCAGGTTTGGGTTAACTGTTGTTTCGGTTGTAAAAGAGAAGCCTGACTGACAGCTGTTTTTCTGACCACATGCCTGCATTACTTTTCCACGATATATATATAAGTCTGACTTGCTGAGCAGAGCAAAATGACTTTGTGCAATTAATGTGACATGCTTAATAATGCTTGGGAGAGTACAGGCATCTGCAGTTATCAGCCTGACATGGCTAAAAAAAAAAATCTGACAAGCAATCCCAGCGCAAATACAGCACATGTTTTCTAAAACAAGGGGCCGCACAATGCTCAATTGGTAATATTGCTTTTGAGACTAGACACTCTATTTTTCCAAGAGAAACTTATTTCATGCCAGAAACTCACTTTACGCTTGGGTTATACTACAGGATGACAAATTCAATTTACAATTTTCTTTTTTCTTTGGCATTTTAATGTTGTAATTACTTTCCTATTTAAACAGCTCGTTCCTTGAATACAAAGTATGGTTTGGTTATTAGCACTGCAGCGGCACCTTGGTGAAATCAGGTCCAACCAGCTATCCATATTTTTTCCAGTCAATAAATGATTTTTAAAAGGTCATCATGACATAATTGAAAAGTTGAGGGCTCAAGTAATTAGCATACAATATGCAGCTTTCCACACCCAGTATTTTTATACAGCTGCATTAGTAATACTGTTGTCTGGGGAGGTTTTAATTTGAAAAGGAGGATGCTCCTGAGGGGTGTCTGCTTGAAGATGAAACCTTATTTAGCTTGAAAAGAAAAAGCATCTGCCGCAGCTCCAACCCCTCTTGGCTCAGGTGCTAGAAGAGGTTAGAAGAGAAGCCCGACTCCCCTCCTTTCCTCAGCACCAGTACTTGTTTTACTGTAGCTCTTGCTGCTGCAGAGACAGCTATGCCAGGTTCAACCTCCTGGAGCTAGTGAGACCTACCCTGCGGTATGTCCTTACCCAAAAGGTAGAATGTACAAGTCACAACATTTTTTCATCGCTATATAAACACCAGATGCTTGGCTGGCTGCCCCTTGCAGGAAAACACAGAAGTGAGAGGAGATGGGGGAGAAGAAGGAGAGTTTAAGCTGCCTCACATGTCTGGTCCCAGTGAATTGTTTGGTTTTAGTATTATGTGGAAATTTAATTCCTGTGTTTTGGGTATTCCTGCCTTACTTCCAAGGAGCATCAGGGGAGGGGGCAGAAGGACAAGGATAGGGGAGGCATTGACCATTGAAGAGCTGGGGGGAAGGGGATGAAAATGCTAATTTATTACCAGAGCAGGGATGAATTTTGTTTGAATCCAGAAATTAAAAGTACTATAGCTTGTTTGTCTCCTGAGACAAACACTATCCCCAGTGCTGAGACCACAGAAGCGTAGGATTGGGAGATGTCGTACAGACACCTGCTGGAGGATGTAGTTTTATGCTTGGGGTCCTGCTAGAGCGTCTTGCAGGCTGAATCTGACCCATGTGCCCACATTGCCTTTCTATGGAAACTACTCTATAATCTCCATCTCAGCCCATGTGGCATTGGCATGTGGCCAGGTCACACCTCTCGACCCCGCAGCTGAAATATACTCTGGACTGGTAATAGCCATATAGCAGAACAGATCATCCAAGCCATTATGTACCCAGCAAATGCATTCAATAAGTGCGTTGTCTGCAAAAGTATTGAACATCTATCCCATACGTGTCAATCCACTACTGCCTAAATATAGATCTACAGTAAGGGATCTTCTTTGCATTTGTGATTTTGCTTTCACAGTTTTGCTTTTTAATTTTACATTTTTGAATATTAGAAAATTATATTTTCTGTCTGGCATGTGGAAGATATACAGATATTTTCACTGAGAAAGTGAAATCCTACATAACGGAGGAAAATCTAGTTGAAATACGGGGGAGTTTTGCCTGAATAAGTACTGAAAGGTTTGGCCCTTGGGATGGAAATAGACCTTGGATTTTTACCAACCTGCTTCAGAGTTCCCATTGCTTTTCTCTTTCAAATATGATGCCTCGAGCTGTCTGGATGAAGAACTCATTTGAACTAAAAATAAATATCTTTTAAAACAGGGTCTTCATTCTCTGGTCTTTCAGAAAGTCTGCTCAGGTATGAAAGTTTATTGCTTTTGGTGCTGATTTTCTAGGCTGGTGTTTAATCTGTGTGAACTGTGAAATACTGATTTTACTTATATGGAAAAGGCCAAGCTTGTGAGCAAGTTATTGTGTTGCTAAAGATCGGACAAGCTCCTTTGAACTAGTTTCCTTACTAACCTACAGTGATCATTTATTGCAGGCACTTAAAAATGAAAACCAGCTACTTCAAACTGTTTAGAGACATTGAAGAAGAAAGATAGTCCTCTTCTTGCACATGAGAAACAGATTCAAACAGATACAGTAAACTTTAATTATGACTTCTTGTCAGGTTTTCCTTTGTAAGCCTAAAAGTTCCCTGACAGGCTTGCAATTATGGAAAGAAATACTAAAAAAAAAATCACAGAGTAGATGTGATTGTGTGTGCAGGGATTATTCTGTAACCCTGAAAGGTTGAACTGACACCACTTCTGCGAAAGGAAGCAGCGGGTGAGTGCCTATATGCTTTTTCACAAGTGACATCTCATTTAAGAACTACCTCATCTGGTATCCTTGCCATTCTACAGAGAATATTGAAAATTAATGCCATTGCACACCTCTAAATTGATCAAAATTGATGTCCTTGCAGACATAAATTGTGAAGCTGGATGAGCACTCCCAAGGCATAACTTCAAGGGTAAGACTCTTATATGATGTAGGTTCTGTAACAATGGACATCACAGCATAGTCTGATGGTTTTCAGTTTCTTGTTCCTCCTGTATGAGTAAAACTGGATGCTTGTCTGTTATTTAGGACTTCTTATCTGTAATGACCATAAAGGAGGTGAAAAGGTACAGAAAATTTTAAATTGGTATGCTGTTGGAGCCAAAGTCATAAGAATTGCATCTGTGAGGCTCAATCACCGGTGTGAACTTCTGTCTTGGAATGGGAACTTTTCCTTCAAGGCACGAATTACCCTCTCCATCTTGGAGTGAACAGTTGGAAATTGCTGAATGCTCTGTCCCTCAGAATAAGCGGAAATGTGGTAAGATGCGTTGTATAGGATGGGGGCTTATCTTTCATTAAAGTATCCATGCTGATATTTCTAAGACTGGCATGTTATGCTCCAGAAGGAACATCCTTCCTTTTTCATCTTATAATTGTGGTTGATACCATGCTTACAGACACTGTTATGCTCTCAGCTGTTCAGGGAAACAAATGAGCTCCTAAATGTGGCAAGCAGCTCCCCTGCTTTTTTTTTTTTTTTCCTTCCCCTTCTCCATAAAAACACTCCCACTGAACCTGGAAGCAAGATTTACACAAGAAAATCTTTGCCCTAAGAGTGAATACTGTGGTTTGATTTCTCTGCCAAGGCTCCAGGGTTCTCAGAAGCTTAATTATAAGCATGTAGGATCCTCAGCTAAGAGTTATATAGCACAGTAAGTGCTTGTAATCATTTATAAACTGGAATTAGAGTTGTAGAGTGATTTCTAATGCTAAAATGCTTGCAATGCTAGAAATAGTACTTTTCATACCTTCTGTCATAAGTGTGTCATATGCATAATTACTAGTTAAGACATAATTAGCCGAAACACTGGGTGTCATACCTAAATCTTCTTCTTCCCCTCCGCCCCCATCCCCAAGGATAAAGCGATGCCAAATCTGTAAAATCATGAACTGAAAATAGTTGAAAATAATAACAAAATTAGTGTCAAAACACTCAGGACTAGATATGAGCTCTAAGTTTAACATCAAATAAAGTTCTGATCTTCAGTCCTAGTGGTGCAAATATTTGGGTAAGGAATACATAAGGAACAACAACTCTATGCTTCATGTTGAACTTTCCTCAGAAGAAGAAAACACCTCTCATGCTGTTCCATCACAGACACAGAGGGCATGCAACCTTTATCTTCCTTCCACAGACACACGTGTTTCTGGCGAGGGAGGACTGGAGAGGCCATGTCACAGAGTGCCACCCATCAGTCCCTCCTTTGTGCTCATATTTCAGTTTCCACTCCCTTAAATGAAAAAAAAAAAAATAATACTTAGCACAAGAGAAGCCTATTTTCTGTGCTGTTTAAGCCACAGACTATGTGCAAGTCACGCGAATGATGGAATATCCGAACTGCAAAGTCTTTTACATTACATTTACATTCAACCTCATCCTAGGGCAAGTCTTCCCTGACCTACTCAAGCAAATAATTCTCTTGTGTACAGAGATCATGATTTGTCTTATTTTCAAGTGTCTGTTGCTAGCAGTGGTTGGGCTAGAAAGTATTTTGTTTTCCTTAGCTTTTCTGTTTGTATTAATCTTTGTGTGTGTGCATGTCCATGTGCACGTTGCTGCATGAAAAGACAAGGCAAACGTATCACAAAGGCTAACATTTGAAAAGATTGCTTTGGAGTATTAAAACCTACCTGTATTGGGATATCATAAACCTATGACAAAGACAATTTTTATATCCTGATAAGGAATTGGTAGGAAAACAACAGTGGCTTGTCTTAATTGGAAAAAAAAAAAAGTTGCATGGTTTGAATGGCTCCACATGTTGTTAACATAAAATGGAGATAAATGGAATAAATTGCTAGTGGTTTACATAGAGGCATTGTAAATCTAAATGAGCATTCAAAAGGACTGACCTTACTGATAAGATCCTTATTTGATGTAGATTCTACATCAGTGGTTATCACTGTATAGTCTGCTGGTTTACAATTTCTTTTTCTTTTCTTTTTTTTTTTAAACCATATGAGGAGGACTTCATGTTTGAAAAGATGTGTGATATTGTTAGCTTAGTGACTGTGAAAATGTTTTCAGTCAAGGCAGCATAGGTAAAAAGGGCTGCAGGGAAAGCATCAGGGAGGGATGTCTTTGCTCCACAGGTGCTGGCAGAAGCTGATTATTTGAATCAAGTTGCTCCCTGGAAGTTTGTGCCAGGGAATTGGAAAGAGTCATGATTACTGTAAGGTTGTCTGTAAAAAACTAATTTTTTTTCTGGAGATAAAGCAATTATAAAGATGCCATATGCACTGCTGTCACAATACTAATTTCTTACCCACTTGGGAAAGTAATGTGAGAAGTTTTGGACAGCCCCTGTTGTTCAGGGAAGGTCATATGAGGCAGGTTTTGCAGGTTCAGACCGTTGTACCATTCTTTGCAAAAAGACGGATTATAATGTGGGAAAGCCTTGCTGTAGACCCAAATTCTCTTTCAACTGTCTTGTGATTTGAGTTTTGAAACCTGATTTTTCATATATGAACTCATGAATACAATTAAAAAGACCTTGTGTCTTCAGTAGATTTCCTTATGATGGTCTTATAATGTATTTTCTCCCTACACAATGGAAGACATCTCAGGTGCCCATCTCAGCTGGAATTTTAGCTTCCATTTATATTTTAGGAATATGGTTGTAATCAATATGTGGATTACTTTGTTCTTTTATTTGATGCATCTGTATACCACTTCCAAATACACTTACACTTAATACAGATATAAACTGAGCAGCAAAGTTGACTAGCACAACAAGTAAGCAAATAAGAGCTAAAGGAGTAAATTTCCTCTCAAGCTCTCTGGTCTTCTCAGTAATACTCTGGAAGTGATCTGGTTAAACAACTGATTATTCTCAAAGCATCTTGTGAAGTTGATTAAACTTCGACTTTGCCAGGGAAAGATCCTGAATGGTATATCCTCTGAGACGTGAGGCATCTATCTGGGCAACCATGAGGATGCCTCTGAGCTGTGGTGCCTGCACCCTGACAACACATTAGAGAGAGATTTGGCATGCATCACTCCTCCCCCACTGCCTACCCTGTTTCTACTGGAAGAAAACCTGTAAGAAACTGAAGGAAGAATCTGTGGAGTCCTCCATCAGTCCCTTCATTTGGACTGTGGGACTCGAGACTTTGGGACACAGTGTAGAAGGCATTACATTTACCCCATAGTTCATATGTAGCTTCTCTGTCTGATGAAATGCTAGGCTGAAAATGCAGAGAGGCATTTTTTTCAGATACAGAGGACTAGAATCATAAGCAACTTGACAAATCAAAGCAAGGTACTAGATTTGGACTGGAGAACTGCAGGGGGGGGAAACATAGTGACCAAGGATTAGTGCTTTCTTTGCCTTAGTCTTTAATAGTAAGACCAGTTTTTCTCTGGATACCCAGCACCCTGAGCTGGATGACAGGGATGGGGAGCAGAATGAAGCCCCCATAATCCAAGAGGAAATGGTTAGCAAGCTACTACACCACTTAGACACACACAAGTCTATGGGGCTGGATGGGAGCTATCCAAGGGTACTGAGGGAGCTGGTGGAAGTGCTCACCAAGCCACCTTCCATCATTTGTCAGCAGTCCTGGCTAACTGAAGGTTCCAGTTGACTGGAGGCTAGCAACTGTAACACCCATCTACAAGAAGGGCCACAAGGAGGATCCAGGGAATTACAGGCCTGCCAGTCTGACCTTGATGCCGAGAATGATAATGGAGCAGATCATCTTGAGTGCCATCACACAGCACGTACAGGACAACCAGGCAATCAGGCAAAGTCAGCATGGGTTTACAAAAGGTAGGTCCTGCTTGACAAACCTGATCTCCTTCTGTGACAAGGTGACCCACTTAGTGGATAAGGGAAAGGCTGTGGATATTGTCTACCTAGACTTTAGTAAAGTCTTTGACACTGTTTACCACAGCATTCTTCTGGAGAAACTGGCTGCTCATGGCTTGGACGGATGCACACTTCAGTGGGTAAAAAACTGACTGGATGGCCAGAACCAAAGAGTTGTGGTGAATGGAGTTTAATCCAGTTGGCAGACAGTCACAAGTGGTGTTTCCCAGGGCTCAATACTGTGTCCCGTTCTGTCTAATATCTTTATTAACAACCTGGACCAGGGGATTGAGTGCACCCTCAGTAAGTTTGCAGACAACACCAAGTTAGGCAGGAGTTGATCTGCTTGAAGGTAGGATGGCTCTACAGAGGGATCTGGACAGGATGGATTGATGGGCTGAAGCCAGCTGTATGAGGTTCAACAAGGCCAAGTGCTGGTTCCTGCGCTTGAGTCACAACAACCCCATGCAACGCTACAAGCTTGGGGAAGAGTGGCTGGAAATCTGCCCGGCAGAAAAGGACCTGAGGATGTTGGTCAACAGCTGCCTGAATAAGAGCTGGCAGCGTGCCCAGGTGGCTAAGAAGGCCAGTAGTGTCCTGGCCTGTATCAGGAATAGTGTGCCCAGCAGGACTAGGGAGTGATTGTGCCACTGTACTCGGTGCTGGTGAGGCCCCACCTCAAATACTGTGTTCAGTTTTGGGCCCCTCACTACAAGAAAGACATTGAGGTGCTGGAGCGTGTCCAGAGAAAGGCAATGAAGCTGGTGAGGGGTCTAGAGCACAAGCCTTATGAGGAGCGGCTGAGGGAACTGGGGTTGTTTAGCCTGGAGAAAAGGAAGCTGAGAGAAGACTTTATTGGTCTCTACAGCTACCTGAAAGGAAGGTGTAGTGAGGGGATAGTCGTCTCTTCAAGTAACAAGTGATAGCACAGGAGAAAACAGCCTCAAGTTGTGTCAGGGGAGGCTTAGATTGGATATTAGGAAAAATTTCTTCATCGAAAGGGTTATCAAGCACTGGAACAGGCTGCCCAGGGAGGTGGTTGAGTCACCATCCCTGAAGGTATTTAAAACGTGTAGATGTGGTGCTGAGGGACATGGTTTAGTGGTAACTTGGCAGTGTTAGGTTAACGGTTGGACTTGGTGATCTTAAAGGTCTTTTCCAACCAAAACGATTCCATGAATCTATCATCCTATCTGAACTTGGAAGCCAGTGGGGTTTATGCAACATGGGAGTAGTGCGGCCCCAGGGGACAAACCTGGATATGCAGCTACACTGCATAAAAGCTGCCTGAGATCCGAGTTAAGCACAGAGTAACAGCACTTGGGGAATTGTGGCAAAGTCTACACCTCCAAGAGAGGCTTCTTACTCCTTAGTAAGAGTGGATACGACTGGATAGGTAGAAACAGCCCTGGCTGCTGCTGCTAGCAATCACATTCCAAAACAATGTGGGATTCAAGCAGGAGATTTTACATTCTTGAGGGAATGTAAAAGGACCCCCTCATGTCTTCTGCACTGGGGAGCAGATGGGTCACCCTCGCTGCAGTTACACACCAGCAGGGATAGGATTTTTCAGTGCGTTCAGTACCGACCTAATAACTTTCTTATTGGTGTCAAGCAGAACAGAGAGGGCCAGATCTAATCGTTTGTTGCAGCTATTTAAGTAAATGGTGCAAGGAACACCTGGTATGTGAAACTCGCAAGAAGTCTGAGGGCATCAGGGTGGATGTCTGAGCCATGGGGAGAGGGGGTGTGTGTGTCACAGAGAAGGAGTTTCCTTCTCAGCTCGCCTGGCTTTTGTTCTCAAAGATTTAAAACAGGTTTCATCTGGATAAACCAAGTGGCTTTTCCCAACTCCGTCATTTAAGTCTATGGTGCCCAAACTGAATGGCCTTTAATGTTGGTCTTTAAATCTTTTAATGTAGTGATTAAACATGACAGGGATTAAGTCACTGCCCAATAGCAGCTCACCTGGGTGCGTTGTTGGTTGGATGCAAAGCACAAAGCCAAATGCTCTTAAGCACTCAAGCATACTGCCGTTTCAAAACATAGCAAGCTCTGTCATGTCTTGTGATTAGGAAGCGTTTCTTTTTTATTGAAGATAGAGTGGAATAAAAAGATGACAAAAACCAAGTCTTCCAGAGCAAAAAGAATAGGTTGTGGACAAAGATTAGAACAGAAATTTAAGGGCTTTATCCTAAGTATTTGTAAATATGTATTTGGTATGGTTTAGATATATTTATGAGGTACCTAGTCTAATTGAAAAAGAACTTACAAATTCATAATTTTCTCAGGTATCCAGACGAGAGACTAAATTGCACATACAAGGTAAATCAAATACAGTTTGACACAAAACCCATTAACTAATAAAAATATTCTTCTGATTGCCAAGTCACCTGAAAAGCTCCCAGGAAATGTCAGAAAGAAAGTGCCTGTGTGAGCCATGGAGCCTTTAATTATATCAGCACACAACATATTTACTCTCACAGGATTTGTGCCTCAGTATGTTTTTTACCTCCTCCTCATTTTATCTGGGTCTTAAGGTTAACACATAGTTCATGCATGATTTAAACCCTGTTCTGGAGGCAGTGTCCTTTGTTTCCTCATTGGTCTTTTCCTATGATGCTAATTACTGTAGCATCTGAGTGCTACACATGGCTTTATTTTCAAAACATCTCAAAGAGATGAATAGGTAGCATTACTGTGCTTTACAGATTAACAATAGAAAGTTTGAGGTAAAAAAATGAAGTAAGGCTATTCATTTATTGAGGAAAATGCCATTTCAAGAAAATTAAATTGCCCGTTGATGGGTTTTGCTTTTACCTGGAAACCCCTCCGGGAAGTATGGTTGTGTCACTCTGGAAGTGTGATGCTTTTGTTTTTTCCTCCAGTAAAATAAAATGAAAACGTTTTCCTTCCATGTGCTTGAATTTAAGAGGAACACATTTAGGTGTTTTGCACTGGCTCTAAATATTTCATTTGAAATCTTTTCTCTTAAAAGGAAGTAAACTCGATAGCAGAGCGGAGTCCTTGGCGAGTTGTGTCTCCTAATGCATATTCTCTGTACAGGGGTTACATGATGCTACGTGCTGTGGCAAATGGAATCAAGACTGGGAGCCTGGGTTTCTAAAAAGCAAAGAAAACACATGGATTCATTGTGTTTTTGATATGTGCAGACATGCCAACAGCCAGGATGAAAATGTGAGTTTTCCTGCAGGACTGGTGCCAGGTATGCAATGAAGAAGGTGGCAGAGAGCAGCTGCCAGCTGCCCTGTGCGGGGTGGCTCTGGCTTTCAGGAGAGCTGTGATGCTTTCTCAGAAACTTTTATAGGCATTTCTGGACAGAAAAGAAAAAAAAGGAGAGTCTTAATGCCTCTCAGCTCCCAAACATAGAAGCTTTTGCTTTAATCTTTCTACTTCTTCTTTGCACACTGCTTTGCACCTCTCGCTCTCTCCTGATGCCACGTGTTCAGCTTTCTCTGCATTCCTGGTTCTCCCCAGGCTTCTGTGCTTCTTGTACCATGTTTTATTTATACAGCGCTCTTCCTACTGCCTTGCTCAACACCAGTCCCTGCTTTGCTCTTTCATGCTCTCACTACCCAGCCAGTCACAGTTTTCCCTTTCTACTGCCCCTGCGTTTTGTTTTCCTCATGGTCTTGCCAGCCTCCAAATGTGTGTCCCCCCTGTTTTGCCTTCCTGGTGTTCTTTGCCTTTTCCTGCTCCAGCTGCTGGTCCTCGTCCTCTCCCTGCCTTCCCCAAACCCTGCAGACTATGCTGATCCCCATCCACTCCACATCTGAATTGGGTGTCTTCTTACACGGTGCTTGGATGGTGTGTTGCTCTTCCCATTTCAGCTGATGCTCTGCATCAGCCTGAAGCATCCCAGCGCCGTGGAAGTGCTGCTCTGGGCAAAAGATGACCTGGCACATGACGGTCACTTTGAGGAGACCTTTCTGGGGCTGGAGGGGCTGTGGACATTGGTAAGGCTGCTCAAGATGTTTAAAACAGGATCCTTTGGCAGGCCTGGGGAGGCTGCGGGGGGCAGAGGGGTAGGTAGGGAGACAGCATGGGTGGCAGGCAGGGGGCTGAGGCTGGGGACCACCCCGTTATTCCAAGGTGGCCTTTTACACAGGCCCTGTATTGCCGGCTCCTCTCCAGGGTTTGCTTTTCTTTTTTTCTTTTTTCTTGCTCTGAGGGAGCAAGAGTTAAGGCAGAGGGTGGCAGCTGGACATGGCCAAAGCCCTTGGCGTGCCTGGCGTGACCGGGCTGCCGGCACCTGCCTCCTTCACTCTCCCCGTCCTGGCGCCTCCACGCAGGGGGCTGCCTGCTTTCTCGGGCAGAAAGGCAGCCTGAGGCAGTTTTGACCCTGCTCTCTTTTTCTTTTTAATCCACGATGGTGCGATCTGTCTAGGATTTTGTGGGGAGGAGGAAAGGATGCTCTGGTCCTTCACAAAATTCCTTTGCATGAGCTGCTGCTGGAGGGGAGCCACCCTCTGACTGGGAGAGATTTTTTCGACACAGGAGGTTATTTGAAGCAATGTGTGCAAACAGAGGTGGTCAGAGCAGCCTTCCAGCTTAGCTCCTGCTTAACCCTAATTTTGAGGTTGAGGAGGGCTGAAGAAATGGGGAACCGGTGCATAAGCTGAGGACAAAGCACACTGAAACTGAAAAGGCTGCGCTGTAACAAGGAAAGACACCATCTACATAGCAAAGAAACTGTAGTCTGTACTTATTGCTGGGCTTATCTGTACCTCATTTCTGAAAACTATTCATCATTCAGCAGCTGAGTTAAGTTTAAAGAAACTTTGCCCAAAGGTATTCTGCATCCCAAAAAATGAACTGAAAATATAAAACATATGCGGCAATATGGTTTTTAACAATGGTAAAACAAAAAAGGCAAAAAAAGCGCAAGCTTTTACCATGTATTTTAGAGTGTCAAGGACAGCAAAAACCACTGCCATGATTTAGCTGGATCCAGAGAGCTGATGCAATCCATATCAGTAGGGAATTGCTTAACACATCTGGGCAGGGTTCCTGCTGGTGGTGACTGCTGGAGCGCTTTGCAGTATAATAGGCGATATATGGGTGTTTTGGGGATATATGGGTGTTTTGGAGCCCCCACTGTGGATTCCTGTCTCTGAGCCTGTAATTTCTGTTTCCCTTTTTTGCTGATGGTCACCAGCGGCGTCCTGACTGTGGGGCTGGGCTGTGCCACTAGATAGGCATGCACACTTGAGCCCATGATGCCTCAGACCCCCAGAAAGCACAGGCAGAAATGGTGGAGGCCTTTCTGATAGCTGCAGCTGGCATATTTTGCTATTATTTTATTTATTTTGGGCTGAGAGCCTCCCAAAAGAGGATTTAAGTCCTCTTGCACTCAGTTTCCCAGGCAAAATAATCATGAGCGTTGAAAATAGAAGTGCTTGTGTCATACCTTCCGCAGAGGGAAGCAGGAGGTGAAGACAGCAGGTGCCTTGAACACTGCCACAATGATGGTCATTGCGGCAAGAAAGGTCCCAGGAAGCCTATAAGCTTGTAAAAACCCTTTTCAGCTAAAATAAATCACTGCAGCTTCCCTCCTACAGCTGACCAGAGATTTACTCAGTTTACGCTCAGTTTAGGGTCCTCCCAAAGTGCTTACAGCCTCTTCTGAACTCCTCCGCATGAATAATCCCTGTCTCCTGCTAGTTGCCTGTGCGGTCCAAAAATAATGCATATACTTATGCTTTTGGATATCACTGTTGCTGAGGGGAAGTCCCTGCTGTGTCCCCCTCAGCTTTCCCTTTGCTGCTCTTCCCCTCGCTGGTGAGGATTAGGCTCAGCCGCAGCCGGCTCTGCTGTCTCACTCCCTGCAACGGGGTGCCAAGCGCTATACACTGACGCAGCAGCTTTTCCCCCCATTCCCTCCATTTCCTCTGGCTGCCGCAGCTCCCTCAAAGCACTGGGGCTGTGGCTTCTGCCCGCTGGAAGGAGGTGATAAGGCTTTGAACTTTTGCTTGGGGCTGGCTTGTTGTGGTGGGTCAAGACTGAAGCGTGAACCAATTCAGTGTTTACTAATGTTCCGCATTGGTAAAACAATACAAAACCACCTTTTTTTTTTGGTGGAAGGGAGGACGTAATTATGAAAAATATATAAGGATGTATATCCATGCGAGCACATGTGCAGACGCGCTAGTTTTAATTCAGAAGTGGAAGCAATGACAGCTAACATTGACAAAATGCAAGCGTATTTTTGACTCCCGTCAGGCTTTTTCACGAGCCTAAAGCACTGTCACAGGACTCTACTGGTTGTTGATTTTCAATAATGCAATGAAGTTATGAGCCCATTGAAATTGCTATGAATTTTAATGGATATGAGCTATTAATACAGTGAATAAACCCTAAAAGACCTAGCTTTTATCTTGCCTATTTGAAATATGGTGTTTTATTATTATTGTTGTCATTCTTGCTGCCAGTCTGAGGTGCTGACACTAGATTTTAATATTTTTGAAGACTGTCCTGGAAAAACAAAATAAAAAGAATCCTACATTAGCACGGACCACTCACATTTTACTCTAATTGGTACATTATAATTTTCCCTCTTCTTATTTTCTTTCTGGTTTTCAAAAGTACTTTTTAGTTTCTCTAAATCACTTTGTAAATTTACATTCTGGCTTAGCTGGTCTATTTTTCTATTTCAGAAAAGTCAAGTCAAGTTGGCTTGACAAAGCAAATTAATTTCCTTCAGATGCGACGGATTTCACTGAAGTCTTAGTTCTCAGGTTCCACAGTCCCCAAACTGCTGAGATGCATTTATTTACACAGATGCAAAGCTGTCCAGCTGGAGGAGTTGTTATTTGTAAGAGCATGGATAGGGAAAAAAGTTCCTCCTTTTCCCCTCCATGTTACCTGTATATCCAAGGCCAACTCCAAGTCTTTGGGTAGGATTCTGGCAGGGCAAGCCGAAGGGTGAGCAGTGATGGGATCTTACCTCTGCTTTTTCTTTCAGGATTCACACAAATGCTAACACTCTGCCACAATTGCTTTGGTCTTCCCTGGATTAAGTTTTTAACTCAAGCTGCCCGTCTCAGCCGAATTTCAAAAAACCCAGGAAAGCACATCATCTGGTTACGGGGAGCAGGGATACAGAACCAAGTGATACGAGAGCATCTGTGCAATTCCAGCTGATGCCATTGCAGAGGCTGAAGATATCTGACTCATCTTGTTTCCTTTTTTTGTTTTAAATTTACACTTTATTCTGCTGGCCTCAGCAGAGAATTTTGAGCTGTAGATGATCACATAGGCAAGCTTGTCCTTTCTGTTTCATTGACGTTTTTCATCTTTTCAAAAAGTTTTATATGCTCCAAGCTGCTTAAAGACTTTTGACTTTACAGTTTTCTTGACTGAAACCCTTGTACCTATCTCTGATCGGCTTGAAAAGTCTTATGCAGACATAGATCTGGATTGAGAACGGTCTGTGAATAAGTATTTCAGCTGGTTAATATTCCCTGCCTGGTGCTAGATAGCAAAATATCTGTGTGTGTATGTAAATGCCGACCATTCTAAACACTGATTCAAACCTTATATTGCCTGTTGCAAAACCTAACCAACTTTCTGATAATTAACTGTGTACTGGAACAGCCCCTCTACACAAAAACATAAAAATGAATGAAAAGATCAGGTTGATGGTGTTCTTGGATGTATTTGTTTTGTCAGTACATGCTGAGGGACCGAAGGAGAGAGGTGTGTGAAATTCTTCCCAGGCCATACTGGGCTATTTTTCCCTGCTGGTCTGCCCAGCTCTCCCCTTTGGCTGTGCTCAGAGGATGAACTCTTTTGCAGAAATGGGAAAAATCTCAGAGAGAATGTATGGTTCTCAAAACAGTAGCTTGCCCTTTGTAGAAGAACTTGTAGCAACTAATGATTTACATGTCTTTAAGGGAAAGGAATACTACTTGGCAATTTTTTTATATGCAATGGAATTTCAAGTTACTAAGCAAAAAGAAACACACGTAATGCATAGATAGAGGCATCAAGTTAGTCTTTTCACATGGGCTTTTGGAAAATGCTACTCAAGAAAAAATTAGTTGCATAAAACCCTATGTCACACTTAACTCTGCGAACAGAGTGACTGTGTAATTAACCACGCTAGTTGGGGATGAGGACACATTAGAAGATCAGGTGAGAGAAGCGGAGTTAAAATAGCACACAAATAAGAGCTGTGGAGCAGAAGCGATGCTGTGAGGGGAAAAATGTCTGTCTAAAACGTTCATCCCTACACACACAAGTATATCTGTCGTACTCTAAATTAAAGTCAGCAGATTTCAGAACCTGTGCTACTTTGAAAGAGACAGAATGTCTCTAAAAACATGCTGAAACAAGGAGGAACATTTCTGAAATATTGAAACCTTCTGTGTGTTTTCTACCATCTCTTTTCAGTCGCATACCTTTGTTCTGAGGTTAGGTGTTTGGCTTGCCTTGCGTCCCTCAACAGGCAGCAGGGAGAGGGGGACTCCTGCTTGGCATCTCCAAAAGTGGTAAAGCATCCCTGCTTGTTCATACAATCCCTGAGAGCAATACAGTGGGCCTCACTGAAAATTTTAACACAGGGTATGCTGAAAGAAGTGGGATATGGCACATATGCCAAAATTGATCCTATTTTTCTCTTTCATACCTGCAAAAAAAGCCAAAAAAGATTCAGTTTTAGCCAAGCCACTAAGAAAAAATGAAATGAATGTACCTGTTCTTACAGTGTGTTTCAATTACAGCAACAACACAGGAAAACATTCAATAAAAGCAATAAATTGAGTGAGTATGAGTTACCATGTGGAATCATACCAGGGTGAAAGTGAGACGAGTTAGGGAAATACTGGTTATGTTTGTTCCTCTCTAGAGTAAACACACCATCTCCAGGTTTCACTCAGGCAACTGCCATCTCCTGCTGCTCTTGGTGCCTCCCAGGTTACTCATGGCTCTTTTGCTTTGCACAGGTGGTGAAATTTTCTGTCAATGGCTTGTGTCCATTTAATAATCTTTCCTGAAAAGCACTGTGCTCAGAGCTTCTCTCTGTTTCCCCCTGCTGATTTCCAAGTGGGACCATCAATCTCTGAAAGTTTGACTGCTTAGGAACTGAGCTGAACTGTGGGGCTGGTTTCAATTTTTGTGCTCTTGCAAACTCTGTCTCTTTTTGTCTCCGCATGGCCACATTTAGCTTCTCCCAGCTTTTTCCCTTTTGCTGGTGCAGTAGAGCAGGACCTGCTACTCCATAACCAGCCACTCCTGCATCTGCTCCAGCATCCTCTCTGGGAGAGTGGGAAGCGCCCGGTCCGGCAGTGAATGGTCTGAGAAATGCTGGAGCAAGGCAGTTGAAAAGAGTCTCCTCTGAGGGGAAAACTTTTGCTCTTGCCCACCCTCAAAGACTGCTTTATGTCCTGCAGCCTACGCTAGAAGATAAGCTCCATTAAAATCAAATCACAACTGTATTTTTAGCACTTAACATATTCTCTTTTTTCCATGCACATTTCCATTCCCTTTTAATTCACAAAAGTCCTGACCTCAGTTGCCTCTGGTGGGAAGGAACTGCACCAGGCAGGCGTATGCTGTGGGAAAGGAGTGCTTTTCACCCTTTGCCTTTTATTTTCAGCAGATGCCCTCCTGCTCGTGTATGATGGGAAATGATGAACAGCACTCACTTTCTTTGGTGCCATTCATTATTTTGAACACCTTTATCTTTTCCCTTCTGTGAAGTGAACAGGTTTGATTTTACTATTCATCTAGAAGCTCTTCATGCCTCTAATTATTTTCATTGTCATTTCTGAACTAATTTCATTTCTGCTTTGTCCTTCTCAAGGTGTCCAGAACTGATCATGATGCGCTAAGTTGAGGTAATAAAAAGTATTTTCAGTATCGCTTCTCTGTTCTATTCTTTCTCCTTCCTAACTATTTCTTTTTTTTATCACTGCAAGACATCTCCAACAAAATGCCTACAGTGACATCCAAGTGTTTTTCTGACTCTTGACAGTTAAATTTAGAAGCCAGAAGATGTAGTTCATATTCTTCCTCTCAGAAGGCACCATCTTCTGTTGAAAAATGCTGTGTTCATCTGTGATGGCATCTTGCTTTGCTGGTATCTCATCCGAGCTCCTCTCCTGGTTTACTTAGACATTTTTGCCTTCCGCCGTTTTCACTTGCCTGTTTCTTTATTAATTTTCAAACTTTCTCAGCAAAAAATCTTTTGTCACTTGACTGCTCAAGACTGTTTTGTATCTGCATTTTATCCCTCTACATTCCCAGAGCCCGAGTTTGTTACAAAATAACTTCAGTTATCTTATACTTTTTAGTATCGTCCATTTTAAAAGTACTTTAAATACATGTCAGATCAAGGAATTACGATGATTTATTAGTGAGTCTCAGAATCTTTGGCTTGACTAGTCTGTACTTATAGCAAAACCACTTCATCAACTAGGATAAATCACTAAGGTTCACTCCGAAGCACAGACGTTAATCAGCTCATCAGTCATACGGGCTGCAGAAGGCCACGGTGCAGCAAATAAGAATAATTGATCGATAATTTGAGGGCTTTTCTTTTTCATTAGAGATACTGACCTACAAACAAGGAGAACAGTGTAGCTGTGTGTTTCTCGATTACATCAGCCACCACAGGGACAAACTGGCTGATCAGAAAAGATGAGCATTAAAAACTTTTTTTTAATTAATAAAAATGTTTATGTGGGAATTACTTAAGCAATTCTCACAACTGAAAAAATCATGACTGAAAAATAGGAACGGATTAAAAAACCCGTAATTTTATATTTTTAAAACATTTGAAAAAACCCAGTTTCTTGTCTCTGAAATGCTGGTTTCTGACTTGGGGACTCTGTTTCCAGGGCAACAGTTGATAACATAACAAACACTGAACAAAGTACACAAGAGATTTCCCTTTTCTATTTTAGGTGAGAGTTATGTCCCTCCGTTATTGCTAAGGAAATGAGGAGTATTTTGCACTGAAATGTACTTATCACGCATCTCTGCATGAGGAGCCCTCCCAGTATGTTCATTACCTGATGTTTGCCAAGAGATGGAGCTGCCGAGTCAGACACCCACCAAGCCTGACCCCGGTAAATAAAGAGCAATATAATAAACCCCTTGGCAGTAAAAGCCTGTAGCCTCTCATACTGATGCATGCTACTCTTCCCCCGGTGATGACGGGCTTGCGTTGGGCACTTAGCCAACTCTGTCCAATCTACTCAAATTTATTGCATTAAGCCATGGTTCAGAAAAGCCAAGCAACAAGCTATATTAATCTTGGTGGATCCTGGCCTCTGCTCAGATAATGTTATAGAAAATGCCCAGCAGTCCCACAGTTGAGCACTAACAGGACGAAAACAGCTGCCGTCTTGGACTTGCCTTGAGGTGTCCCTTCCCTACATATATCCCTGCAAAAATGCTGCTTGTTCTGCACGGCTCCTACTCAGCAGGTAATTCTCAGGGGCTACCTTCATAGTCTAGGCATGGCCCAAAAACTCTTCTCAGTTTCTAGGCACCTACAGTGTGAGACAGAAGACAGCAAAGAGATTCCCAAACTGCTGGAGACCCGAGTTGGTCAACCTGTGAACTGTCCCGCTCCAGGGTGGCTCTGGAAGCCATAAACCTGTGTTAGTACAGGGCAAAGCCAAGTGTTTTCGGAGCAGACCTCGGGCTAATGCAGTCATCCAGCATCTCTGAGCCAGCTCCCATCCACCCACCTTCCCATCCCAGCACCGCGGCAGGTGGAACGGGTCCAGCTTTGTCAGTACCTGTCTGTAACATCCCGGGATTGCCTAGAGCTACTTTGGGATTAGGTTCGAGCACTGGGAGCCTTCTGAGCTAATCAGTCTCCTGCTCCTATCCAAGCCCTGGGGCATTCTCAGAATAGACATTCCTGCAAAAAAAGTCACTCCAGCCTCTGGGTCATCCTACAACACGTTTGTCACATTAGTTCTCATGTGAAGAAAGACCCAGGAAAGGGCAAGAACAGACCAACTACCCTCTTGCACCTGTGAGAAGTTAGGGCGTTTCTCTGTTTTGAAGATCTGTTCTACTTCATTTGCTTCATTTGAAATCCTCGTGCTTACTGGGTTTTTTGGTGAGAACCAATGTGAGATCGTGGGATAAATTCTCCCTCAGTCACACTCTCGTGTGAGGGAGGAAGGGGGAGATGGAGATGAGCGAAGAGTGGTGAGTCTGCCTCTGCCTTTGGCTTGCAGTATGAACCGTGAGTCTGTGCAAACCAATTTTGAACCTTTATTCCAATACAGATTTCATTCTTTGTGTTAAGTGATATGTCAATAAGAGAGAGACTCAAAACTAACTAGATTAGAGGAAAGGCCGCTTGTCTATTTGCTAAACAGGATTGAGAAAAGTCCTTTCTCCTCCCTGTTTTTTCATGGGAAAAGGCTGACCTGGGTTATATACATAACTCCAGCAGAAATATCTTGGCTGGGAATACTGACCAGAGTGAGGGGTTCAAATACTTTTGGAGATAAGGATCAGGCAGTGTGCATCTAGGTGGTATTTCCTTTTGGGTGTCAGAGGCAACTCTTTGCTTGTTAATTTCTGAAATTGCTGTTCTTCCCTAACTTTGGGCTATGATTGGCCCCAGCTGACAGATAACCTGAAAATTTAGCATGGCAAACCCCAGCTCTCTTTGGAGTTTAAGGCTACACAGAGCTTGATGAAATAGGTTTTTATCTGACTTTCCAGTGAAAAGCCTGTTTGTCAATCAGCCTGTTGTTTGGTGGTTAGGTAGGGAAGGAAATCCAAAAATAGTACTGGAGAGAAATGGACTATTATCCATGGTCGTAGGTGGCAGGTGGCTGGTCAAACTCCACATGCTTTTTGTCTGTGTGTAGATCCAAAGCAACATAACACACATTGTCGCTTGCCATGGTGTCAAAAGAAAGAAAAATTTAAGTTGTTTAAGAGAAAAAAATAATCTGCTAAAAATTTACTTCAGATAATAATTTTTTGAAACACCTGGTTTTTTTTAGTGAGGTAAATAAATTATAATTTTTTAAACCAAAATAACCCCCTTAGACTTAAGGTCTTCTGACACGTTGGACCTATTGGTCCGTATACTCCACTGGAGCAATGACTACCAGTTTTCATAGCCATGTCACTGAGCCCAACAAGTCACTGTGGAGCCTGCACTGGACTGGTGGGTCTGCTAGCTTGGGCACTGGGCTATGGTTCAGGTGTAATATGCTCGTTCCTCACCTCTGAAGCCCACATCACTGGTTAGAGACTATAGCTCTAGGTAAGCCCTGGTAACTCACTGAACATGGGTGTGTCAGCCTCCCTGCATTAGTAAATGGAAACATCAGTAATGGATAAACTGGAACAGAGGAAATTCCATCTCAACATGGAAGAAGAGGAACTTCTTTACTTTGAGGGTGACAGAGCAGTGGTACAGGCTGCCCAGAGAGGTGGTGGTGTCTCCTTCTCTGGAGACATTCAAAACCTGCCTGGGCATGTTCTTGTCCAACCTGCTGTAGGTGAACCTGCTTTGGCAGGGGGGTTGGACTAGATGATCTCCAAAGGTCCCTTCCAATGCCTACCATTCTGACAGTGATATGTTTTGTCATAGCTTAAAGATGTTCTGCCTTATACAGGTAAAGTGATGCTTTCATGCTGTTCCTGGCTTAGACATGTGTTTGCTGACAGAGATGTGGGTAACAATGTGGAGCTCACCAAATTTGACAGAAAGCTCTTAAAGACTTCACTTTGTATTGGAGAGATGCCAGTAAATTTATGTACATATATCAGTTGATGAAAAAACAGCTGGCTTGGCATTTTTGCTCTGTGAAAGACCTGGGGAAATTTGGTCCTATCTCCAGTGCATATTTATCTGAGTTTTCAGGGAGCAAGTCCATGCACTGGAAAGCAGACAAACCACATACATGCGAGCTAGCTGTATTTTAATTAAGCAATTGAGGCTAATATTTTTGCACTGCACAGGTAGTTGATATTCTAAATGATGTAATTAGGTGCACATACTTTGTTTATTAAAAATAAAGGGGCTCTATTAAAGTGCTATAATTAAATAACCATCTTTTGTTGGAGCAGCTCTATTTTTAACATCACAAAACAGCTTTCCCCTGGTACAAAACTTGTCCCAACACACAGTTGTCCCCTGAGGCCGTGTTAGAAATTGCAAATGCTCTGCTCTGCCTTAACCAGGAGCTGGATGGGTCTGGAGGTCAAAAACATCCCGACTTTTCAACAGAAGAGGTAGGCTTTGGTGGTTACTTCTGGGGTTAATTCTTGAGACTAGACAAAACCTTTAATCATTATTTAAATAACAGCTTTTCTCACTCTGTAGCTGAAGTGCTACGTTAAGCTGTTAAATACTTAAAGACTGCACCAGGTCAAGCAGACATCTCATGGACGTTCCAGTTTTGCTCCTCTGGTAAGCCATGGGGTGATGTGACTCAGACTTAAGGGATTTTAAAAGTCATGGGATGCTGGGACTGTTTGGGTCCCGGCTTCTTCTTGTGCTTGCCTGTTTGTGGAACAGTGGTTCAGTGTCAGTTATAACGGGATTAAAACAGGATGAGTATACACCACATTATTTCAAAAATAATTTCTCTATGTATTGTTTACTGATGTCACATGTGAGATTGAAGAGTGGGAAAAGAAAAACAGTACATTTTGGCTTTTAACATGGAAGTACTTCAAGATGAAGGAGCTTAGAGTGACTGGACAACGGATGGCAATGGTCCATGTGCTTTCCTTCAGCATTTTTCAGTCAAGCATATTTCTGATAAAAAATGGTTATTTGAACCCAGAGAACCCAGAAACCACTTCCACATGGACACATCTCAGGGCTGATTATCATTCAGCATCCACAGGTAGGGGTCTCACAGCCATAGCAAAACTTGGAGGCAGGCCCCTTGTGAGGCTCTCCGGCTGTGGCTAAGGGGGAAAAACCCTTAGATGTAAAGCCGTACAGCTCCTGGAACTGTCATTCTGTGCTCGTGGCTCAAGCTGTTCCTTCTGAGCCTCCTGCACTGTGTTGATATGGCAACAGGCCGCCAGATTTTACATCAAGAGCAGTGCTGCAGCACTTTGTTCTAACAATTCATGGTTGTTGATTCAAGATACCTGGAGAACTTTCCTCACTGCTTCCCTTACCTCCCCAGACCTTCAAGGTCAATCTATTTTTCTTCCTACAAAGCCGTCAGGTTATTTCCTTTCCTATTGCATTCCCCTCTGGATCACTCCCTTCAGTGCAATGTACACCTCTACAGAGAGGTATAGGCAATGCCTGGCTAGTTTGGATGCACATTTTAGCCACGCCAAGTGCCTGCAATTCCTGGCCCATTAAGCTGTCGGAAAGCCTAGCTCCAGCTAGAGGTCTGCCTGGTTTCCCACCAGCTCACAAACTCAGGATTCTGGTCATTGGTCCTGAGACAGCCCTGCCTTTCTAAAACCTTTTGAATTTTATACTCCTATAAGATGAGAAAACGTGTCTGAGGCATCCTGGTGCAGATCGGGCAAGGGGGCAGTGCAGGAGGTGCCCATTAGCTGGGCATCTGAGCTACATCTGTGCTTGTAAGGGTTGGGGCATAAGTTTGAGCACTACCCTGTGGTTTCCCACACTGCTTGGCTGGGTTAGCCCAGTTGCTGGCATGGTTTTGGCCAGTACTGACTACCAGCTGCAAACACTGGACACCATGAGGAGAGCAGCATATGCCAAGGACACTTCCTGCCGCGTAGCCTGGATACAACCACCCTGATTTTGGGAGGAGAGGGGTTTGCCATGCTGGGGAGAGCTGGTCTCTGCCGTTTGGCCTCATTGTCAGAGCACAGCCCCCGGCCCATCCTATTTCACTAGTGCAGACAAGCTAGTAGGTGACCACAAAGTGATGGAGGGCAGGCTGCCCCCATGGCAGAGCAGGCTGTGCAAAGCAGTCCTCTTCAGATGGCTTGGGGCTCACTGCCTGTAGAGTGGGCTGGAGCCAGGCCCATGGCACAGCTGGGCATCATGTGCTGCCCTCTGGCTTTGTGAAGGCTGTTGTTTTTGCCGCTCTTACTGTTATTGCTATCGTGATGATGATGATGTGTGACTTTTTGAGCTTCCAACCTCCAAAACGGCCCAAAGGCCCTGCTCTAACCTACTGAAGCACTGCTTTAATGGTGGGAAATTGAGGATGCAAGCTTCACGCCCAGGGCTGTGGCATCAAAGCTTGCAGGAGCGCATGAAGGTCAAGAAAGGGCTGGGGTCACGCTGGAGGGTGGCAGCGGGTGGACAGACGCAAAGCTGGTGCAGCCACTTCCAAACTGCCCGGCTCCTGGAGCCTGCTGTCGCCTGAAGCCAGGCGCAAGCAAACATCTATCCAGTGTGGAAGATCATCAGAGGCCAGGGCTGAACTGGAGAACTGAGTTATTTGAGAGCAGAGGTACCCTCAGGGTTTAATCTAGCAGTCATGGAGCACTGGCCCTGCAAATTCTGATGCTGTCAGGGCCTTCAGTGCTGCTGCTCAGGGATGCAGCACAGCGCCGTCTGTCCCCAGAATTTCTCCCAAGTGTGCCAGAGGCTTCCTCAAAGACCGGCAACTGCCCTGACCTGCCTTTCGGTGGCTCCTCAGGAGTCATGGGGCTGTGAATATCAGTAAACAGGGCAAGCAGCAAGCAGGTACTTCTCAGTTTCCTTCCCGAGACTGATGGGCGTTGTGTATCTGAGTATTGTCTCTTCCTATGGAAATTCCAAAATGGCACGGCTGCACGCTAGCAGCATTTGTGGGAGCTCACAGTGGATCTTTCCTGCTTGGATGCAGCCATTTTATCATGCCAATTAGCTCAATTCAGTGTGCGAGAAATATGTGAAAATTCCTTTTTCCTAAAAGAATATAATAAATGTTTTCATATAACTTGCCAATTTTAAGAAATTATTTCTTGTACCTTAAGGGATGAGGAAACAAAGTTTGGCAATATAACAATGAAGCCAAATGGTTCAATGAAACCAAAGCTTCAGGGATATGTTTTTTCAGGATGACTAGTTTTACAGTCCTGGTGGAATTTTTCCTTTTAATTAAAGCCAAGCAATTTTCAGAAGATATAACATGTATCTTGAATAAGAACTATTCTAGGAGCTTGCAAAACTAAATCTGAACTAGTTATCCTTAAGCTTAGGTAAGTGATACACTGCTACAAGAAGTCAAGAGAGGGGGTAAACCTTTCCACTAAGACCTTTTTGAATCTTAAGTGCAGTATCTTTGTTCATCTTTTAATTGATGGTGAAGACAGTTCTTGTGTTGTACACACCAGTACTTACCAGTTGGTGCCGTGCTGAATGACTAGATCTTAAAGTGGAAAAAGGAATTCAGACCTAAAAAGGCTGCACTGCTTCCTGAGATATTGCTGTCACTCTGATATTATTATAATATAAAATAACAAAGCCTGAGCAGAACAGTTGCTGTTTCCTTGCCATTGTGATCCTCTATATATTCTCTGTTTTATACCTGTGCTAACACATCATCTTAGCACGGAAGAATCTAGCAATTTGTATGTTTATTAGTCACGCTCCTCAGCCTCATAGTTTTATTGGAGCTAAACCATGAACTATTTCATGGTTAGCCTCATTGCTACATTTGAAGGACTGGAGGTCAGGGGACCGTGACTCCAGAACAAATTATGAATGATGACATTGCTGAATTTCCCAGTAGTATTTGTTGCTTTAGTGATATGCTTTTTCTTCAGGGTTGTCTAAATAAGGATAAAAATCTGTTTTAAAAAGCATGTTGAATACATTAGCTAGGAAGTTTTAATATTTTGATCAGGCAAGGACAACTGAACCTTGTGTCATTAGTTGCTTGACATGGAACCTGGTGTTAAAATTACATCTTCAAGGAAAGACCAAGCTCTAAGTATTGAAATACCAATATATTTTTAAAAGATCTTAAAAGGGATTTTTAGATTTTTAAAGAGACAATACCTTCTTTTGTTATTCATAAAAGTAATATTCCATGAAAGACACAGTAAAACCATCCATCCAGTCATTGAAAGAGACATACTAGTTGCACTAGCTGCAAAACTCATAATGAGTCATGGAGCTTGCAGTGAGTTATATATCCAAACAGGAATAAACTTATTAAGCTAACTCCTGTTACTGGACATCAGAGTGAAAATGGGAAAGAGAGGTGACATATTTTGGTTACATGCTACTCAAAAGTGATCTTTATTCTCATCACAGAAGGTAAGATCTATAGGAATTTCTTTCCAGTCTTGGATCGATAGATGATGTTACACAAGTGTGCCGTCTTACATTCACTTTGAATTTCATGGGATTTCCTGGAGGAAAACTTACTCTAATTTGTTCCAGGTTGTTTCATTTTTTTTTTAAAAAGTTTTATTCTGCATTTATTTTATGGCATTGCACTGTGAAAATACCATTCAGTTCCTCCTCACTATTTTGCTGATGAGAGATTTTTATTGAAATACAAACCATCTTTCTACTGTTAATGAATGGTTAACAGTTTTAAAAAGCACTTATCCAGGAAATAGCTGTAGATAAAGACACAAAAATTGCTTTACTTAAGATGAACTAGTTGCCTCATCCACCAGAAGCATGATATAATTAATAGACTGAATTTTTCATCTCTATCATTGATAGTGAACTTGAAACATAATCTTCCTGCATTTTGATTTTTTCCTATTTTGTTGTCGAAGTGATGACTCCCTACTAATAAGAGTCAGGTTCATATAACGTATATTTCTAGTTATTGTGAGTTTATATTTCATTACTTGAGTGTGAAAGCACTTTTAAAATATATTCTTGTTTTTTAGGAATATCTGCCAGTTGTTTCTCACTCCTGTCCCAACTGCATTAAGGATATGTATTAATCATACCTACATATGGTTCTGGAGATCATTTCAGAGTTGGAAAGCCATGAGAACATCCAGACATATCATATATAGCTGTGCTTGGACACCTGAGTGGGAGTGAGGGAAGAGAAAAGGTAACACATCCATATTGTTTCATTGCTTACAGATAGCCACAGCCTACACTTATACATATGCTTTTGCCTTTAGCTTGGTAGTCTTTTTCCCCATGCAGCTCTGTGTCACTCTGTATCACGTACTGTGAAAGCTGTTGAAAAGCATATAGGCTGTTACAACAGGAATGTTTCCCCACCTAAGTACCATCTGCTCAAGAGTGCTGGAAGTTGAATCCACCAGTTGAACTGTGTGGAGGCAGCAGAAACAAGGTACAGAAACATGATCAGAGGGGGCTGCATGATGCTTCTGCTTCTTTCTGGACCTTTGGTGAAACCTCCTGGCCTAAGGAAAACAGGAGTGTGCCTACTCTTGGTTGTTTTTTAAAAAAAAAAAAAAGTTTTTTCTTCTTAGAAGTTGCTAGAATCCAAGCAAATGCCTGAGTATCTGTTATTTCATGTTAAGAGTGAGTCTACCCTTCCTGTTTACTGAGAAGAGTTTGAAGACCTAAAGTGGGTGTTTGACAGTAGCAGAGATCAATGAGACTTTCCCATACCTGTCAAACAGAATGACCCTTAATGAGGTCCCTTCCCTTCCCTTCCCTTCCCTTCCCTTCCCTTTCCTTCCCTTCCCAGAAGGCTATCAGGCTTAGATACTTGTACCAACACAAGTCCTTGTGCCTGCTGTTTCTGCTGGAGTTAGGTCAAGAAGAAAATGGAGAGTGCTGCTCCTTTAGTACGTTCTGTGCACATTGGCCCCATAGTTTAAGGGGGAAAAACGCAGCTTGGATGTCAACATCAGAAGAACTTCACTGTAAAGAGGTGAAGAAAGCCAGCCCAGCTGGGCCATTCTCTTATGAAAGGAAGCTGCAGAAGAGGAGAGAGGGAGAAAATGAACTCGTTAGTACAAGAGCCAGGCTTGATTCCATGTCTTCCTGTTACCTCCCTCCTTTCCCTTGATCCAGTCCGCTCAGACAGAGTTAACGTTTCTAAGAGCAGTTGTTGCAGTGGGAGTAAGCCACTGTAAGACTGCAGCTCATTATCTAACCTCTCCTTGTGGGAAGGATGAAATCCCTGCATTTCAGAAGGCCATAGTGCTGAGAGCAGTATGCTGAGAGGCAACGCTGAGGTGCTCGTAGCTGTGAAGATTGCAGAAGCACCATGCCTGAGCTGTGTCTATGCTAACTGGGCGGGCTAGGAAGCTTTTATTTTGGTACTTTCAATGCATGTTTTACATTATTTATCATGGGGATCTGGAAGAATGCAACCCCTTGGGAGCAATGAAGGTGTCACAGGCAGGACTTATGTCAAGCTACGATTAGGGACAATACTCAAGGGACAAGGTATTCTTAGTATGGTGAACTATGGATACAGAGACTCGACGTGAGTACAGCCAGTGCTCATGAATTTAAAAAAAGCTTTGAGCTTTCACTTCAGCCAGGCAGGTTCCTGCGTGTTTATCAGCAGTAGAGTAGCTCTGAAATGTAGCATTGAGAGCGAGCCTGTTACAATCCCAGCATATATGCTTCTATTCCTAGTTTCTGGACTTCAAACATGTTGAAGCAGAACATAAAATAGAGCATGACCAAGCAGTATGGAAAGTTAGATGTAATGTGGAGTCTGCAGATAGCACAGCTGCCTCGCATAAATCCTTGGGGGTCACTCCTTTCACAACATACCCTGGAGAAGCTGGCCAGGGGTTTCTCTTCAGGAGCTGCTAATTATGACAGAGGAGTGGAGACACATTTAGTCCCTATTTCTTGCCATGTTTCAGAAGTGCAGCATTTTGCCATTCCACATCACTTTCCTCATGACTTTGCCTTGGGTTTTCTTCTTGTCCATGGTCAGAGGAGGCTGTTCATTGCTTCTATTTCTCTCTGGTCCTTTGGTGAAGTTACTGCTGCTCTAAGAATGAGTAAAGCCTTCTGTTTCTTACTCTCTGGTCACCAGCTGACAGTGCTCAGTCTTTATAAAGCTGCTAGAATGAAACACCAGAATATCTCTTGTTTCAGTGTAAGAAAGAGTCCACCCTGCCTAGCTGGTGGGAAAAGCTTGAAAACCCGAAGAAGGTATATATGGTAATGGCACAAAGAACAGAAAGATTCCCCAGGCTGTTTCTTGAACCTCATGTTTTTGGTGCTAACGTCAAGATTTTGACTGCTTGGCAGTAGTGCCGTCGCCAGTATGCTAAATTTGAATGCACACCCAAACACATGCATCTATACACGGTTCTTCGGGGCTCAGTTACTAAGCCTCCTTCTTGGTGCAAGGCTGTTTAATGATCATTTTGCTTGCTTTAAATTGCAGGCTTTGCCTTGCATATGCATGATGATTGCTTCGCAGCAAGAGAAGTTAGTCCTGCCTGTGCAAAACTATGTATTTACAGGTGCTTTCTTAACTGCTTCGTTCAGTTGTCTTTTCCTTGTGAGTCCCCATCAGATTTTCCCCTGTCTCAGTGGGAAAGGGCTTCCTGATACCCCCTGTGGCAGCTCCAGCTCTGTGGTCTAAAATAAGCAAGGCTGTGGCTCTGATTGTCCCAGCTTTCCCTCTCAGAGCTGTGAGCTGGGTGTTTACTCTTCTGTGTAAACTGGTGATTCATATGAATGTGCTCAGCTATGTGGGAAGAGTCACAGAAGAGTAATATGAAAATGAAGTTTTTTTCCAAAGAATCTTTTGCAAGGTTTTACTTTGATTTCCTTCTCCAGATCATAAAACAGAAAGCCAGATGGGTTTATTTATTTTTTTTTCTAGCTAAAAATTATAGTTTCATGTGTAATTGCATGCGAAAATCCCCCTGCCAAGTTAAGAAAGTTAAAAATGAGTTTTTAGTTTCAGTATTTCTTTGCTTTACAGCCTCTCTCTTCCTTAGCATCAAGATCTTCCTCTCCCCTCCATTTCTCTGCTTCTCCCAAGGTCCCTCACTTGCTTCCTATCTGCTTCTTCCCAGCTTTGAACATTTCATCCCACCTTGTTGTGTTTGCCTCGTTGCAGATCTTTCTCAGTAGCTTCTCTGAGGATGTTTCTCAGCTTTCTTGAGACATCTTTGGGCCTTTCTTTAGCTTGGGTTTTGATAAACAGAGCAAGAAAGTACGTTGTCTTATGTGGTCATCTCTTCAAGTCACAAAGCTCATGGGCTACAGTGGGCAGAGTCATTCAGAGCTACTTTCACTGGAAAACTCATATTTAAAATTTGTGCTTTGCCTGTATCCTCCACAAGACCAAAGCCTTGTGAGCAATACTCTGTGCAATGAACCCACCCAGCACGGGAAGGAGGTGGACAGCAGCACAGGGGCAGAACATCGTTCTGGATAGATTACTGATATATACATCTGGGAAAGGATGTATTCCTCCGGGGCTGCCCGAGTCCTCCAGCAGGGAACCTGGGGGGGATGATGCTGTGCTTCCTCCTCAGCATCAGGAAGGATCTGCCACTTGCTCCAGCCTCCGGGGGCCAGGGGATGCCATCCATCTTCAGCTGGGGGTGCCGAGCACGAAGGCGCTCAGGTGTTGGAGGAAGACGCAGGGTGGCAATCACCTGTGTGGCACACACACACAATCTGCCATCGCTTCCTCTTCTGCTCCTGCGATTTATGGCCTGGTGAATGGCTCCAGCTTCACACCCTGAGTTTTGTAACGCATTATTTGATTTTGCAGAGGGAAGTATATAAATTACTTGCTGAGTTATGCACTTGGTAAGGCCTTCTCTTCTCTTTGAACAGCATATTTATTTTGGACTGTGTTTCCTTGGGCAGCAGGCACATGCAGAAGAGGGAAAGAAATATGATTCCCAGAAATATTGTAACGGGGTGATGTTAGCAGGGCTCTCAGGGAGGTGAGGCTGAGGCGTGGGTGCTCCGTGTTGGAAATATCTGCTGGGGTCGCGACAGCGGGGAGCTGAGCCTTAGGGTGGGACAACAGGGAGTGTGGGGATCTCTGGAGATGAAGGGCTGGACAATGGGGGCCCTGTGCTGGGAGCAAGACAGCTTGAGCTGAGGGCAAATTCAGGCTTAGACACTGGGTCCACGTGTGTTCCTGCAGCAAAGCATGTTCAGGTGCACTGCATTTTCCTCTTCCTCCTGCTGAAGGTGAGCGCTTCTTGTGCCACCATCTTTCTGTGCCAGAAGGAGCAGCCCTGTTTGGTGAGCTGCCCTGTTTCCCTGCAGCAGGATGTGCTTAAGCTCAAGCCATATTTTCTTCTTTAAGGTTACATAATGATCAGTGTGAGCTGGCACTCTTAAATTACAATAGCTCTGGTGTCACCAAATAACACAAGGAAAGCTGGGTCAGAAGAGTTAAACGATACATACAAGGCATACCTCTGGTGCCTAGTGCTGGGCTCGCACCCACCGGCCTCTCTCGTTGGTCACTTCAGAAATAAAAGGGGAAAATGGGAGATAGAGCTCTTACAAAATCAGCCTAACCCCTGCCATACAGTCAGAGGGCGGCTGACCATAATGAAGGTCCTATATGGTGCCTGGATCCTGCATTTACGTATTTTAACTTGATCATGGTATTTTGGAGACGAGCGTTGCTAATGTCTCAAAGAAGCCAAGAGACACAGCTTGCCACATAGCAGGCCCAGTGCTTTGCTTGAAGTAGCAGATTGTATTTTTCCTAACATAAACTTCTTTTCGGGGGAGGGAGAGGGAAGAAATTTTTAAGAGAGTGTGATGCCGTGCTATTGATATGGGACATCAGGCATGCGCTGCACTACGGCTGAAGGGGCACCCTGGTGCCTGGGGTAACGCAGCCCTCGCCGCCAGCTACTGCCAGCAATTCTGCCGGGGCATTTCACTTTCGAATAAGCCCTATTGCAAATATAATACAATAAAAGGGGAAGCAGCAGGGGAAACAGGGGAGTTCTGGGTGGGAGAGACATGAAGGGCTGGAATGCTCTGGGTAGAAGCTCCAATCGTTCAGCCGCTGCGTGCCGCTATCCCCTGCCCCCCACACACACACGTGCAACCTTTAGCACTTGAAAAAGCAATAATAAAAAAAAACCCACAAAAAAGCAACAAACCTAGTGATTTTATCAATGGCTCATTGATAGAGTCAGATGTAATTATTGTATAGGCTTAATTGTGCCTACCTGGAATGAATGGTGTGCAGCCAGTGAGCCTGCCCAGGGCAGTGGAAGAGCCCTGTCTGCCCCCGCTGGCAGGGGAGAGGAGGGATGCAGGGATGCAAGGATGCAGGGGTGTAGCTATGCTGGGGCGCAAGGGTGCTGGGCCCTGTCCTCCTCCCAGGGACTTTCCCAGCAGATGTCACTGTTCACCCACCAAATAAAACCACTCCCAGGCAGTAGTAAAGGGCCCTCGGAAAAAGCCACCGCAGGCTATTACTTAAAAATGAAATACGCCGCCTCAGAAGAACGTTTCCACTTGGGAATAAGAGTGAGAGCGGTTTATTTTTATAAAGGTGGCAGGGGACGGAAATTTGCTGTAAAGCTGGAGGAGAGCGTTACTGCGAGAGCTGTGCCTGTGGCAGAGCCCCCAGCACCGCACCGCCGTACCTGGCACACAGCTTTAGGGTGGGCGACGGGAGTGGATGGGCACCTTGGAGGGTGGAGGAGGCAAGCTTTAGCTGGTCTCACTAATGTTCCTGCACTGCAGGGTTTAGTAGGATTTAATCATGACTAATAATTTAGTGATTTAATCATGACACAATTTTGTGGGATTAAATCATGACTAGCCCTGCCCACGCTTTATTTATTCAATATATAGGTCCTTATGATATATAGATACAAAATTCATATTAAATACCTGAGGAGCTGAACATTTTTTCCCTCAGTACATAAATTAGCCATGAGCGATTTGAAACCAGGCAATTTCTACTGGAAGCAAGTTACACCCGTATTCTCTTTTAGAGATTTTCAGGGGTAGTCTTGAGTCTGGGGAAAGGCTATAGGAGGGCTTTGTTTTCCATGCGGTATGGCAGAGCTGTGCCTGGCACGCAAGCGAAGTATCACTGCAGAGATATGCAGATACTACGATAAAGAAGCTCAGACACCGGAGTGACAGGCGAGCAGAAATGCTGCACTGCACACAGAAGATGATGGGAAGCCAGGGATCTTGCTGACCTAATGACGGGGATGTAAAAGGGATAATTGCGTTCAACATGAGACATCAGAAATGTCCACAATTGTATAGTTGCAAATTTCATCCTTGGTGATTTTGCATTTTAAAACAGGCAAGAAAGTGTGCATGAAGAGAAAAGTAATCATCTTGCTGCTGGGATATCGGTGACACTGTTAGGGCTAAGCAGCACAGACCAAGAAAGGGCAAAGCTGTGTGCTGCCCTGCTTATCTCAGCCCCCCCGGCCTGCAGAGCACTCCTGATGTTACAAAACACCTTGAAGAAGGGCTTCTCCACCTGAAAACGTGTTCATTTTTTTTCTGTTCCAAAATCCTGGCTTTTCCTGCCAGGCTAACCTCGCTTGTCCGCTCACCCCGCCGATACACTTGTGCTTTCATAACAGCAGGCTCCGGCTAAGAAGAAGTTTAGACTGTTCCCCCTGTCGTCCTATGGGAAATCTGATGCTGAATCCCCCCTCTCCATCCTGTTGAGCTTCCAGACTGAATTATTCATAGGCATTTAGCCTTGTGCCAGCATTGTCTTTTGGGGTGAGAAGCTCCTCTGCCCTCCGGCAGGCGTTTCTAGGAAAGAAATTACATCCCCCTCTGCCTCTCCTCTGCAGGATAAACAACCCGGCCTCTCCGGGTCTTGCTTGTCGTGCTGGCTCCCTGGCAGCCCTCCTGGCAGCTCTACATGGGATCTGGGTATTTCGTATTCCTCCTTGTGAAGAGGGTGAGCAGAAGCAGGGTGCTGTGCTGGATGAGGCTCACCAGCACCTTGTACACCCTGTACCTTAGTTTTACCAGACTTTTTTTTATTCCTCTAAGGAGCTCATGATGGGAAAGTTTGAGTTGTCACTGATGTCTGAAAGCAAGTGTCTGTATTCAGACTGAAGGCTATTGCTAAGATACTCCCTGAGATCACCCCAAACCAGATTTCCTTGAGGAACCTCACCGGTGATTTCCTCTTGTCCCGAGAGCTTTCCCTATGGAGCCACTTCAGCCTTCCCTCCAAATTGTGCTTCACCTACTCAGCACATCCTAACAGTAAACTTCATTTCTGACATTATGAAACAGCAATGAAGGTAACACTATGTGGAAGATGAGAAGTGCAAAACATACCACAGGTGGGCCAAACCCATTGCTATTTTTTCCGTTGTTTATGAAACCTCAATATAAAACCAACTGGTTTAAGCAAAATAGTTGTCGGGTACCCAAACCCTGTAAACCCCATGCTCACCTGCGGGGGTGGGTTCCTGCAATGGATTCTGACCTTCCCTCTAACTCTATGGTGTTCCCATTAACTCTGACAGGAGTGGGAAGAGTTTGTTAGAGAAAATATTTTAGGCAGACCATTTCGGGGCCAAGGAGGAGATACCTGTGAGATACTGCCAAAGGGGAAGGAGACAAAGTGGGGTGGGAGGCTGAGGAGGGCTGCATCCCTGCAAGGTGGTGGCAGGAGGAGCAGGGCGATGCCCTGGGTGGGCTCGGGATCCAGGGTGGACCCCCTCCTGCATGTGCCTCTCTAGGTAGTGGGACCACCACCAATGCCAGCCGCATGTGGGAGAGAAGAGCCCAAGTCAGGTAACCCGTCAGCAGCCTGGGTAAGCCACTTCAAAGGTCTTCTCGGAAAGTGGCTGGGTATTTTCCTAAGGCTCTGGAGTGATAAGGCACTCCCTCATGGCCTGAGTCTTTCCCTGCCTGAAATCAGATTGCCACACTTGCCGGCTCTCAGCTCAGCCGAGAGCCATTATAAATTGCCCCTCATCAAATGTAAAATGCTTGTCTGGCAGAGTTAGAGAAGACATATTCTGTTCCTTGGCTTTTGCTGTGACTAAAATATGCCGCAGCGAATAGATCAGCCCCTGGAGAGCACCTTGTTTGGGAGAGGAATTTATCAGTGTCGGGGATGTAAACGAGGTGCGGTGCAGACCTGGAGTAAGAGGAGAGGGGAAGCTCAGCATCTGCACATCACGCTGGTGCAGTGTGGGCTCCTCCAGCAGTGCCAGGAAGAGTTCAGCTCCCCAAAGAGGCCTGAATGTGATTTGCTATCGGGCGCTGCAGCCCCAGAGTCACCCAAAATAGAGCATCACAAACATGGGGACTAGCAATGTCGTCAGATCGTGTCTAAATAGCACCAGGCTAGAGGCATAGCGTGGGCTTCAGTTCCAAAGTTTAGCAATTTGTAGTTGGATGAGTACATGTGGACAGCCGGCTGTGATCAAGGTGTCCAAGCCCTCTTCTGCTCAGTGGAGTCCAAGGGCTTCATTCAGGCTCCTCAGTACAAGTATCTGAGATACCTTCGCTTGCAACTATGGCACGGGACCAGTGGGAGACCTGGGTCCTTCTGGAGCAGCAGCTGAAGGCATCTTAAGTGGCCCTGGCTAGCAGTGGCACTGACCCCAACCTAATTCACATTTAGGCAAGTGGATAGAGGAATCTCACTGGCAATGTAACCAACATACAGTGAAATGATGCCACCGCTACATCTTAGAAAAACTCTGGATGCCTACTCGATTAAAGCAAGTGGTGACGGGTCGAACCGTTCTGAAGTACTGCAGTACCTGTTAGTGGGTTAGGCTGAAAGCAATCTGTCAGTGTACAGCCAGGGATCCCGTGCATCCTCATGCCTTTCCCTCAAAATGACTCAAGGGAAAGGTTTTGGGACTACATAATTGGTGTAAAAAATAATGTGTTTAAGCTCTTACTGATGGAAAGCTTGTGCTTTGGTAAATTATAGTGTTTAATGAAAAATACCACTGCTAGGTTATACTCTTTAATGAAAAATACCACCTCCTTGCAACAAAATGCAGATTTTTGTGGTCAAAAGGCCGGTTCTAGAAAATGACCACACAGCCAGGGTGCAAGGACTTCTTCACGTGGGGCACTGGGTTGTCTTGTGGGATGGATGATTGAGAAAAGAGCTTGTTTTCTGGCCAGCCTTAGGGAGGACCATCCTGGGAGAGGTGAGGACTCCAGCTCAAGGGTGTTCAGCAAAGGGCAGAAGGCAGGAGCCATGGTGTGTTTCAGATGGCAGTGGTCACCGGCATCTGACCTGGAGTTACAAGGGTGGCTTACGAACACCAGGCAGAGGGGGAAGCCCAGAGGTTTGCCTCACAAGGGAGGCAAGGCAACATCTTCTAATACGGGGCTCTAAGCAGAGCTAAAATGAACTAATGGGGGGGGAGAAATGGCCTTTGAGAGCCTTGGAAAAGTGACTGACAAGGTTCACAAAGCAACTTTTTGTGAGAATATGCACAATGGTTTTTAAAGCTATAGCTGTAAAGGAGACTGAGGAAATCAAGGCAAAGCTGCCAAATGAAACAAAAAAAATATGGCTGAACTCTTCCTGCCATTCCTCTGTGGGATCATTAATAGGATCTCTCTCCTTGTCTTTACCACCTGTCTTGATGAAGTATCTCCGAAGTACAGCTGAGACTACTACTGCCCCAGCCCAGTGGAAATTGCCCAGTGTGTTGAGAAGTTGCTAAGAAAAAATGGACATACAGGCAGAGGGTCTGATTGCATTAGGCTTGTTTTCTTCAGCGCACGGGCTAGTAGCAATCCTGTAATGTTCACGTGAATAGATGGCCCCCGCTGAGCCTTCCCCTGGACTCTGCCGCGCCTTGTGGATGCTAAGAAGTCAAACCAGGTCATAGTCTCTTGAGGTGATAGTTTAAAAGTATTTTTTACAAGGGGTGTGGAGAGGCAGAGAAAGGTCATGCATTGTTCAGGGGCAGATTGAGGGAATTAATGTCCCTTGCTCTCCAGCTGTGACCCCTGTGTCACAGCACAAGAAGTATTTTGGTTGTGTGATACTCCGTTTTACAAGCATGTGAACCTGTTAAGCAGACCAAAAATAGTCAGAAATGGAAGCTTACCCAAAATACTTAAAAGTGCACAGTGTTGCTACTAAAAATTTGCTTTTAAAATTTTTCATAGTAGTGACACAAAAGTCTTGCCCAACACTTAACACCTGCAGATAGTAACAGCTGCATAATCTCAGTAATTATGCAAACAACATTCTAATGAAGCAAACTCAATTTAACTTTCCCCCATCCTTTCCCCCAGCTAGAAACTCAGTGCTAATAAAAAAGCCTATCTGTGTTTATTTTACAAAGGAGAAATGTTGGCAACACCATTTAGACCAAATGAAGAAAATAGAACTGGAGACACAGCTCCACTGACTTAATGGCCTTATAACCTTCCTTAGCGCTATTAAAGGAGTGTGCAGTAAAAGTCTGGGCTGACTTACTAAAAATGTGGGATTCATTAGTTTTTTCCATCCAGGGGACTCCACGCTCACGGTTCTTCACCACTCCATGTGAAGAATTTGATTTTGAACCACAAAAGCTGGTTAATTCAATGCATGACAGAAGAAAAAGCATGGATTTGACCCTTTCAAAACTGCGATATCATGGAATTTGTATGGAATCCACCTTCTTTCACAGGCAAGGGCAGATTTTACTTCTCACAGTAGGCTCTGGAATGTAATACATGTATGAAGATACACATATGTCTCATATAAGAAGCTTCCTGACAGAAAACCTACGCTTAGTCTAATGCTTATGGGACTATTGAACCAAAAGGCTAAGCTGTTCTAGGTAACGCTTCTTCTAGAAGATGCTTTCTGATGTTCCTGCTAGTGAGGAATATCTTCCTTAACATAGCAAGTACCAGACCTGGAACAAACTTTATGACAGAGAAGCTTTATATTTCAAATCAGTTTCTAAACATCTCAGATAGCCCACATGGCAAAGGTGTTCATGATATGACTTCCGTAGCTTGGGTACATTCCAGCAGAACTCAGTGAACTTCAAGAAACTGGAAATTCAGTTGTGTACGGTCCAAACCAGAGAAAGCTGCCCTGCATCTCTTTAAAGAGTAAAAATGACTGCCTTGCTTGATGGGTGTTGACTGCACACTGAGTGTAGCCACACCTGCTGTGGCCGTGTGTGCAGACTGAGCCACGGTAGGAGGATGTTGTCCTGTGTCTTCCTCTCCCAACAGTTCTGTGACCTGGGAGGAGCTGTGTCAGAGAGGGGCTGCAGAGCAGTGTCGTTCCAGCACTGTAACGCTGGTAACAGAAAAGAAAGGGAGGTTTGAGATGGTCGCCTTTGGGTGCCTTGACCCTGTGCTGTTACATCCCAATTTGCAACACAGCGCAAAAACCACACTGTGCACTTTGAGGGTTGTGCATGTGGAGCTAAATCTGCATTTCACTGGTGGAAGGGTAAGATTCTAGATTAGATAATTCTCACCTCAAACATCCAAAAATAATATAGGCACTACTTGCTGATAGTGGCAAATTACAGCTTCCTATTATTTCTGTTTACAGCTTGAGCTTGGCGCTTTCCAGCCAGCACATCCTCGGCTTTGTTTTCATTTTCTTTGTTTCCCTTTTTACACATCAGTGTAAGATTTCTCCTTTGCTTAAGGCAGACTCTAAGCTCTCTGAATGGGTCCATCTGATCCCATCTCTCCAAACCACTTTGTGCTTTGTCCTCCAGATTGTTTTACAATTGAGCACAGTGGATGTTGATTCACGATGTGGGCCAGATTCTGTCATTTTTCTCAGTTGGAGGTAGTCATAATTCAAGTTTTAGTGACAGAGTGTTGCCTTAGAAATGCAGGGTCACAACATGGACTTCCAGTATTTGTTGTTTCCCATTCAGAGCTCTTACCAGTAAAAAAAAATCACTTGTAGGTCCTTGTTGTCAAACACCTTCTAAATCTATGTGATGATATTTTCATTTACTTTTTATTTACTAGTTAAAAATGTCACCTTCTCTGATTTATGTCTTGCTGTGTTCACCAGCAGCCCTTAAATATATCATAGCAAAGATTTATCAACATTTTCAACAATTCCCTATTGGAAGCAAGGCTTTGTGTGAAAAATTAGGAATTATACCAGTCTCTGTCACATCAGGCAATAGCTTCTCACTAATAAATTTTGCACCCAGACATATTTACCACTTCTTTAGTTTGTAAATGATTATCATGCTTCTTAATGGGGCAGTGTTAATAATAATAATAAAAAAGAAAAATAGACATAAATAGCTTTCCAGAATAAAACTAAATGGGGCTGAATGCTTTGTTCTAGTGCGCAGGACTTTGTCAGCTATAATCAGGCAGTGAATGAGCATTTATTCAGCTTTGAGAGGGCCACCAAAGGTAAATGATTAAGAAGACTTTTAATAGTTAGCTTCCAGTGAGCGAATGTCATAGCAATGTAGCGTGCCCTCGGTGCAGTGCCCTCAATTTCAGCTGCTGCTTTTCCTCTGACCATCCACATGTAATTTCTTTGCTTGTTGCAGAGCCCAGTATTAGCGAAGTTCAAAGGAGAGCAGCTATAATTTAAGACTCTCTTGCTTTCATTTGTTAGTCATCAAGATGAAATTAAGCGCACACACAAAAAAAATCACTCAGAGGACTGGCTCCAATGCAACACGCCTTAAAATTAGGTACCAGAGTGAGACGGACTCCATGGACAGCGCTGCAGCCCTGCTAGACCATTTCCATCATCGATGGAGAGTGACAGGCAAACCCAAAAGGAAAATCAGCCAACGTAAGGTCTGAATGGCTTTCAGAAGTGCCTCTCTGGTGACTACAGTGGGACCTGGGCCTGTGTTTCCAGCATGGCTGTGGTAAGTGAGGTGAAACCATGCCTTGCTTGCTGTGGTTTTCAGACCCATTCCCTGCACAGCCTTTTTTCCTTGTTGTGGGTACTCCACGTGGCTTCAGCTAGGCTTTGCTATTTAGAAAATTTGCAAAGTTTTTGCTAAGTTCACTCTTTGCTAAGTTCATACTAAGACCAAAGTCCTCAGTGCCTACTACGTCTGAGCGGAGACTTTTTTCCCCCTTTCCAGGAAAAGGTGCTGGAATTTGACCCATCTGCTGCTTGCCAGTGCAAAATCATATTTGAGCACATAGAGCAGAGGTGGTGCTCCTAAGGTCTTGTCTTGCAAGCTGGCTACAGCCAACGCAGAGCATCCGATCGCCTTTGCAGTTCATCCAGTTCTGCAGGTACTCATGCTTCCAGAGCAAAAAAGGAATCAGTGTCAGTCCGTAGAGTTTAAGCCTTTCTATATAATTTTTCCAATTGGACATCTTTTCCAAATTAAAAGTCTTGTCAGCTTGTAATTGTTGTTGCGTAAAGAAATGACAGGAATGGACTGAGAGCAGCCCTGAGCAGAGGGACTTGGGGGTGTTGGTAGACGAGAAGCTCAACACGAGCCGGCAATGTCCGCTCACAGCCCAGAAGGCCAACCACATCCTGGGCTGCATCAGAAGCAGTGTGACCAGCAGGTCCAGGGAGGGGATTCTGCCCCTCTACTCTGCTCTCAGGAGACCCCACCTGGAGTACTGTGTCCAGCTTTGAAGTCCTCAGCACAAGAGGGATGTGAACCTGTTGGAGTGAGTCCAGAGGAGGGCCACGAAGATGATCAGAGGACTGGAGCACCTCTCCTATGAGGACAGGTTGAGAGTTGGGGTTGTTCAGCCTGGAGAAGAGAAGTCTACAGGGAGACCTTATAGCAGCCTGCCAGTATCTGAAAGGGGCCTACAAGAAAGCTGGAGAAGGACTTTTTACAAGGGCCTGTAGTGATAGGATGAGGGGTAATGGCTTAAAAATGAAATAAGGTAGATTTAGATTAGATCTCAGGAAGAAATTCTTTACTCTGAGGGTGGTGGGGCACTGGAACAGGTTGCCCAGGGAAGTTGTGGAGGCTCCATCCTGGAAGTGTTCAAGGCCAGGTTGAATGGGGCTTTGAGCAATCTGGTCTAGTAGGAGATGTCCTTGCCCATAGCAGGAGGGTTGGAACTAGGTGATCTTTAAGGTTCCTTCCAACCTAAACCATTTTATGATTCTATGAAAAAAATCCACCTATATTTTTCAGTGTACTATGAGAAGCAAGAAGAACCATTATCACACAGATTAATAAAATATCTTTCTCAACTTCCATGTGTCTGTGACAGAGGATGTATAAACCTCAGCTATGGAACTTATTCTTCTTGCCTAAATTGCAAGTGAATTAATTGGTGCTGGAAGAGTAGCCATCTATGAAGTTGGATTAGTTGTAGAAGTACAGTTGTCTGTAGTAGGCTTGTTTATAGAACAAGCAGGATTTTTTTTCTGTCTTTATTTTTTTCCTTTGCTTTTGTAAATTAGCAGGTTGGTTAGATTCTTTCAGCTCTTGCTTACTGGGTCTGGCTGGGATGAAGCTAGCTTTCTTCACACCAGCTTGTATGGTACTGGGCTTTGCATTTGTGTCTGAAACAGCACTGATAAGACACCAGTGCTTTGGCAACTGCTGAGCAGTGACTGCACAGTGTCAAGGCTGTCTCTACAGCCCTCTCACCCAAAAAAAAGCCAGTAGGCTGTGAGTGGGCAAGTGGCTGGGAGAGACAGCTGACCAAAGGGATATTCCATATCATATGACATTGTACTCAGCAATAAAAGCTGTGGAAAAGGAGGAGAATGAGGAGACATCGTGGTCATGATGCTTGTCTTCCCAAGCAATTGCTACATGTACGAGGCTCTACTTCCTAGGGAGTGGCTGGGCACCTGCCTGCTAATGGGAAGTAGTGTATAAATTCCTCCTTTTGTTTTGCTCAGTGACTTTGCACACAGCTCTTGTGTCCTGGTTTGAGGTAAAACAGGACCAATTTTGTTCAGTAACTCTGCTTTCTAACTAGGCCTCTTCTAACTGCTGAAATTAACAGCATATTGTGCAGAAAACTGCTCTTTCTCAGAGTGATAAGACTCATGTTTATAGCTGATGCCAAGGCACAGTATGCAGAGAGGCCCTTGCTTAGACTTACTGCGATAACGACCAAGGCCAGACACCTTGTTATTTGCCCTGTTGGAGGGCTGGAAGCAGAGAGGCGTAGAGGGGTCCCATCTGTGGGGAGGAGCAGACAGCACAGGTGACCCAAAACTGACCAAACAGTGTATTCCATCCCATCTGCATCATGCTCAGTATAAAAGCTGAGGGATCAAAGGCTCAGTATTCCGTTGTTCCGTTGTTCCGTTCCGTTGTTCCGTGGTTCCGTTGTTTCAGTTGTTCCGGTTTTATCCGTTTCCCGTTTTACGGCTTCACCTTCTTCTCCGACTTGCTTGGGCTTTTGCTCTTGCTGGGACTCTTGCTTTCCTTCTTCAATGGCCGGCGTCCGAGGAGGACTCCATCGGTTCGTCTGCCTTTGATCCTGACCCATGTATTCCTGGATCCAGTTCCCTTCCGTCGCTGAGTCCAGTCTGGGACTTCCCAGTGCCTGCTGGTGACGTGATTGTCATCCTGGGAGCTTGATACGGTTTTGTATATATTTCATTATTTTCTTTTGTTATTTTATTCTTTATATTTCATTAAAGTAGTTTAGTTCTTACTAAACTAGTCTCTCTTCTTCTCTCTCTCCTGCTCGGCAGGAGAGAGGGAACATCTGTTGCTCGGCTTGCTTGGGCCGATCCGGCCCAAACCCTCAACATCTTGCTTTTCTTATTAAACTGTTTTTATCTCAACCCATGATCTATTCCATCTTATTTTCTCCCTCTGTCCTGCTGAGCGGTGGGGGTGAGAGAACATCTGGGTGGGTGTCTGGCAGCCAGCAAAGGTGAACCCACCAGGTCTTACCAGCAGAGCTTTCTGCCAACATCTTCAAAAGCTTCCAGCCTTCATGTGACTTTCTGATTGGGTGCTCGAGATTTTTAACCATTGTATTGCCAGTGATGAATTGAAAGGTTAAGTGTTACTGTAAACTATGCTGGTCTTCAGTAGGGGCCATGATGACAGTGAGAGTAGGGTGGGCCTTAAAAGGAGTAGGGAAGAGAAAGCGGAAACAAAGGCAAATGCTGCTTGTGATTAAAACCAACAGGGAATCAGTTCAGAAGAACTTTTTCTCCTTTAAGCCAATGTTAATTACTCTGCATCTCCACCTGTGCCAGACCCCCAGCTGAAGCTGCACAACTCGAGGGCTGTTGGCTTGCCCAGCTGCCCATGCCAGCATTTGGACAGCTGGTAGGTGCCACTGTGTCAGCACTATCCCTGACCAAAATATATACTCCTTACACAGGAATCAGAAAGCAGAGGAGAGCCTCCAGGAGAGGGCTGGGGGAAGAGAGCCTCAGGTTGGGGTTTTTAATGACATGGTCTATGAATAGCCTGAGAAACAAGATCATTAAACCTATTCTTGTAGGGATTTGCTGTTACATTTTTTGCTGTCTTAGCTTTCACAGAACCTCAGTGACTCACCTGAAAATTTTCCTCCTCCAACAGCACTTGTGTTTGACATCAGAAAGCTGGTCTCTTCCTTGTCTCTTTCCAGGACAAGGCCAGAGGTAGCTGGAATTGGGTGGGTGAACCTGTGCCCATCAGGTTTTCCTGTTGGGCATTTCAGATGCTCGGTCAAGAAACACTCAATAAGGCTTAATATGCTAATAGGTACCATTCTTTTACGTTACTTGTGCAGGCAGCAAGCCGTCCTTACTCATTCATCAGATTAACAGGGCTAATTAGGCATCTGAAGATACAACCAGATGCCTCTTAGGATTTATCAAAATTCCTGAACGGATGAGGCCATAGGTGCCCTGCGTCTAGACCACGGCTGCAAGGGGCTGCACTGCAGGAGCTGGTTCTGCGGGAGGGTCTTGCTCCGGGGAGCCAGAGGTGCTGGCAACCATTGCTGCTCGGCCAAGAGCAGCTCCCGGGCAGGAGGCAAGGTTGTTCAGCACAGCAGGCAAAAGCCACGTGTTGAGGCGCTTGAATCAGCTGAGGGCAGTGTTGGCCGGTGGCTGTGCCCTCGCAGCAGGGACCCGTGCTTCAATATGTCCTTATTTGAGTGCTGTAAGGTTGGGGGTCCTGCCTCCCTCAAACACGCACCGTAAACCTAGTCTGGCTCCGCAGCCTAGGGCAAGGGATTCAGTGTAAGGCAAGGGACTTCTGTTCCCTTCATATTAACAAATTTTATACATTTTAAGCTTTGAAACAATGACTGTATTAAAAAATGCATATAGTTCTGGAGCACGGATCTGTCTGTCTGTCTGTCTATCTATCTATCTATCTATCTATTTATCTATCTATCTGTCTATCTATTTCTGGAGCAGGCTTATGACTTTCATGTCCAAGATAAGCACGTAGCTTCTAGGACACAAAGTCAAACCCTCTCCTGTCATCTCTCTTCCCGGCAAATCTTTGCTAGGCAAAGCAGAAGGTGTGGAGAGGAGACCCTTCCTCGGCACCACTACCCCAGGGGGGTGGAACCCTCCCGGGGGAAGTAGGGGGTGAGATGTGGGCTAGTTTTCCAAAGGAGGGAAAAAATACTGGGACCCCATCCCTTAGGGGGCTACTAAAATTACTGCAATAAATTAGCAGTATTTGTATTCCTTTTGAAGCTAAGTTTTGCATTCACTCAGCTACAAAAACTTCATCAACTGTAAAAACTGTGGACATAAAAAGAAGAAAGAAAATCAGAACAAATTCTCAGACTTATACAGTACAATTTTAATTTTAACTTTAACAAAATTCAGCCAGTGAGAAAAAGTCATATAAAAGTATAAAGCTACAGAAGTTATAGGCCTGATTAGCGGTTCGTATACTCTCACCTTCATTAAGCTGACCTCAGATGGTACATTATACCTGCTGTCTCAGAAGTACTGCCCTTGGGGGAGCATTTTTTTATTCATAAAAGTACCCGTTTTCAGTGATTTTTATGCTTTTCTTCCACCATTCTACTGACAGAAGTTTGTGCTGTCAGCACTTTTCTTTGTCTTCTTTGGTGTGTTTTTCTTCCTCATTATATGCTGAATATCCGTGCTTTTTAATTTCTTATAATTGTGTATAAATATATTGCCCTGGTAACTGTTCCGATACTTCAGTGCTTCATTAATTTAATATACACAAGCTTCTGTGATTTTCAGGCTTTTAAAACTAGAAAGAAAAAAAAAAATTGTGTTTTGTTCCTGGGGCTTATTAACCACATAGTCCTGTGAATTCTACAGAAAACTTCCTATTTATCAGATGATACATGAAGTATCACATAAGTAAGTAGATGGTGTGATCTACAGTGACCCAGTTACTCCCATAGTCATAGTGATGTGCTGTCAGACTTAGTGGTAAACCTGGCTTGTGCAGCCTCTAAAGCCTAAATGCTCAGATGCATATCTTGCTTGATTAAGCTGAGAAAAAAGAACTTCTATGTTGACTTTAATTTCTTATTTTGACTGAGATTTTCATTATTTCCTTTGGACTCTGCAGTTTTACCAATCATGGTAACTGATGAATCTGACTCTGCTAAACGGCAGAGGTTATAATCCTGTAAAACAGTGTGGCCTCAGCAAAAGCTCAGCAGTGAAGGCTGGGAGAACTAGATGTTTCAGAAACAAAATGGAATTTTACTGTGTATACTAAAAATAATGTAAGTGCATTGCCTGGGACAAGGACTCGTGGATAAGCTGAAGCAGCAAAGCAGAAATCTTCATTTGGTGATCAGAGATGTGAAAGTATTTGCAGGGAAAATTCTGGCAAGAGCAGATGCTGGTGGTGATTTCTCTGGCCCCAGAACTCCCTGATGCTTTTCTGAATTTTCATGGTCTTTCACTGAGCTTCCCATAGGCAGACCATCCCACAGGATGGCCTTAAGCCTTCACGTGTAATTCCTCACCTTATGTGGACCCATTCTCTGTTTCTCAACATCCCTTTCTCATCACACTCTTTCATCTGGTCCCCTCGGGTTTCCCCAGCTTTCAACTCAGAGACCTCAGGATCATTTTGCCACCTGGGCAAAGGCAACATGTGTCAACCCAACTCAGTGCTGGTTTCCTCTGGTGGAGCAATTGACTTCTGTTCACACTGTACAATATTTGGCCCTGGGTTTTCCTTGGGCTGCACGGGGTACTCCTGTGGCTGTGCTTGGGTGGGTGTTTCCCCTCCCTTCTCCCTCCCCCGACCTTACAGTGCCGGGGGAAGCAGAGGCCATGCTGAAGCCCACCAGAGTGATGCTTTTGGAGCGCAAAACGGCTGCCTGCGTCGCAGGTTCTGGGCAATGCCATAAGAGTTTGTGGGCACAAAGGCAGCTGGGGTAGCGCAAGAGGGCTGCATGGGTTGCAATGAGCCAAATCTGGGTTTGCTTTGTCCTTTCTGTCTTTTTTTTTTCAGCAAAATCTGAGGTGCAGTATCCCTATGAGATTCCCATGGCTTTGTTTCGGGACAAAATAATGAATTGACTCCAAAGGAAACCCTGGAAGCAAAATAATACTTGTACCTTTGCCTCTTTCTCTGACACTGGTGAAACAAACTTATTCATAATGATTCAATAGAATGATATTCACTGACTTTCACGCAGCTGAATGTCAGAAAACCAAATCTCTAACCCCAAATTACCAGTATGGAAACTGTATTTATTGTAAATGCATTAAGGTGAGAGTTACCATACAGGTTAGACCCAGTGCCCTGTGCATGCCCTTACCAGCGGCAGATAAAGAAGACATATGCTGTATTACCTGGCACTCTTTTCCAGCTTCAGTCTCTGTGGTTGAGGAATTTTACTCAGTAAGTAGTTGCAGATAGACCATCATGTTTAATAGCCTTCAGTGGTGTTTCACGAACTGATCTAATCCCCTTTTGAAATGATTGCTATTTCTGCACTTCACATTATCCTGTGTCATGGAGTTCAGCGATACAATTATGTGCTGGGTGAAAAAATCCTTCCTATTCTTTGTTTTAAACCTGCTACCAGACCATGTCACTCTTCTCAGATAAATAGCAAGTAGGGAACAGACTTCCCCTATTCGCTTTAGCAACAGCGCATTGATTGTGGAGCCCTGTGTTATATACCCTTTCAATCATACCATTTCCAAAGTGAACTCCTGGTCTGTTTAGTCATTTCCTCATATGGAAGTCATACCATCCTGCTGTCTCACCGGTGCTGCTTGCAATTGCCTTATATTCCTTTTGAGACAGCATGACCAGAGTGATATTCAATATTCAATGAATATATGCTCTGGGGATTTATACAATGGCATAATAGTATTTTCTGCTTTTTTTTTTTTCTCTCTTCTTTTGCAAGTAATTCCCAAAATGCCTTTTTAACCACTGTTGAACACCGAGTTACTTCCAGAGAAGTTTCAAGATTTCTTTACTGACTGATTATACCTTCTTTAGACTCCGTCAGCTATAGTTTAAGGTTATGTTTTTTCTCCATGTGTATTACTTTGCAGTTACTGACACTGAAGTTTGTCTGCCTCTATCTCCATGTTGTGTAATCCCTCTGCAGCTCTGCACCATCAGCTTGACTTCAGCTTTTCCTCGCAGTCGGGTCTGGCTGCTCTGAATCACTCCGCACCCCCTGTGAACTTTGTCGCTTCAGGTGCCCCCCTTCCCTTTTCCAGGTCATACACAAATATGCTATTTAATATGGGTCTCTTAAATCCTTGCTGGATCCTGCTGGGAAATTCACTTCACTGTGAGCTTGGACCGTATCTGTGTCCTTTATGTTGTACCTTCTCACTAGTCACTAATTCAGTAGAGTGTATTCCCACATGTATCCTGACAACTCAGATGCTTAACAGTCTTTGGCGAGGAGCTTGTTCAGAGCCTTTTGAAAATCCAAATGTGTACACCTCCAAGATACTATCCCTTTGCTTGCATACTAAGCTCTTATTTCTTTGGTTTGAACTTGTCCTGGTTTGAGGTAAAGCAGGACCAATTTTGTTCAGTAACTTTACTTTTTAGCTGGGCCTCTTCTAACTGCTGAAATTAACAACGTGTTGTGCAGAAAGTGTTGGCTCTCAGAGTGATCAGACCCATGTTTATAGTTGATGCCAAGGAATGGTGTGCAGAGAGGCTCTTGCTTATTGCTATAACACGCAAGGCCAGACAACTTTGTTATTTGTCCCGTTGGAGGGTTGGAAGGAGAAAAGCATAGAGGGGAGGAGCTGACAGAACAGGTGATGCAAAACTGACCAACAGGGTATTCCATCCCATTGGAATCATGCTCAGTATAAAAGCTGAGGGATCAAAGGGTCAGCCTCTTTCTTCAATGGCTGGTGTCCGAGGAAGACTCTGTCTGTTCATCTGCCTTTGATCCTGATCCTGAATCCAGATCCAGAATCCAACTCCTGTCCATCACTGAGTCCAGTCTGGGACTTCCCCAGTGCCTGTTGGTGACATGATCGTCATCCTGGGAGCTTGATACGGTTTTGTATATATTTCATTATTTTCTTTTTTATAATTTTATTATTAATATTTCATTAAAGTACTTCAGTTCCTTCTAAACTCTTAAGTCTCTTTTTTTCTCAGTTTCCTGCCTCCCTTCAAAACGGAGCAGTAGAGAGAGCGCACCTGTTTTTCCACCTGATTGGGCCAATCTGGCCCAAACTATGACAGAACTCAGTATTTCTTGTCCTATGCGAGCTCTAGAAGGATTCCTGTGTGCCTATGTTGGGTTTGAGGGCCGTTACTCATGTATAAATGCCAAAAAAGATCATTGGCAAAGAGTAACTACAGCTATATGTCTATTTACTAGACAAGTTTAAGTTAACCCACATTAGCTGGCTTTAAATTTAGTTAATTATGTCAACGCAGTTTATTTGGACAAGGGGAGAGAGAGAGATTCTGCTTCCCCTTCACTGTCTGATACTGTGTGTTTTTATCAGAGAGGTAGCTTCTCGATGAAGAGAGGAAGGCAAAGGATATTTCCAAGCCCTCTCGTGTCGTACTACCACCGAACAATTCACTCAGTGACAAAGGCTGCACCCGAAGAAGTGGTAGCTGGACCCTGAACTCTCTATCTGCCAAAACAGAGAAATAAGCACCTCCCGCCCATGCCAAAGATGCCATTATAAGCAGACAAGATGCAGTCCTTTTGCTTAATAAAAGACCAGATTGCAGGCTTTGGCAAACCTTGTAACAAAAGGCGATTATATAAATATTTCAGTTTCATCTTTGTTGTGCATGCCTGAAGTATTTTAGAGTCCATATTAGGGATTATATTTTCATGTTTATGTGTCAGAATGATGCTTTCTTTGGAAATACTCTGTGCCACACCTTTAAAACTCTAAATGTCCCTCGGTCTGTCAAGAGCTGGACAGGAAGACAATTGAAGATGACTGCTATTACAGACTTCTCACTTGTTCGTTGCTTCACTGTTTTTCCTATTATGCAAAAATACCATTCACTGAGAAGTAAATTCTATAACTGTATTTAAGGATGATATGTACAAATCTTAGATGGATGCGTGTTGAAGTAGAATCATAGAATCATAGAATCACTTGGGTTGGAAGAGACCTTCAAGATCATCGAGTCCAACCATAAACCTATGCTAGAACCACCCCTAAACCATGTCGCTCAGCACCACGTCTACCTGTCTTTTAAATACCTCCAGGGATGGTAAATCCTAAATCAAAGCAATTACTAGGATGCGTATTAGAATCATAGAATTATAGAATGGTTAGAGTTGGAAGGGACCTTAAAGATCATCAAGTTCCAACCCCCCTGCCATGGGCAGGGACACCTCTCACTAGAGCAGGTTGCTCAAAGCCCCATCCAGCCTGGCCTTAAACACTTCCAGGGATGGGGCCTCCACAACTTCCCTGGGTAACCTGTTCCAGTGCCTCACCACCCTCACAGTAAAGAACTTCTTCCTAATATCTAATCTAAATCTCCCCTCTTCCAATTTAAAACCATTACCCCTTGTCCTATCACTAGACTTCCTGACAAAGAGTCCCTCTCCAGCTCTCCTGTAGGCTCCCTTCAGATACTGAAAGGCTGCTATCAGGTCTCCCCGGAGCCTTCTCTTCTCCAGGCTGAACAGCCCCAGCTCTCTCAGCCTGTCCTCATAGGAGAGGTGCTCCATCCCTCTAATCATCTTAGTGGCCCTTCGCTGGACCTGTTCCAACAGTTCCATGTCCTTTCTATGTTGAGGACTCCAGAGCTGGACACAGTACTCCAGGTGGGGTCTCACAAGCGCAGAGTAGAGGGGGAGAATCACCTCCCGTGCCCTGCTGGCCACGCTTCTTTTGATGCAACCCAGGATACGGTTGGCTTTCTGGGCTGCCAGCGCGCACTGCCGGCTCATGTTGAGCTTCTCATCCATGAGCACTCCCAAGTCCTTCTCCTCAGGGCTGCTCTCCAGCCATTCTCTGCCCAGCCTGTATTTATGCCTGGGATTGCCACGTCCCAGGTGTAGGACTCTGCACTTGGCTTGGTTGAACTTCATGCCATTTGCATTAGCCCACCTCTCAAGCCTGTCCAGGTCCCTCTGGATGGCATCCCTTCCCTCCAGTGTGTCAACCGCGCCACCGAGCTTGGTGTCATCGGCAAACTTGCTGAGGGTGCACTCGATCCCACTGTCCATGTCTCCAACAAAGATGTTAAATAGCACTGGTCCCAGTACTGACCCTTGCGGGACACCACTCGTCACTGGCCGCCACGTGGACATTGACCCATTAACCACAACCCTTTGAGTGCGGCCATCCAGCCAGTTCCTTATCCACCGAGTGGTCCATTCATCGAACCCGTGACTCTCCAATTTGGAGACCAGGATGTCATGCGGGACAGTGTCAAATGCTTTGCTTAAGTCCAGGTAGATGACGTCCGTTGCTCTGCCTTTGTCCACCAAGTTCGTGGCAGTATCGTAGAAGGCCATCAGGTTTGTCAGGCAGGATTTGCCCTTGGTGAAGCCATGTTGGCTGTCTCCAATCACCTCCTTATTTTCCATGTGCCTTAGCAGAGATTCCAGGAGGATCTGCTCCATGATCTTGCCAGGCACAGAGGTGAGACTGACTGGCCTATAGTTTCCTGGGTCCTCTTTTTTTCCTTTCTTGAATATCGGGGTTATGTTCCCCTTTTTCCAATCCACAGGAATTTCACCAGACTGCCACGATTTCTCAAATATGATGGAAAGTGGCTTCGCAACTTGGTCCGCCAGCTCCTTCAGGACCCGGGGATGAATTTCATCAGGTCCCATGGACTTGTGCACTTTCAGGTTGTTCAGGTGGTCTCGAACCTGATCTTCTCCTACTGTGGGCAGTTCTCCATTCTCAGAGCCCCTGGTTTTACCTACTGTGACTTGGACAGTGGAGTTAGAGCCCTTGCCAGTGAAGACTGAGGCAAAAAAGTCATTCAGTACCTCAGCCTTATCCATATCCTGGGTGGCCAGGTCTCCCGTTTCCTTCCAGGATATTCATCTGAAGCAGTAGAATTTGCCCTTCTTTAAAAGCAGAAGCCCTAACTTCATTCAAAACATTGCTACTCGGGGTAGGGCTGGTTTTGGATCAATTTGTCTTTTATTGGTCACTTAACTGAACCAAACTGTTAGGCAGACAGAGCAGGACAATCTTTAACTGTGTGGCTGTTTTGCTTAGTCATAATATAAGGCAGGTTATAGCCAGACCTGAAAAAAGTCTGTGCCTGGAGCAGTTGGCCTCGGCTCCAGGGTGCTCTCTCCATGAAAGCTGTGGGGTGTCAAGGAGAGAGGCAGAGGCACTGCCACAGCCAGCTCCGGGGAGGAGGTGACATTCCCTTGCTACTCTGCACCCCATTTTCCATCGCAGTAGTGGACCACATGTTCAGGCTCTCAGTTTGCTTTCCCAGTGTCTCCCCGCCAAGGCTCTGTTAACTGAGACTGTGTCTTAAGGAGCTGCAGATGATAAAGGAACCATTCCCAGCTGTGGTCTCTGAAGTAGCATGTTTAAACTTACATAGTACTCATATAATAAAGCTAGTTATGAATATAGGAAGAAGACCGAACATTAATACTTACCATTATATCATGCGTAAGATTTATCTATGCTTCCTCAGGACGTTGTACCAGCCTGAAGCCGGGAACACAACATTTAACTTCAGCTGTTGAAAAGTTTGTAGAACCACCTCTGTAGAAGAAAAGGGAAGGGAAAAAGTGACTTTTTCACCTCTATGGAGCACCAAGGGTGTCTAATGCCCAGGCACCTGCAACAAGGAGGGAGGTTTTGCAGGTGAGAAGCAAGCAAGCTTTGAACATCCTAGCTGGGGATGGTGTGGAGGAATGATCTGAGCGCTCCTCTGTGCTGCTCTGTTCCTGCCTCCCAGGGAGAGGGCAGGTGGGAGGACTGAGGAAAAGATGCAAGAGGAGGCAGAAAAAAATTCCAAAGTAAAAAAGAACTCAAGTGATATTATTGTTTAACCTAGAACAAAAAAATGTAGACGCTAGCTGCTAGGGAGGAGGATTTTTATTGTTAAATAGGTCCTTTTTACAGCAATTTATTTTGTCTTTTTGTAACATTGTTCCATGGTTGCCTATCAATGTTTTAAAGTAAACATTTTATTCTTAAGTTCTGACTTGTGTTAAACCTGACTTAGAGTGACTTGACAGGCAGCAGGGTTGACTCTGGAGGTCTGGCAGAGGTAAACCAGCTACTGGGAGCCCTGGCTGAGCATCCAGGTCCCTGTGGCATTGCTCCAAAATAAGGGTTACTCCTACTGCCATTGAAGTAGCATAGCTCGGGGTTAAAACTTGGAATCAGAGTGGGCTGGAAAAGAAGTACGTTTTACAGGGGAAAATTAGGAAGTTTTTTGGTAAGGAGGAAGATGCTTTATCCCTAAAGGTCTGCAGGGAGTTAGTAACGTACCAGCAGACTCTTCAAAAACTGTCTCAAGATTGTGATCTGGTCAAAAGGCCCTTGGAGGACTCTCTTTGCTGATTCTCTGGGATATTTAGAAACAGAATTCCCTGTGCCAGACCTCTGAGACTCAGGAACCAGAAAAAGAAGCCTTCCGTGTCTGCAGTAAACATATCAGAAATAATGCAAACTACCAGCAAAGCCTCTCTTCAGAATTTTAGAAATAGTTGACATGGAGAAACTCACCCTTTGTATTTTTTCATTATTACATGTATTTTGGACCACAGGAATTGCCTATGTGAAGTCATTAATTGCCAGTTGAGCCTTATAAATAGCAGTCTGGGACACATTTAGCTCACGGTGGAATTTTGTACTTATTGCCAGCTGCAAAACGCACCGATCCCATTGATACAGCCAACCTCCAGCTATACTTGCTCCTATGGTTCTTACTGCTCTTCATGTTTAAAGGTGATTTTTATCACCAGGATATGTTTATGTTTCAAAGCATTTGAAGAGATTGGTTTCATGGAGATTAGCATTATTATTAGAATGGTGCTTATTCTACTGATCTCTATTATGCAACTGTTCGTTCTTGATTATTAATAATCATTTCCTTTTGATAGAAACACTTCCACAGCAACCAATTACAGCGCTTTGTGCAAACACAGGATTATGAATTCCGGTGGGGAATAAACAACAAGAGCAGTGGAATTTTAAAAACAAAGAGCTTGTTTTCATGCAAATGCCTCCGTGCTAAAAAATGGGGAAAATTATATGCTGTAGAAGCAGAAGTTGCTTCCAATTAGAATGTTTTTCAACAATTTCCATAAAGTGCCTAAATTAAGAACTTAGCACTTGCTGGAGCAGTACATCTCATCTGGTGTTCTCCCTCCAGCAGCAGCCAATGTCAGAAACGTGTAATCACAACTCCTACCCAGATCCAGTTTCCCCGAAAAGATGTCAGGTCTGGTCCAGTCTGCCTAATTAGGCAGTATTCCATTAATTTCCTTGCAGGGAGTTTTTATTGAGCAGATATAGCTGAAAGAGGATGCCCTGACTTTGCGAATTGTTTCCTGAATCTAATACTGCCTATCTTCAGCAGTGCAGCGGGATCAAATGCTTGATCTGTTCTGCAAATATGCAAGTATATGTTTAATGCTATACACTTGATGAACGTTTTTCTGTCTAACGATAAGCAGAGGGCAAGGAATTTGCAGAACCTGGTACATGGCTGCTCTTTGCTCTACAAAGAGTGGTCTATCTTTGAGAGGAGAACTTTGCAGTTTCTTTTAAACAGCTGATAAAACTTAGGCTTAAACTGGAATTCCACGTATATTAGACATGTCAAAATCCTCAGATTAGAAGAAGACATACTTCAAAAATGTTTTAAAACTGCTTATTTAATTTTTGTTTTATCAGTCAAAAAATTTCCTCTGCCTTGCATTTAGCATTTATAACTCCAAGAGTGGGATTTTTTCCTGAACGAATACAACTTTGTACCCCTCATCTACAATACTGATTGCTTCAAATAAAATTTGCTTTCTGTCTGTGAAAACAATTCCAAGGGTAAATAACAATCTGCTAGCGTACACTTTAAATGAGCTTTATTTTGTTGATATCGTATGTGATTATTTGGAAATGGTGTTTTATTCCCTAAGAGTAGGCTTGTGCTGTGAAGGACCTTGATCACCTGACAAAAGCAGATGTGGGGTTACCTCATGGTAGAAAAAAGAGACTATAAGAGTCTCATGGGCCCGTTTGAAAGACACAGACAGCAAAATGAGAGAGCCCCCATCCTCCAAAGGTCAGCCGTGCTCCTGATGTCTGGAGAGCGATCAGACGCTCCTCTCCTGAGATGAATTTCCCTCAATTTCAAAAAACATTTTAGGGTGGTGAGGCAAAGCAAGGATGGCACAGCATATAGATGATTTCTTCTCTGGGCTGAATCTGTGCATTTCTAGCGTTGTCTAAAGTGAACAACTTTTAAAAAAAAGACTAAACCCCTTACTCTGGCGGGAATTGTGTGTTAGGGGCTGCATGGGGTGCCAAAGTCCCTGGAGGGACAAGCCATGAATCACTCGGCCAGCCCCATGAGGGCTGTGCTATAGGGAAAGGTGGCTGTGAGGTGTGGCAAAGGCTGGCAAAGGACCAAGGGACCTGGTCAGCGCTGCTGAGAGCCGAGTGGAAGCCCTTTGCTGGGGTACCCCTGGAGGAGCCTGGGGAGATGAGCCTGAAGCAGTGAGCACAGTGCCTGGGTGCTGCTGTGCCTCAAGATGCTGGACCAAATGCAGTGGCAGGAGGGTGCTCAGCCAGGGAGTGTACCAGGGCTAAGACGCCCTGAGATTTTAAACACCGTGCCCTTGTGTGGTTGTAAATGAAGCAAAAATCTCATGGGTCCTGTTTATCCCAAGTGTAACATGGCTGAGGTCAGCGTGCTTGATCTCTTGGTCTGATGCCCCACAAATAGCGATGTCACAGCTGCCTCTTAGCTGCTTGGATTTTATTAACCTTGTCAGTTTTGCTCAGCTAGCCAAAGAGATTCAGGGAGCTTAAAAAACAGAACAACCACTCTCACCATGAAATAACCGTACCTTAACTTACCAGCCCCATCCCTCCGGGGACAGACTTGGATTGTCACAACCACCTCTGTCTCATCAACAAACTCTGGTAGCGATAATTGAAATACAGGGGTGCTTTCCCCCAGGATTCCCCCAAAGGATTCTTTCACAATTGCTGTATTTTATCCTATTCGATAGGCTCTGATTTTCTCTGCTAGGATGGCTCTGCCTTTCCCGTGAGACAGCACCTGATCCTGCTTTAGCTGAAGTCAAGGGCACTTTTGGCACTCATTGCGATGTGAGCAGATGCTGACTTGCAGAGAATTTTGTTCGTGGACCTTGCAGTTCAGTGGGGCTTACCTTGGGTGCTGTGGTGCTTTTGCCTTGATGGAGTTGCTTTAGTGATGCAAACGGTCCCTTCTATTTCTTCTAGAGCACAGTGTCAGTAAGGTCAACTCTTGTCATTCTGGCACGTCAGGGGAGAAAACGCTGACTTAGGAGCAGGAATGGTCCCCAGGCACAGATGCTTTAGTATGATTTGCAAGCCCAGCACACATCTGCAGGTTGTGCCTTAGCAGCAAGCAGACAGTGTGACAGAAGTATAAAGCCAAAGTTATTTTTTTCTTTCTTTTTTATTTTTTTCCCCCCTCTTCCTCTTATGAGTCTTTTAAAACAGTCTACAGATTTTAAGCAGTAATTGGTTTGTATTCCTTCACGGGAAGGCATTGCACTGTGAATGCCTCTAGCTACCAAGCTGGTTGATACTTTTTTCCACCTCTGGTTGCTGTTGTGCAGTGGCACCAGCGGTCCTGCATCAGGTTCTTCATGAAACTCTTTTGCTTCTCCTCAAAGCAATTGCAGATCTTAACTTTTGTCTTTTATTCACTCATTGGAAAAACCCTTGACTGCCCTAAAGCTCTGCCACTTCTTGCTATTTCTGGAAGTTTCTGGCAGCTTGGTTGTGGTGATGGCTTGAAGAGTGTGCTCATAGGACTAAAAGCCACCACATTTTCTTCTTCACTCAAGGCTTCTGTGGGAGTAGGGAAATATCTTATGTGCTAGGCGTGAACCAAGCTCTCAGGAAACCCATAACTGCAGGGGGAGAGGATTCTATGAGTACAGTTTGACCATCCCATCTTCACCTACACAACAGAGCCTAGTGGACACTGTTGTCTAGTGATGAGTAAATTAGTCACTGTCAGCGATAATGAAACTAAATCTGTGTCTTTACTGAAGGATGTGGAGTGGGGGAATCTTTAATTAGCAGCTGTTTGTGATGGTTTTCAACACATTTTTATTGTAATAATTGTGCTTTACTGTGGGTGGGGATCATTTGAAGTTTCAGCAGCAGGAAAGAGCTCACATACTTGAGCTGGTCAGGAAAGCTGAAACTACGAACAAAGAGCTTGATATTTTCCCACTGCTGTAGCTTTTTTTTTTTTTTCTGATTCTGCATTATTATTTAGTTCCTGCCCTTCCGACTCTCACCAGGGATAAACCTACTGACCTTATCAGCAGATGTATTTTTAGATGTATTTTTTCTAGCTGGAAGGTTGCATTGGTGAGGGCTGTTAGCACGTGTTACTTTGATTTTGTGCTTTTTCTTATTTAGAATAGAGTTAACTGCAGCCTTCAGCACCTTTGAAGGGAATGGCCTTTCTGCTTTTTTGTTGGTCTTTCATGGACTCCCATGACAGGTCAAAGTTATCTCCATCAATTAAATAGTCTTCGGTTTGGCCACTTTTGATCTGTAATATATTTGATATTGTTAACAACACTGTTAAATAATCAAAACAGCTAACATGGATTTGACTCCTTAAGAAACAGAAGGAAAGACTGTGTAACATGGAAATACATATTTAATAATTAGTATTTATTATGCAGCATCATAGAGCCATTCATCTTCAGAAGACATGCGGACACTGCTCACCTGTCTCATGGTTCATCTGTACACTTTCTTAGTCGAGTGATAATGTTACATTACAAAAACTTCCTGGAAAGCTGTGATGCCAGCTCGTTCCTGGACCTCATTCTTGAAATCAAAATTAATTCTGAGATATGCATGTATAGGAAAGAAAAGGTTGAAAAAGTTGAGAACAAAGAAGGACTAGTTGGGGATTTGAAGGTTGGTGGTAGCCTTGGCTGCAGTGACCATGAGATGGTGGAGTTCAGGATCCTGTGTGAAAGAAGCAGGGCAAAAAGTAGAATTGCAACCATGGACTTCAGATGACTTCACTTTGGCCTCTTCAGAGACCTACTTGGAGGAATCCCACGGGTTGAGGCTCTAGAACATAGAGGGGTCCAAGAGAGCTGGTTAATATTCAAACACCACTTCCTCCAAGCTCAAGATCTATGCATCCCTATGAGTAATAAACCAGGAGAAGGAGGCAGAAGACTTACATGGATGAGCAAGTTGCTTCTGGAAAAACTCAGATGGCAGAAGGAAGTTTACAGACTGTGGAAAAAGGGACTGGCCACTTGGGAAGAATATGCAAGGATGCAACAAGGAAGGCTAACGCCCACTTGGAATTTAATTTGGCAAGGGTTGTCAATGACCATAAGAAGGGCTTCTTCAAGTACATCAGTAGCAAAAGAAAGACTAGGGAAATTGTGGGCCCACTGCTGAGTGAGGTGGATGCCCTGGTGATGGAGGATGCAGAGAAGGTGGGGTTACCGAATGCCCTCTTTGCTTCAGTCTTTCCTGCTAAGGCCAGCCCTCAGGAATGCCAGACCCTGGAGGTAAGAGAGAGAGCTTGGAGAAAGGAAGACTTGCCCTTGGTCGAGGAGGATTGGGTTAGAGATCATTTAGGCAAACTCGACACCCACAAATCCATGGGCCCCGATGGGGTACACCCACGAGTGCTGAGGGAGCTGTCAGATGTTATTGCGAAGCCACTCTCCATCATCTTTGAAAGGTCCTGGAGAACAGGAGAGGTGCCTGAGGACTGGAAGAAACCCAATGTCACACCAGTCTTCAAGAAGGGTAAGAAGGAGGGTCTGGGAAACTACAGGCCAGTCAGCCTCACCTCCATCCTTGGAAAGGTGATGGAACAGCTCATCCTGAATGTCATCTAGAGGAAAAAGATGACATGTGGATGGAAAAAGATGGCATGTAGAGGAAAAAGATGGCATGTAGAGGAAAAGAACGTTATCGGGAGTGGTCAACATGGATTCACCGAGGGGAAATCATGCTTAACAAAACTGATATCTTTCTATGATGGCATGACTGGCTGAGTAGATGAGGGAAGAGCAGTGGACATTGTCTACGTCAACTTCAGCAAGGCTTTTGACACTGTCTCCCACAGCATCCTCATAGGTAAGCTTAGGAAGTGTGGGTTAGATGAGTGGACAGTGAGGTGGATTGAGAATTGGCTGAATGGCAGAGCTCAGAGAGTTGTGATCAGCGGCACAGACTCTAGTTGGAGGCCTGTAACTAGCCATGTTCCCCAGGGGTCAGTATGGGGTCCAGTTTTATTCAATGTATTCATCAATGACCTGGATGAGGGGACAGAGTGTACCCTCAGCAAGTTTGCTCATGACACGAAACTGGGAGGAGTGGCTGACAGACCTGGACAGACTGGAGAGTTGGATGGAGAGAAGTCTAATGAAGTTCACAAGGGCAAGTGTAGAGTCCTGCACGTGGGGAGGAATAACCCCATGCACCAGTACAGGTTAGGGGCTGACCTGCTGGAAAGCAGCTGTGCAGTGAGGGACCTGGGAGTCCTGTCCCAGTTCAAGAAAGACAAGGAACTACTGGAGAGAGTGCCATGAAGGGCTATGAAGACATCATGGGACTGGAACAACTCTTTTATGAGAAAATACTGAGAGACCTGGGTCTGTTTAGCCTGTGAAAGAGAAGACTGAGAGAGGATCTCATCAATGCTTATCAATATCTAAAGGGCGAGTGTCAAGAGGATGGGGCCAGATTCTTTTCAGTGGTGCCCAGTGACAGAACAGGCAATGGGCACAAACTAGAACACAGAAAATTACGTCTGAACATAAGGAAAAAATTATTTTGAGGGTGACAGAGCACTGGAACAGGCTGCCCAGAGAGGTTGTGGAGTTTCCTTCTCTGGAAATATTCAAAACCCACCCGGGTGTGCTCTTGTCCAACCTGCTGTAGGTGAACCTGCTTTCGCAGGACAGTTGGATTAGATGATCTCTGAAGGCCCCTTCCAACCTCTATCATGCTGTGGTTCTGTGATTGTGAAACTATTATAGAGGGCTTGTTTGTTTAATACTCTTGTGCAACATGGTGGGACAGACCACTGTTAGCTATCCATACACCATACTCTCCCTTTTCTGATGGCATTGCTGACCATAACAGTGTGCCCTTGATTTCCCACACAAATGCCACCAGGTGGCTGTATCTGTCAGCTGTAGGTTATGAGGTGTTTCGTGTGGGGGAATGCTCTCCGCCACCAAGCCTGCCACTTTGAAAGGAGTGATGTATGCAAGCCAGCTCCCCTCTGGTAATGTAATTGTGGCTGCAAAATTAATGGGAACGAGGATTAATTTGTTTTAAACCACCAGGAACAATGACAGGTCAAAAATTGTAACAAAACCCAAAGAGAAGGACACAAAAATTAGTACCCATGATTTAGAAACTTAGGATGCTCTGGGATTTGGCCTTTGTTATAATTAACTTTTCTCTGACCTCTGTCCCTGGTTTATTTACTTCAACGGTAAAATAGAGCATTTTTGTGGATTGGGGTCCACTTCAAAATAATGAGGGACAGCCCTCAAATGATTAATTTGAACAACAAATTACAAAGTATGCTGGCTGATGGCTATGAGGACACATATGGCCAACCACCTCCCCCTCTTCCTCTTCAGGGCATCGTCCCGCTGAGATTAGTTACCTTGTCATTGAGGTTTGACGTGTGTAATGTAATGAAAACACACATGCCTTTGGGCTGTGCTGTCGGACACCCCTCTTCTCTCCTCTGTCTCTCCCAAAGTGTGCAAGGTTTAAAGGCAAGGCAATGGTGAATGTCTCAGCAGATGTGGTGCCACCTCCTGCTGGTCCAGCCCTGAGCTTTGGGAGCATCCCAGCCCCGTCCTTGCTGGAAAAAGCTGTTCCTGGACCACAGCAGGGGGAAATTGTGTCTGTCTTGAACAGGGAGGCATGGCCTACACACCTGGCCCAAGTACTGACCCCAGCAGCCTTGAAAGGGAGAGAGGAAGCTCCCTGGGCCACTGCTGCTGCCTTTGGCTTATCAGAACTGACCTGCACTCTGGCCAGGATGCTCACGGGGCCACTGTGTAAAGCAGCATCATTTTCTGTGCAACTTCACTTCCTCATCGCCCCTGTCTGCTGCAGAGAGAAATTCCCTCAGCTGCTATGTAGATGGTGTTATATACAGCCCAAATGTTTATTGGCTGTACCTGTATGGACACCTATTGTGTAGCAGAAATAAACAGTGGAAGGTAATTAATCCTGGAGCCCCAGTTCCCTCACAAAAATTCAATAAAGAGCTTTCCTTGCTATGTTTTTCAGGTAAGGGAACAGAAGACAATCTTCATTACTACTGGCAGTCCCCTTCCCTGGAGCAGAAAGGTTTTCCTTTACATCTAATGGAGAAAATACAGTGTTTTGCACCTGCCTGATGCTGTTGCTATGGCAATTGGACTTCACACTTATATTGGAGACAGCAAAGCCCCGGGGAGTACGTATAGAGCAAACACAGCAGCGAGGGGGTTCTGCTGGGGGCTGCTGGGCAGCTCGGGACTTCACCTCACTGTTTCCCCAACCAGAAAATGGGCAATTTAACTTCTTAAGCCATTTTGGAATGAACCTCGATTGAGAAAATGATGCTGGCTGGGAATCTTCTTGCCAGTGGGTTGTGTTTGGGCTGCTTGGCCATTCTTCTGGGTGTGTGGGTCTGGGGGAGCTGTGCCTTTGGGCCCCTCCTACTGCAGGCTGCCCTGACACCTTGTGCTGCAGCCCTGTTTGCAGCCTGTCCCCTCTCGTGGCCAGACATATGGGTCACGGTTAGGCAACTGTAGTCTTTTTAAAGTGCTCACCATTTTCCTGAATTCCTTTGCTGGTGCCTAAATCTTCCCAAGGTACTCTTGTAGGTGCTCCAAATCTACCCCGAAGTGCCCAGGGGCGATGTGACCATCAGTGCAGTAAGGTGCAGGCAGTCTACCCCCACTACCTTGCTTCCCAAGCGTCCCAAGAAAATTCATGTTTTGGCTGAGGGCTTCCACACCAGATTTAATTCCAGAATGACTTTTCATTGTTCAAACACAATTAACAGACTAGGGAGTGTGTGTGGTGTAATGAGCACCCAGAGCTCCTTCTTGGCTCAGCAACTACTTTGTTATGAGAGCACCGCACAGGAGGGTGTGACAGATTGACTGTGATCAGTGATCATTGCCACATCTTGCCAGGCACTGCTTGCATCAGGAAGGAGAGACTTGCCCTGGAGCGAAATCCCTGTTTGTCAGTGTATTTCTGGAAACAGGCGAGGGCTATGATGTGGTTAGAGGGGCAGCTAACAACTGCATAGTGCTGTGCACTCAGTAGAAGAAAGGAAATTTAGTCGTACAAAGTGTTATTCCTGTTAAAACATAATTTTCTATGGAAAATAAACAGGCAATGCTTAGAGGTGAGTTATAGGTGAGATATTTCATTAGGAGAGGATGACTGACTGAAATTAAATACTAATCAAGCAAGCTCTGAAGCAGCATGCTACAATCTTTAGCCTCTAGGACCTTGAAGAACTGGTTTTCCTACCATTTCTATTTAATGAAATAAAAAATAGATGTTGGAAAAAGTCTTCCGCTTTCAACAACTTACCCTAACTCAGCTAGCCTCTAATTACCTTGGGTGAGAGTCATCTCATTTAATGTCGGTGTCTACATCTCGTTTAGCATGTTTATTTCAGCTACTTTTTCCAGGTTCCCTTTGTAGTTAGTGGAAAGATATAGTTGTTCCTCTCATTTTGAGGCACACAGCTAACCTCAATCTGACAAATTTGACCAGTGCTTGTTCCCCTCTCTGTTTCCCAGGTGGAGCTGGTGCCATAAGCGGGGATGGGGACAGTCTGAAGCTGTTCTAAGTTCTAAGTTTAGATGTGACCAGTCGCACCCTCCAGGTCAGCAGAGAAGCAGTGTGGCAGACAGGCAGGCAAGGCTGAAACCCGGCTGGAATCACCGTGTTTCCCTCAAGGGAGGCTGGGCTTAAATGCTTGTGGTAACAGAGCATGAGATAAACAAAAGGAATAAGGGGGATAAGAGGATGCTGCTCTCTGGGGACCTGAGCTACCCAAGAGAAAATGTTCCTTTGGTTCTTTTCCTGCTGTGTTAGTCCTGCCTAGTAACACAGTCTTTCGTTGCACGCTGTCTCTTTCTGTGGGTCTCCACAAAAAAATTCTCCTAGTCTCTCACGAAGCAAATAATAAATTGGTCTGACTGTGTAATTCTAACAAAATGAATCCCTTGAATGGCAGGAAGAAGGTAACATGCACAATGGCTAAGGAAAGAGTGGTTCCTACTCACCTTGTTCTTTGTATTTCAATCAAGCAGGCCACATAGAAAATTTGAATTAGCTCCCACAAAATGCCACAGGAGCAGGGTTGAGCCAGAGGTTAGTCTTAATAAAGGATCAGTCAACAGTCTGTCTCCTAAGGGACCTCAGTGGGACTGGCACTTGTGAACCTTTGGTGCCCTGACATCGGTACCCACAACAGGTGAGGTCAGACAGGTGGACTTTATCACCACCGCATACTGAAGGAGGCAGACAGGCCAGTGAAGTATATGCAAGTGCATAAAGACATAGGAGCATGGNCCCCACCCCCGAGGTAAGTGTGGCTTACGCTTCACCTTCCATCCATAACACCGGTTTCCTTTCAACATGAACATATTGTACTCTGCAGAGGCGGACAATTTGCTGAATTTCATTTCACTCCTTCAATCTGCTTAATGAATAACAATGAGTTTGAAGGTTTCACTGGATTCCAGCACTGAGCTGAAATTTGCATTAACAGGTTTACAGACCTCACTTGATTTTGGTTCTGCCTGGATAGCCTGCCTCTTGCCTGTCCTTGCATGGCTAAATTCTATGCTGCCAGACTGAACCAGCCCCTCCATTTTCCCCTAAAAGGCAGGAACAAATAGTCCAATAGGTTATTCTCTGAAGAGATTTATAACACCAAAAGTTACTGCATGGACAGATTTCACTCTTCTGGTAGTTAATATGACTCATTTCTGAATTGGATAATTGCTATATGGTGGTGAATTCATCACTTCAAAACAAAAAGAGATGTGGGTGTGTTTATGTGTGTGTGCAGGGCATTAATGTGTAGCAGTTATCAAAAAAGAGTATATCTTCAGCCTACTACTGACTTTGACTCTTTTCCAAATTGAATTGGAGACCCCCTGCTCCACAAATAGTTGAGGAAGAACTGAAAGCCCAGTCAAATGTTGGTGGTCTTTTGGAGCCTGTCCACGATTTGTCCTGGGCAGGTGAGTTCTGTTAGTACTGCCCAGGACAGGGCAAAGGTCCCTGCAGAAAGGACCTAAATACATGTGGCTCGATGCACGCCTAGAGTGAAGACACGATATTTGCAATGGAAAAGCTGACACCCTGGCAAGGCTAGTGGTCATCCAGGCTGAATCCACAGTGAAGACATATGATCAGGGTAAAGGTGGAAACAGATTCTAAAATAATCCTTCTGCTCTCATAAGTGATTCTTATGATTTCTGGTTATCCTATCATTTAAATATGCTTAGACAATTTGATATGTAAAAATACAAGTATTTATAAACATTTTTCATTTATGGATTCTAGCAAATAGATGTTTAGAACTAAATTCTTGGGCAAGTCAGGTTTAGGCTGCTTCAGACCTTTCTAATGGCATGGACTGGCTACAAGACCAACTTAACCACTCATAAGGTGGGGGTGGAAGGGAAGACTTCTATCCCAGGCATTTTCCATGGGGTGCAGGCAATTGGGATGCTAGCCCACCTTCACTGAAGACCCAAGCTTCTCTTAAGAGTTAATCTAAATCCTACAAATGACAAATGAATCCCACTGAACTTGAGTCCTTCAGAGACAAAATCCAATTTCTTGAGTCTTTCTCATATCCCAGAGAGACTGTAGAATTGGAAATTTTCAAAACTGGTCTGGACAAGACCTTGATCAATGTTTTGAAGTTAACCTTGTTTGGAGCAGCACTTTGGACTAGATGGCCTCTAGAAGTCCCCTTCAAGCTGAATCTCCCAGTTAATCCATCTTTCTCTGCCAGGTATTCTCTCCAGATAGTTTCCATGTTTCCTGAAACACAGTGTACATAGTCAGACATTGAACTACAGTTGGGCTTTGAACAAAAGTTATTTCGGACGTTTTATAATCCTGTTCATACATTTCAGTGTTATAGTCACATAACAGTTCAGCCTCATGTTCAGCCTATGATGGATGCATCACAACCCCTACATCCTTTCCCGCACAACTCCTACTAAGTTTTTCCCTACCCAGTAGGTCTCTAGTTGATTATTTTTGTATACCTGAACTAACTTGCATTTATCTCACTGAGTTTTGTGCTATTTTTTCAGCCTTCATCTCCTGTTTGTTGAGATAATTTTGAATTCCAACCCTGCCTTTTGATGTAGTTTCACATCAAAGTCCTCTCAAGCTTGGTATTTACAGATTAGATAACCAGGAGGTTATTAAACACTTCCTGATCTCTCTCTCTGTTGCACCTACGTCTTACAAATAGACCACAGAGGAAACATGAAAGACCAAAGGAAGATATTCTTTTGCTATTGGATGCCACTTCTAAGCTACATTTTCACTGAGAAAAAACAAATTCCTCAGTTAGGGCCACCCCCAAACAAGGGCAGTGTCATGCTCCAGATCATGAGGGAATTGAAATCCTACCAGGGTGAGGGGTCATATCCTGAACCAAGCCAGCTAACACACTTGAGACCCACATTTCCCTGCCGAAGGGCATGGTGCGGAAGGAGCGGCATGCCTGCAGGGTGATAAGCCTGGCACTTGCAGAAAAATGTCGAGAAGTGTGCATTTACACCTTCTCTCAAGCTTCTTCCTTCCTTCAGAGAGCCACGCTGCCTGCCTCCTCATGCTTCAGGGTATCTTGGCCCTCTCTGTGTCTCAGGCCCTAAGCTTATTGGCTTAATGTTTTTATTTCACCCATGCAGAAGAGCATCTGCACAGCCATTTCATATTAGCCAATGTGCGGTTCAGAGTCATAGAGGCTGTCTGTGCTAAGTCCCATTTTGGCTGCTCTTCTGATGATTTCAAGAGTAGCCCTGCTCTCCCTGTTTTCCAGATATTATAGAACCCCCAAGACTATTTATTAAGTGAATGGAATTTGTTCCACACTGATAGCACTCCCTTGGAATGTAGCTCTGAAGCGAAACGCTTTTGCCACGCACAGATGTCAAGCCCCATTAGGCTACCATGAGACAGACGTGCAAATGTCACCAGCCTGTTAAACTGGGGGTGTAGGGAAGCTTACGTGATTATCTCCAATTAGATGGAAATGTGAAAAGTATTTCTTTATGAAGAACTTTCAGACTTTTAATCACCTCTCTTTGTTGGCTCCAGCTCTTCCCATCTGAATGGCTGGACATAATCTTAAAATCATAGAATAGCATGTTGGAAGGGACCTCAACGATTATCTGGCCTGACCGTGCAAAAGCACGGTCTAGACAAGATGGCCGAGCACCCTGTGCAGCTGAATCTTAAAAATGTCCCATGTTGGGGAATCCACCACACTTCCCTGGGGAGATTATTCCAATGGCTGATGTGTTCTCATTGTGAAAAAAATTTCTTCTTGAAATGAATGAAGCACAAAGTCCTGAAAGCAGATAACCTTAGGTTTGCAAGGACCCAAGGGCTGGACCACCTCTGCACAAAGCACTCCTTTGGAGAATACNCTCAACGATTATCTGGCCTGACCGTGCAAAAGCACGGTCTAGACAAGATGGCCGAGCACCCTGTGCAGCTGAATCTTAAAAATGTCCCATGTTGGGGAATCCACCACACTTCCCTGGGGAGATTATTCCAATGGCTGATGTGTTCTCATTGTGAAAAAAATTTCTTCTTGAAATGAATGAAGCACAAAGTCCTGAAAGCAGATAACCTTAGGTTTGCAAGGACCCAAGGGCTGGACCACCTCTGCACAAAGCACTCCTTTGGAGAATACAAATAAATCTGCCATAGGCTTCTGTTGCATCAGTGACTATAGACAGCCTTGTGTCCATGCAGCCAGCTCATCGTTATCTGGGATCATGGGTCAGGAAGTAGCAGTTTACTTCCAGGATGACACTACTGGCCCTGAGCTGATTCCCTCAGTGCTGTCTGGGGCTTTCTGCACCCAAGTCCCAATTTCAAGAAACTTCTTTGTTGTTTCAGGCCCATGTAAGTTCATGAAGGTATCTTTGCACAGGTGNAGTTTTGTGCTATTTTTTCAGCCTTCATCTCCTGTTTGTTGAGATAATTTTGAATTCCAACCCTGCCTTTTGATGTAGTTTCACATCAAAGTCCTCTCAAGCTTGGTATTTACAGATTAGATAACCAGGAGGTTATTAAACACTTCCTGATCTCTCTCTCTGTTGCACCTACGTCTTACAAATAGACCACAGAGGAAACATGAAAGACCAAAGGAAGATATTCTTTTGCTATTGGATGCCACTTCTAAGCTACATTTTCACTGAGAAAAAACAAATTCCTCAGTTAGGGCCACCCCCAAACAAGGGCAGTGTCATGCTCCAGATCATGAGGGAATTGAAATCCTACCAGGGTGAGGGGTCATATCCTGAACCAAGCCAGCTAACACACTTGAGACCCACATTTCCCTGCCGAAGGGCATGGTGCGGAAGGAGCGGCATGCCTGCAGGGTGATAAGCCTGGCACTTGCAGAAAAATGTCGAGAAGTGTGCATTTACACCTTCTCTCAAGCTTCTTCCTTCCTTCAGAGAGCCACGCTGCCTGCCTCCTCATGCTTCAGGGTATCTTGGCCCTCTCTGTGTCTCAGGCCCTAAGCTTATTGGCTTAATGTTTTTATTTCACCCATGCAGAAGAGCATCTGCACAGCCATTTCATATTAGCCAATGTGCGGTTCAGAGTCATAGAGGCTGTCTGTGCTAAGTCCCATTTTGGCTGCTCTTCTGATGATTTCAAGAGTAGCCCTGCTCTCCCTGTTTTCCAGATATTATAGAACCCCCAAGACTATTTATTAAGTGAATGGAATTTGTTCCACACTGATAGCACTCCCTTGGAATGTAGCTCTGAAGCGAAACGCTTTTGCCACGCACAGATGTCAAGCCCCATTAGGCTACCATGAGACAGACGTGCAAATGTCACCAGCCTGTTAAACTGGGGGTGTAGGGAAGCTTACGTGATTATCTCCAATTAGATGGAAATGTGAAAAGTATTTCTTTATGAAGAACTTTCAGACTTTTAATCACCTCTCTTTGTTGGCTCCAGCTCTTCCCATCTGAATGGCTGGACATAATCTTAAAATCATAGAATAGCATGTTGGAAGGGACCTCAACGATTATCTGGCCTGACCGTGCAAAAGCACGGTCTAGACAAGATGGCCGAGCACCCTGTGCAGCTGAATCTTAAAAATGTCCCATGTTGGGGAATCCACCACACTTCCCTGGGGAGATTATTCCAATGGCTGATGTGTTCTCATTGTGAAAAAAATTTCTTCTTGAAATGAATGAAGCACAAAGTCCTGAAAGCAGATAACCTTAGGTTTGCAAGGACCCAAGGGCTGGACCACCTCTGCACAAAGCACTCCTTTGGAGAATACAAATAAATCTGCCATAGGCTTCTGTTGCATCAGTGACTATAGACAGCCTTGTGTCCATGCAGCCAGCTCATCGTTATCTGGGATCATGGGTCAGGAAGTAGCAGTTTACTTCCAGGATGACACTACTGGCCCTGAGCTGATTCCCTCAGTGCTGTCTGGGGCTTTCTGCACCCAAGTCCCAATTTCAAGAAACTTCTTTGTTGTTTCAGGCCCATGTAAGTTCATGAAGGTATCTTTGCACAGGTGCAACATAAAGATGAGTATATGTTGCTGGACATGGGATGGACTGTTGAGGAGAGCAGAATGGGTATTTCCATCCCGTGGTGTTGCTTCTCCGTAAGTCAGACAAGCTACGTGTGGATAACAGGAACCTGACTGTACAAATAATGTCTTTGTAATTAAACAAATTAAATTGAATAATTCTGCTTATGTAATGCTTTGGACCCAGTGACAGGGTACCTATTCTCTTGCTATTTCTTCCTTCTTCCTGAGCTGGACTGGAGGAAAGGCTAGGGAAGCAGTTTCTCCCAACACACCCTATCTGCAGAGGTCTGAAAGGGCAGCGCACATCAGAGGAGGTCCTGGTGTAAACTCAGAGCCAGCTTTTCCTCAGGAGTGATGGACCTACTGCTTTCCCCCGTGTCCTGTCTTCCCTTTGATCCTCTGCCAGGCTGTAGCTCTCCCAGCTATGGTCTTCCACTAAGCTCATTTCACTAGAGAATAAGAGTTGGATCTTTCCTGTTCTCACAGATTCTGTTGTATTTGGAGCAATGGGCCGAATTTCAAACCTCTGAAAGACATAGAACTCCTACTTCTGCTTTAGCTGAACTCACTGTAGAAATCCAGTTTGTGTATCCAAGCACAGACTTAGATATTCAAACAGCAGACCCCACAAAGCCTTTACCTGTAAACTGTGAGGCATAAACCCACATGACTAATGTCAGGTGTATTTTTTTCTCAGAAATCACATGTTTTCTTTCAGAGATAAGAGCTGTTTGAGTAACTGATAGCATAGATTTAAGACTTATTGTTTAAGTGAGGAGATGATATGGACAAGTACAAATTCTGCTTTTCATGGCTGAACCACCTGCAAGGCTTTTCCTAGATCGTTCTCAGGGTAAAGCCTCCAGAAGGTATCTCTGTACTGCTGAACTGGTGTGTACCAAAGCCTGTGTCCATACCTGCACCCTTATTGAGAACTTTTTGGAGGAGATTCAACTCACCTAACATGTTCATAATTGTAGGTATCTTCATCTGAACTAATCACTCCGAGCTCCCTTTTATAATCAATGGAGTGAAATAGGCAATTTTAGGCTGTGACTCATCTGATATGTCTTAACATCTACTTTAGGATTAAGTGAATCATGCTCTAGAGCTGTTAATTTTCTTTTTAATTTTTTTTTCTCTTGAGGCGGCTAGGAATACTAAATCGGGCAGAGATATCTACACAGTTCCCTCCCCTTTTTCCCTAGAATACATCCAGATCACAAGAGCTCCTCAGCCTCCAAATACATAAGCTTTTCTTCAGCTTTTTCATACACCCAGTTTGTGGTCTGGTCACTGCTTTGCCATGACTTACAACACGTTCATTGGTGAAATCCTTCAGGAGTGATCCCACAGCACTGTCTTCCTACACTTCCCCATCATTCTGCAGGTGTTTCCTCCCTGTACTGCCAGAGAGCTGAGCAGGACATCGTAATATCTCCTATGCCTTACAAATGTCTGCAGCCTGCGAGAAATATTTGTATTTGCCTAGGGCTGCCTTCTACTCCTATTTTGCTTCTACCTCCATGTTTTTGTGGTGTCCAGATGACACCTAGTTAGGTGGCAGCTAAGCACAGTCCCATCCCCAAGTTGAACAGGACGAATACAGCAAACACTGTAGCTTCAGGAGAAGGAGACATATTTCAAAGTCATGTTCTGCATGAGACCGATTCCAAGTAAGCTCTGCAGAACGCAGGGGGAGCGTTCTGGTGGAGAGCTCATTTATTGGCACCTGCAAAAAAGCGTGAGAGCGCCCTGCGTGTGCCATTAGTGTTCCCAGCACAAGCTGAGAATCCCATTTTCTTGAACCTTGCTAGAATTTCAAGTGTATCTGCAATGCTGACGATCCATAGATATATTATTTCTGTAATACCATTGCCAAATTCCCCTAGCAGGGCCTCAACTGGTGCCTTGCATCACTACATCATTTATCCAGGGCTAACTGGGTTCCAGATAGCAGTAATCTTTTTTTTTTTTTTTTGCATTGGCATGGCACTGGGGGGATAGCTGCCTGGGGCAAGCTCATGGTACAGATCCATAGGAATTTATTCCCTCCTGCAGAAATTCCGGAGCCAGACTATGACCCCATCATGGTGCATGAATTTGCTTGCTCCTGAAGAGCTGCTTTGCAGGTGGGGTAAAGAGGTGATCACAGCACACATCATGCTGTGCAAATATGTGATACCCTCTGCTCTTGGAGGATCCCTCCAAGTCCTAAAGTGTTTCTTTCCCCATCAGCCTCTCTGCATGAGGGCTTCAGCTGCAACTGGGAAGCTGGGTTGTTTCATGCTGCTGTGAGATGCCGATCTGAGCAGTGCAGAGGGCTGTTGAACCATCACTTTACCGTGAGGCAACTATTTCCATCTTTCAGAGCTGCAGAGAGCAGAAGGCAGTATCCATCGCTGCTGTGCCAGCCGCTGAGCAAAGAGATCATCCCTCACACCTAGAAAGGCTCTGCTTTTCTATCTGCTGCGCAAGGGTGCCTGTGGTAGCTCCCCGGGCTGCACACCGATCTCACAAACTGGGATGTGGAGGGGTCTGTCCTGAGTAATAAATTGACTCGGTCTGGATGGAAAAGGGAGAAATACGCAGGCTGAGCCAGAGAAATGCCGAGCCGACAGACACCCTCTTTACGCCAAATGGCAAAATTAGAAGATGCAGGAAAACACGGGGTGGGATGCCCCTTCCAAGAGATGCCCAGGGGACTTAGGATCACAAGGATCATTTGCCTGACTGGGGTTTTTCACTCTAATACCTTGTAGGAACTTTTGACACCTGACATCCTCTTCTAACCCTCCGCTCACTTTCTATATTTCTTAGTACTTGTTTTGCTGTGTGTGGTTGGGTTGGTTTTTTGTTTTTCTTTTTTTTTAAGATGGAAGCAGCTATGGTTTAAAACACGTTTAGAGAAAAGGGAAGAAATAAAAGCAGGGGGACAGATTGCAATCTATTGCTAGTTTCAGAAAAAACAGAAGTTCTATTACTGAAAAGGAATCTGTAGTGCAATATTAAAAGATAAATTTCTTTGAGAAAGAAATTACACTGAGGGATGAATATTCTATTGCATATGTGAGATTGGTGTTCATCCAGGAGAAAAAAGGACCTTTTATAAGGTCATATGAAACATTTTCAGCAGTAGAAAATGGTACCCATTTACATTCCACAGTTTTTTCTTCTTTTAAATATTTTCTAGTGCAGAGAATGGTTTCAGGCTAAGAGAATTCATTCACTAGAATTACTTTTCTCTTTGGTTTGCACACTATGTATAGGCAAAGGTGTAGCTCTGCTATCTGCTAAATCTGAGCAGTATTTAACGACAAAAGCACCCCAGCTGAAACAAATAGTCTCCTTTGTGGAGGAAGAGATAATGCAGTGAAGAAGTAGCACTGCTTTAACAAAAGGCTCAGTCCTGAGAGTGCTGAGCAGTCTGGCACTGATCCATCACGGCCCCCAGTTTGAAAACTGCAAAACTAACTGTGTCTGTGCTGTGAAGCACTTACTTAGGCACAATGCAAGAGCAAAACTCCCCAGATCCTGCAAGATACAAGCCCAATCGAGAAGAAGAAATAATGTGAGCACAGCTTCTGGGGATGACAGAGGTTTATGAAATGCTAAGACAGCTGGTGAGATAAAAAGTTGACCTCAAGAAGTACCCAATTTATGTGCAATTGGTGTGTGAGCCAGACAGTTTTTTAATAGATAATGACTGGTGAGGTACCAACCAGCTGGTATCCTGTTCTTCATCTTTAGATATAGGCTGGAAGCAATTAAAGTTAATGCTATTATACATGCTGCATGTAAGATTTGGGAGCCAAAAAGGTTGCTTGGCTCTTGCTGTAAATTCTCTTTCTCTTTTCTTTTTCTTTTTTTTTTAGTTTTTTTTTTTTTTTGGGGAGAAGAGTCAGGATGTTCCTTATCTTCTATTAAACATGAACATCCTGAAATTTTCACCTTCTTGCAGATTCTGGAATTTTTCTTTCTGACTTCAGTGTATTAGACACTTTGTCTTGAATTCCCTGCCAGATTTGAAAACGATGACAACAACAACGATATTTGAAATCCAATAGTTTACTTTTTCAAGGATATTCTCACTGTCTATTTTTCTGGAACTTTTAAATTCTCTGATTTTTAAAATTAATTCCTATCTTGGTAAAACTGGAATGATAACCACAAAGAATTATAAGACTACCCCATATCTACAGAAGACTATCTGAATTTTTAAAATTTTATCAACCATTTGAGTAAGCTGCTTTCAGTGGTTTATGAACATGAAAAATGACGATTTGGGTCAGACCTTTGTGGACAGCAATTATTCCCCAAGAGTGGCTAATCCTGGATGCCTTGGGAGGAGGACCAGGAGATATTGGACATTTTATCTGATCTCACAGTAGAAGGGCTTCCCACAGGGACGCTTCCCAGCATGGTTTCCTGGCCACCAGCCCTCTGACTTCCCTAAGCCTAGCAATCCTCCAAAAACCTTGTACCAGAAGTTTTCTGCAGGACTCTTCCCTCTAATTTATCTTCAAAAGGTAGTATCCTTTCCAAAATGAAAGCCAGGAGTCACTGCACGATGTGGATTAGAACAGATGCACATTTCTTGGTTTCTCTGTGGCAGTCACACTGGAGAAAAATGGACAGGATTAAATCGGGGTTTTGTTTTTTGCTACACATCTGTCTGTCAGCCAGTGAGTCATGAGCTGGTCAAAAGCTGAGGGGATGTGGTGGCTGGAACTACTTTGGAGACACCCTTTTCCCATACTCAGGACAGACAAAAGCAGCTAATGATTGTCACTGTGATGCACCATGAGTACGCACAGGGGTGTCCTGTACCCCTTTTACCCCGGGGACTAGGGCAATAGCTCCTGTCCAGCTCCACGCTGGTGCTTCACGTGCAGGAGGACATGTAGGCTGCTGAAGCATCGTTTTCCTCCTGAACATTGTCAGGATCTTTGGGGGAAGGCAGGGGGCACATGGAAATATCCCATGATTTGTGGGCTGCCAGCTGGACCACTGTGAATAGAGGCTGATATTGCCCCATGAGCACAGACAGAAAGAGGCCATCCTTCCTTCTGTGGAAAACAGCAGAATGTTAATTCTCTTATTTCCTAATAAGGAGATTTTACAGAGAATTTTAGCTTAGCCAATTTTTGTCACACATTGCTATTTAATTGTTTTCGTCTCTTAATTAAGTTCATCTGCCAGGATTTACCCAGAGAATTGTATCTAAGAGCTCTTTTGCTGACTGCAAACACTTGTCTCTGAGAACATTTGTTCCTAAATTTTTGGTTTTCTTCTGTTTGTATTTGTCGACCAGAGTTGTCAAAGGTTTAGGACAGGACTTCTGGTTCATTTAAGGAAGGCTCTGAAATATGTAACTGGCAAAGTTTAAGTTTGGATAATGACATTAGAAGTTCCCAACCCCCCTGCAAAAACTGAAAAGCACAACAACAACACATCAGAGGTGGATATAGATTTGCTGAGCTTTGTAATAGCTACCTTAGTGAACCTGAACCCAAATTCCATAACTTGCGATGATTCATCATCTCGCAAGAGTCGTCCAAAACTTGGCTTTGTGTGGTTGCAAAGGAAAATTCCACAGCTTTGACATCTCCCTGATTTTGTTGTGCTTACACAGTTAATTTTTAAAAGGCAAAACAGATGCTGCTTTGAGAAAATCTATGTAAAGAAATTAAAGGAAAAAAAGATGATTGCTGACTGAACTTAGAACAAAAGAAACAGTATACAGAAACAGGGGCTTTTCTGGAATTTTTATACACTGCAGGTATATAGCAACTAACATTGCTTTCATCAGAAGAAATATAGAAATAGGAATGGTCCCTTACACCAGTAAATCTTTTTTTTTCTTTTTCTTTTTAGAAAAGTTTTGAGGAACCACATTGGTAACTTTAATTTCAAGTGGTTCCTCTTTCTTAAATTTTGGAAAAAAGAGTCTTCTACATAAAAACACCCCTAACATGGCCCGAATAATATTTCGTGTTTAAATATATGCTGTTGTGAGATATAGCACCTGTGCTCCTGCCCTTGTATTTCAGCATTCTTCCTGATCACCTCTCATTTTCTTTTTCCTGTGTCATGAAGAACTATCTGAACCTGTCTGGCTTCAGGAGAACTGCTGCCATTATTTCTAAACTGCCTGCATCTTCCTTATATTTACCTCTACAAATTACAGGTATAGGAAACACAACATGATGGACAACCAGGCAGTTGGTAAAATGCAATTTGTCGGTCCATGTCCTGCAAGGAGCAGCCTGCTTCTGGAACACCAGGTACAAATTCCATTAAATGTTTCCAAAAAATACGTAACTGGTTCCAGATATTCGGATTAGTGAAAGTTCCCTAATCCAGAACCAGCAATCCTAAATAAATCTTCCTCAAATAACAAGAAAAGGTCAATCTCTGACCTCAGTCAGGACCTAACTGGGTAAGTGAAGCTCTCTAAGGTTCACCATGTCTGTGGGGCAAGACAAAGCAGCACAGCCGGGGAGACAGATCACTGCATGCATTTTCCAGCCACATTGTGCTGGAGAAGTCTCTTCACCTCCCTGAGCATCCGCTTAGCCTTATAAATCCTGTGGGAATCGTGGACATAAGGACTGTCTATGTATTTGCTTGGTGAAATGGGTGGTCCTTCTTGATGTTAAATGTAGTAGGCAAAAGGGTTGGGAGAAAATAAAGAAAAGAAGATGCCAGTAGGTGATGACTAAGGAGGAGTTCAGCTCCCATCTGGACATTCTCAGCTAGCTATAAAGTGAAACGGCTTTTTTAGTGTGTGCATAAATTTCTAGGTAATCAGTCAAGCAAGCAGCCTCATAGTTAAAGACAAAGGGCCAAGTGCAATCCTGCAGTAAGCAGGCATGTTGGCAGCAGGAAAAAAATAAGAAAAGAATTAGGGAGATGTATCCATTTATAAGGACTGAATTTGCCCTACAGAATGAAAGGGGTTGCTAGTCTGTGGCAAATGACACTGTCCTTGCACCTTGAGCAACCACATTTCCAACAAGTCTCTGAAGAGAACTCCAGAAAATGAAAAAAGCAAGTGCCAGACAGGCTGTTTTAAGGATATTATTTTTCCTATTGATCTTTTACGTAGAGGGAAACTGGTTCTGTCCCATCTCAATCTTAGAGTTTGTTACAAGATTTGCCATTTTTCTAGTCTTTAGTGAACAGAATAATAGTTTGCTTTTTGCTTTGCCTTGGAGCTAAACACTGAAACCTAGATTTATTGCCATCAGACAGATGGAGATATTTCTCACGAAGTTGGAAAAGTAAAGACCTAATAAATGAAGAGCATTTGAGAAGAGAAGATAAAGCAGGCTCTGCTGTACGATGTTTGGTATTACTATTTTAGCAATGTAGGTGGTTTTACAAACTATTATTTTTTTTGGTTTCAGCTGCTGCAAAGAGTCCCAAGGGAAGGGTGGATGGTGTTCATTGTTCTCCACAAATGACCTACCTGACATGGGTGCAGTCTGGTCACAAACCTGGCCATACTCCAGCATTTCAGGTCTCCCGCAGCTCTGTCTCGGCCAAAAGGGTGCAGTACTGCCAGCTTTTCTCCATGGCTTTAGCATCAGCCTTCCCTGGGGGTCTGTCCCTGCTGGGACCAGCCGGTCCATCCCAGTAACTGTCCTGAGACTGGGAGGCAGCTGGCTCAGGGGGCTGGTGTCCGGTTTGGCTTTCCCCCTTCTCTCTGTACCTTCAGAGATGCTGGTGGATAATGTCACCAGTGACTTTGCGGTTGTGGTCAGGGGCTGCAACTGGTGCAAGGGTGAGAAAATCAGGATGAGGGCTAGAGAGGTGAGCTCCCTGGACAGCCCATGTAGTACAGCTGCACCAGGGTACTAGGGTACTCTGGATACACCCAGGGTGCCTGCTTAGCTGTTCCCACCTAACTTCCTTGCTTGATGTATCATTTATGGAAAGGAATAATCTGACTCTCTGTGGTGACACAGTCTCTGCTACATAAATTAGCCATTTTTTGTTCAGTGTCTTTTTGGATGACCAAAGAGTCTCAACAGAGGAAACTGAATTATAGTTTTGTATATGTAGTGATTTGGTTTGTTTGTTTGTTTGTTTGTTTAAGCTGAAAGCATATTTAATTTCTTCAGTTTCTAGTCAGCTGAAAGTTTCCTTTCAAAATTAATATATGGACAACATTGTCCCCTGAGACCAAACATGAAGAATTTGAGACCCAGCAAAGGGTTTATCATAAAGTCAGCAGCCTGTGAAAGCCAATGCTCCTAATAGAAATTTATAGATTTTAAATCCAGGAAGGGCATTGTGAATGCGTAATATGACCTCTTGTATAATATAATCCATAGACTTTTGCTTAATAATTGTCACCCACCTTAACTACACCAAATAATTTTGAAAAGAGCTGGTCGCACTTCAGCTACTCAAGATTTAAAGACGTATGCTGGTATTTGGGTTTTTTTCCAGTGGATAATGGCAATCACTGTTACAATAATTTGCCTACTTCTGTCGTGAGTTTGTCATAATTCTAACACGCATCTGTCTGCTCTGGAAAAATTCTTCTCACATTATAGCTCTTCTCACAACTGATCAGCTCATACCTGTAAACAAATAATTTCCTCCTCTATCCTGCACACTACCCTGAATGAGCTCCCTCATGTATGATAGAACCAACAGATTTTACAGACCTTATAACTGCATTGGGTCTTTTTATTGTTTATCTGGTGTGTCAGCATCTTGTTCACTTTCAGAGAAAGTGTTCTTTCCTCTTTTGGTTCAAATGGTTGAAAAGTATGTAAACATACTTTATGGGTCCATCCATCCTTGAGAATACTGATGTTGGCTAGCAGATCTGCTTTGTTTCACCGAGGCCTTTTTTATTTTTGCCTGCACAGGAGTAAGTCCCTCAATCAGTGAAAATTTGAGGTAGGTAAATAATAATGCAAAGTCTTCTGCAAAGGCCCTTTGCATTCAGGGCTGTATGCAAGGGAGGGCCTTTCCTTTATGGTCACTGAAGCTATCTGTAACCCATATGAGTTATTTGGGTTTGGATGTTGGATTTTTTTTTTTTTTTTTCCAGACATCTTTATATCCTGGTCTCACAAGCAGGTAAAAGTTGTCATTGGACTTGGAAGGAAGAATTCATGGATTGTTTTGCTGTATTTTATGGTTTGTATGTCAAATTTAGGTGGAAGAACTGAAGGGACTCCACATTATCTGCCTCTGTAATCAACTTGAAAGCAAAGGAAGACACAGACTGGTTTCTTTATGGATGTACATTACTTTCAGCAAGTGACACAATTGTAGAGCTGCTTGCTGCAGAATGGATGGGCCCAAAGGAGAACACCATTCTCCAGCTAGGAAAAATCATATCAACTAGCTGATCTGAATTTGCTAGATAAAACTGATTTGAACACAACAACAGATTTAAGCAGCTTCCGATTTTGTGGATATTCGGAACGAATTTGGAATTTGCAGTCAAGGCCTCTCGCTGATGACAAAGAAGGTTGCAGAAGTATTTGATCCTCAGCACAGGCTTATGTGTTACTGTCATGAGAATAAATGTTACATTTCAGAGGATGCCTGTTCAATGGTGCTGAGAGTTGATTTCTGTGTGTACCCTAACTAACCTTTTCTAAAGAGAAAGCAGTGGCAGCATTTGTTTGTGTCCATCTATTGAAACATATCCTGAAAAGAAAAATCCAGCAAGGTGCAAGCACTTGTCGTTCTGTGTAATAGCCCATCCCACATTTCCAGATGGTTACACTAGAAAAGCAAATTAGGGAAGGCAGTCCAGTGCCAATGAGCTTGGAGTGAAGGGGAGCAGAAAGCACGGTCCTGTCAGCACTTTGTGGAAATCAGCAGAAACTTCGAGCGGTGCAAAGTTTGCCCTTTAGTGGCTGATCAAGGGGCATTCTTTACATTATTGCTTTAGCTTTTCTACTCTCTTGCCCTATCTCCATTTCCTTGCTCGCCTTTGAAACTAGCTGCTAGTATACGGGGAAATGGTAGCTCCCAGTCACTAGCAGCAATTAATTTACGTTGCCTCTGATCATATTTCCCCTTTCTGAAGGAACAGGCTTCCTCCAGCTTTTCTTTTTAGACTTTGGTGATACCTTTTCTTGTGATGGTATGTATCATTTTATACTGTTAATGAGTGACAACCAAGTGTCACTTAGCTCTACAGCAGCTTTACAGAATGTCATGTTTTTATACTAGATAGTCACACTGTTATCGGGGATGAGCTGACTGTTACTCCACGAGAAATCTCAGTGACTTCATTTGGACCACTGATAGCACAGGCCCACTGACAGCTCAGCCTCCTCCTTGCTCCTGGTAAGGCAGTTTTTGGAATGAATGAGGACCTCTGATCTCTAGCATCTCAACCTTGGTAAAGCAGCAATGTCACCAAAGCTAGCAGGATGGGGGTTTGAGCTTTTGTTGGAGTGTTAAGAGGGCCATTGTTTCACATTTCCTACTCAGTTCCTTTAAAAATTCCATTTGATCTAACTCCACTGCTAGTAGTCCAGAAATAAAGCAATTCCTTGGGGCATGAATGCTATTCAGACAAAATAGTACCAATATTTGTCTGCTTTCCCTCCCTGGTATCCAGCATCTTTGCCAGCTCGTTTACTCAAAGAGGAAATAACCCATTTCTGGAATTCAGATTTTCCTGACTTCTTGGAAACAGGGAGTATCAAGTGCTCTGAATAACGTTTCCCTTTGAAACCTTCTTAAAATAGTCTTTAAAATATCTGCCGCTTTTGAAAGGTTTAAGTTCCCTGGGGGTGTAATTCTACTGACATTGATGGCATCTGCCAGCAGAAACTCTGGTTCTGCAATTTCTTCTGTGAGCTGCATTGCCCTTTGCTTGATAAGGAGAGCTGCATGAAGTAGGTCCAAACCCAGCCATGAGTGTCTTTTGCTGTGCTTTTCTCAGGCTGCGCCCAGCGTTCAGGCAGATCTGATGCTGATCTGACAGCGGTTGAACTACTCTGGTTAGTGGGGTCATTGCTCACAGAGGAGGGAAAGGGCAGTCCTCAAAAATATCTAGTATGGAAAAAGACAAGTATTTGATTGTTTTCCTATGGAATGAGTCCTCCCAAGAAAATGGCTATAAATCAAAAAGCAAAGCTCTTTCACATTACCAGAAGCAAGGTAAAAGGCTCATAATTCTTACTGAACAAATCACATGCAAGTGAGTCATTCATAATTGCTTTTTAAAAATAGGGAATAAATGCTGTCTTATTCTGTACTTGATTAAGCACGTGTATAACTTTAGTCAAAAGAACCTGTCTTGTGAGCCTAAAGTTGTGGGAATAAGGCTCAGTGAGAACAGCACCTTTGTGGAAAATATGAATCCCACAGCCAAAAATGTCTTTGGGAGATGCAGGTCTCTTTTAAAGCATATCTATTGCAAGAAGATTTACTTCTGCGCAGAGAAAAAGCTTGTGCTTACCTATATCTTTCTGTAAATGAAACTGACTCCCAAGTAAGCATGGTAGAGGTAGGGATTTAATCTGTCTAAAAATGAATTTCTTCATGCATTTGTTGTTTATCTACCTGGATACTAGATGGGAAAGATGGGTCAATTGTGTTTTCTCTTTGGTTAGTTACATCTTTGCTCAGTTACATCTTTGCTCATAATATTTTTTCTCCCAGCAGTGAAGATATCAGCTAAACTCTGAACACAAAATAAAACCAAGCCAACACTTGGATACAATACAGTAGAAGAGGAAAACTTGTGCCACGCTGAAGTTTCACAGTCTCATTTTTTTAAGGTAACTGCTATCTGCCACGGCACTTCACCATCTCTAAAGCCAAATTCAGTCCAAGGAATAATTTTCTTTTACACACACACATGTAAAAGTCAGCATGAATGCACAATTTTGGCTTGAAAAATAATTTCTTTGACAGGTATTGCCTGAGAGCACCAGGCAGTCTTCAGTCCACCCACCTACAGCTCTCCTGCTGACAGGTGAGCAAATTCAGCGCTCCCCCGATCAATATTTCAAGAGGTTGCATGTGAAAAGAAAGCCTCAGAAAGCTCTTGCAAAGTGGAGCACTGGATGTTAGCATGGAAAGTTAACAAGTCCACAGATACAGTCCTGATGGGGGCTGACTCTCAGCCCTGCCTTGGAAAGGCTGAATAGTCCCGTATCGCCTATGTCTCCATGCCTTGCCATTCACTTGATGGGTTCCCTGCTCTGGACCACTGTAGGTGGAGGTCTGCCTGATACATTTATGCACTCCAGCCCTGTTGGGTGTTGACAACCCTATTGGGATCCAAACTTGGACATGTACATTTATGTGCCCACATACAGGTGCCTCCTGCAAGGGTGGCAGCTCAACTCCTCTTGTTGGCAATAGAGATCTCCTCAGAGCAGTTCGAGGACTGCTTAGCACACCCTAAAAGAGATGTCTACATCAGGTCAGTGCCACTGCTCTTCAGACCTATATGAAAACACCTAGATTTAGGTGTCTTAATCTGTGAGGTATGTTCTGTCTGCGGTGGCACTGGTAAAGGTGCTGCTGCCACTGCTCCTCCTGCTCCCAGTGCAGGGACATCAGAGCTGTCCCCTCCCACAACAGCAGATGCAGCTCCATGTCCCCCCAGAGGAAGGAGATATTTGGGACATCCGTGCTCCTGTGCTGCTGTTGTCTTCCATCTCAAAATGCCTCCGAGTACTTTTCCAACATACAAATTTGAATGTCAGGAAGATACTCAAAGGTATTTCTTACAAGTAGGCACAACAGAAAGGGGCGGACACATTATTGTTGCTTTTAGGATGAGGAGCAAATGACAAGCGAATGCAATAGTCAAAAAACTAGGGGTTCTTACGTTTCAGGGTAATAAAGGTATTTTTCTGCCAATCCTTTGCTCAAGAGCATTAGGCCCAGGGCTAGCTCACCTAAGTCTTGGGGATATCCAAAATGAGAGAACCTACTGGGCCAGATCTGGTAAAAAATCCTGCTTTTCCAGGCCTGGTAAGTGTATTTAGGACCACAGCAGTACTGTTGCCAGGCAGAAATTCAAGTTCCTCACCTGTCACCAGTGCTGTCGTAGCATGGTCTCACCAGGCTTCCGGATGTCCCTTGGCTTCTACGCTGTGCACAAAGAAGATGCGGACAATTCTCCACTGCTCTGGTGCTCAAAGAAAACTCCAGCTGCTCCGGCAGCTCCCCTGGGTCTGTCAGACCTGTGGGGACTAACTGGAGGAGTAATTAATTGCGTCTGCTGCCAAGGGCAGTGCTGTGCACAGCAGCCCCCGCGGAAGGCCTGGGCCCTGCTCCCGGCGGCCATACATCCGGCTGAGTGGGATGGCGCATTCTCCCTCTTTGCTTCTGCTGACAGGATCGGGCTGGGATCTGGGCCTCCTCCTGGTGCTGGGCACCGTGGCAGCTCTGATGAACGCTGTTGTCACCTCCTCTAGGGATTCTTTCAGCTGTCTTTGTCCCCTTCTCCTGCTTGGCCTACTTCAGGAGATGACTGCTCAGCAAGAAAGCCGCCATCTCTCTCACACCAACAACGTGACCTGCCCAGCCATGGCCTGCTCCACAGAGCGGACATGTTTTGTGCCGCCGGATCTGCGGCGCAATGAAGTCTCTTGCAGCGATTTGCTATGTGCTTTGCCCTACGGCTGGGCAGGGCCGGGCCCCATGGTGCTCCCCTCCGGAAATGCCACTCACCGCTTTCTAAAAATGGCTATTTCCTTAAAGACCGATGGCTGAATATTAAGGCCCCCCGTGCCCTTTCTGCACAGGGTGCAAGAGGGATACATGTCCCTGGTGTGGCGCCGTGCAGCTCCCAGAAGTTGCACAGAAGGGGCTGAAGGCTGGGAACAGGCTGAGAGGAGGGGAGTCACCATGCATCCGCCCCATCTGGCCCCCGAGGCGGAGAAGGTCCAGCTCTGCCTCTGGTTACGCATGTTACGCAATGGGGATGCAGCTGCCAATTACTGTGAAACTGCGATACGCGTTTGCATGTTGTTAAGTGTCTTTTTTATAAACTGTCCAAGACCGACTCCTGACATTACCCGCTGCGGTGGGTGGATGACAAACATGGACGGGCACCTAATGGCCTCGGGCAGAGCGCATTCCTCCATTCTGCCCTGCCTGGGGAGAGGACATTTCTACATGAGATCTCCTCTCCGGCCCGCGTCCCGTGGCACAGGCTGGCAGCAGGACTATGCCAGGCTGGGACTCGTCCCAATAGGCACTGCTGGCACATAGCAAACACGGCACATGAGCGTCCTAAGCTGTACTGGGTAATGAGACCCAGCGTGCTAACGAGGGAGCAAACCCAGGTGTTAACAGGCACAGGCCTATGTGCACTTTGCATCCCCACAAGTTTTACCAGTGTATGTGTACTCCCCTGTAAAGCTATCTTCTTTGCTGCTCCAGGAACAAAAGAGAAGTTCTTACAGTAGCCCAAACATGCCCGTTTGATTAAAGGTGTAACATGGTTCGAGTATAAACAGTGGCCTTAAAGTAAGAGAGTGATTTTTCACCACTGGATGGCAGAATCTTCCTCTGGTCTAACAATACAACAGCAGAACACTTTGCTAAAATTAAAACATAATTGGAACTGTCATAATCAATCCGGTGTCTGATCAAAGTGCAAGGATCTATTGGAAAAGTAATTGCAGAGGCCAAATTTATATTTTTTAGAAATTCCTGACTATAATATCTGACCTTTTAATATCTGTCCTGTTCACATGAACGGCAGGGCACTTGTTCTTCTGCAGATTTGTCAGTGTCCCCCAGCGTTGCCCACCTTGTCAACGCAATGCTTATGTCTGCGCTGAGTATTTTTTCTCTTGGATCCCATATTGCCTCACAACTAAATGTCTGAACTACAGAAATTGCTACACACTTGAGATGTGTTTAGAAACACGCTGTAGTTGGCAATATTATAACCTCTTAGAAATACAAATGTAATAGTAGGTACAGGTGCTAAAGCTCAAGTAATACAGTGCTTGGGCCAGAAATGTCAGTATTTTAAAAGAAAAATATGTATTTAATTTCTATTGAGAGGATGTGCTATTTTTAACTCAGTGTTGGAGCTTTTCAGGAGTTACTTTTAAACAGACAAAAATAAATCTCTAGCTCCACCATTTCTTCTTTTACTTAGAGTATACACTGAGCGGCTTCGTGGGACTGTGTCTGAGCAAAAGGAGAAGGAAATGAGCTAGGACTTCTCCACTGCCAAGTGGGAAGACAAACTTTGTCCTTAACCTCAAAAGGTTTGGCGTTAGTTTCTATCAAGACTATTCGTTTCTATTAGCAGAGACCACTGAGTAATTCTGAGTATTGTTAAGAGTCTAAAACCCTGATTCTTTTCTAAGACCCTGCTTCCATGAGGTTGTATATCCATGTGAAGTGTTGGCGAAGGTTTTCACAGAGGTTTGAGTAATATTAAAAATGAAAAAAAATCTCATCACACTTGGTAATCAGTATTTTAAGAGCACATTTTTTAAGTGTTTGAACAGAAAACTTTCCCCTAAATGATTTATATGCAAAACAAGAAACATCCGCTTCTTCATATTTTTAACTTCTGCAGCATCCTGTGGCAATGAATTCAATGATTTCATTATCTACTTTGTCCTGATCATGTCTTTAGAAATCTTTGTTCATGTTATTTTTACCCCTTCTTTCCGTGTCATTTAGAAATGTCTAACCTACACCTTTTTGTTGAAGTGATTTTAGCTTAAAAAATCCCCAAATGGCATAGTAACTGAAATATGCTTTGAGTCACTCTCTCAGCCACAAAATATATAGGTTATTCTAGAAAAAGTAAAAGAGAAAGCAAACAAACAGGGCAGTATGAGTGCAAGCAAAACAAAAGCCATGTCAACACCTCTGGAGGGGTGGGGGATGCCACTTGTGTTGCGATGCTTTCTCCCAAGTAACAGGTGACAGGACAAGAGGAAATGGCCTCAAGTTGTGCCAGGGGAGGTTTAGATTGGATATTAGGAAAAACTTCTTTACCAAAAGGGTTATCAGGCATTGGAACAGGCTGCCCAGGGAGGTGGTGGAATCGCCATCCCTGGAGGTATTTAAAAGACAGGTGGACGTGGTGTTGAGGGACATGGTTTAGTGGTGCTTTTGGTAGTGTAGGTTATGGTTGGACTCGATGATCTTGAAGGTCTCTTCCAACCGAAGTGATTCTATGATTCTATGATTCTATGAACCAGGGATCTTCCCACATCTGGACAGGTGCCGTGCTGGAGCAACATTTCAGCAGGCAGCAGTAGCTCATGCGGGCAAACCCCAGCAAGGGGCGGGGAAGCTGCCTATTCTCCCCCCTCTGGCAATTACCGCTTGGCTCAGGATTACAGCTCACCTTGACAAAAACGGCCCTGGTGGATCGCCTCAGATCTGGCCCCACCGCCCCTCTGTGCCGAGCAGCTCTCCCGGTGTGTTCTCCAAAGAGCATCTTAACCCTGAAAACTGCAGAGCTGCATTTCCTCTGTGCAGCGCTTGTCAAGGCATGCCAGAGGGTAAGAGGGCCTTGAGAACATCTGGATTATAATTAAGCAGGAATTTACAGTAACTAGACCTAAGTGGCTTGAACAACAAATTTACTGCTGATAAAGCCAGATGAGTTTACCCAGATAATCCTCTGTGTTTTCTTCTGTCCTCAATAAAATGTAGCTATGTAATTTATATTGGGGGAGCACTGGGAAACTTCTTTTTCACTTGAGGGCTAATTGCAGGTCCAATAAAAGACTTCATCCACGCCACGACATTACCCAGCAGCGTTACCGTTTGCCTGCATGCTGGGCTCGGAGGAGACACATAGGATTCTAGCTGCCGATTAAGAAATGTAAAGCCAGATTCGGGGCAAATAAACCAGGAGTCGTGATGTTTTAAAATATCCTATTAAAGGCACAGTGAAAGTACACAAAGAGTTTGCAGCATGGCCTGTAGTTTATTTTTCTAAAGGCCTCCTCATTGAGCAGAGGCGTGTCAGGGTAGATTCCCAAGTCACCTGGACTCAATGCTTGCATGCCACTGATATTTATAATCTGCTAACAGGGTAGAACATTGATGTCACACCTGAATTACACACACCTAGGACTGCTCTCTTGCATCAGGTGTGCAAGTCTGGGGCCACCCTCACCATATTGTTCAGTCTCTCTTGCCTTTGGGAGCAGGACGGAGGCAGCCAGCTTGTGTGCTCACAGCAGCTGCTGGAAGTAGATGTCCCTGACCATGACCTGACGGATATGTACGGATCTCTGCCGCTCCCACTGTGAGACCCTGCACAGGGCAGGCCATGCCTCTTCTGTGCCCTATTTTCTCACAGAAACCACTGTCTGCTCAGTCATTGTCTTTTTATTTTTCTATCTTTGGGTGCTGACCTCCCCGAGGGATGGTCCAGAGCATCTTTTACACAGGTGGGAATTCCTTGAGGTCTCCTCTTGCGACTCACATCTACAGAGGTATTAATGCTGATGTCTTACACTTGCCACATGCCTGCTGTCTTGCAGTTAGATATCATTTTTTATGAATGGCAGGCAATGTGTTTCCTCCTTTAATGCATGGGACACTGCTAATGAGGGAGCTCCTAATGCACCTGCTAGCAGAATATGAGACTTCAGGTGGCTTATTTTGAGGGCAGGTCTTGTATTGATGCTACACATCCCTCAGCTGCCGTGTCCTCATCTACCGCATCGTGAATTTGCTTTGGAAGGAGCTGATGGACTAATTTGGCATGTCAAAACTAATGTTGCGAAATCCTTGGCTATATCAACATTTCAAAGCACAGTCATAAAAACTTCAACGATGGAATGAGTTACAGCAAAATTATGACTTAACCTGTCATGAAGAGTAGCCTCCGAAAAATTAGTAATGCTGCCTGTGTTTTGCAATGTATGTCTTCAGTGGAGGTCACATTGGGAAGTCACTGCTGAGTGTTTAACAGAAAAAATTGTATACAACTTGGTGCCTATAAACTAATCCTTATTTTTTGCTTGTGCTTTGAACATTCATTTATTTCTCCCATTTGCTGTCTTTCCTTCCGCAAGGTTATTCCTGCTATATGAATGTCCCTGTGACATGCTGCTGTCTTTCAGTGTTAATGTCACAGATACGGGGCTTCGTCTCGCAGCGTCTCTGTTCCTTTCTGTAAAATAACCCAGCTAACCTTGGAAGACCACACAAAAAGCCCTTGATCCTCCCTATATCAGAGTCGCCCTATCCATTAATGACAGGCTAATTGAAAAGTCTTCACTTATGGCCTAACCCTGCTTAGTAAAGTCAGGATTAAATGCAAGGGTTTCCTTAACTGAGCTCCTCAGGGCTAATTCCTTTCTTCTGGCAAAAGGACTTGTGAGAGAGGACTCACGCTTGATGTCTCAAATGTAAGGGAAAAAGTTCCAGCACTTATCTCCAACAGCATTTTCCTCCAACAGTTCAAGCCCTTCTCAAGTCCCTTCTGAAGGCTTAAGGGATCACTCTGTTCTTGTGCCAGCTCTGCGTGGATGCAAACCATCACCTCAGGACACTAAATTGTCTGCTTTGCCAAGGTGGAAATCTGCTTCTGCTTCAGAAAATGGCGTATGATTTGTTGGGGGATTTGGTAATGAGTGAGAGGTGCCATCTTTGTGACTCACTCTCTCAGGCAAAATGCAAAGTAGAGTAAAGATTGTTTAGCAGCAACAGAGAATAAATAGGTATCTGTTTTGCATAGCTGTTATCCGGGGAGACGGGGCTAGAGCAAACATATTCAGTGATAAGTCTCCTTTTTTGTCTCATTGCTGGGTGTAAAAATCATTGCTTGAAACTTGAGCAGCCAGGATTTTACAAGCAGCAAGAAGTCTGCTGGTGAGGTTGGCCAGAATAAATGAGGAGACATGTATGCGGACCAAAGCGGGTTTGTGCTGAGAGGAACACCTGCAGTTCTTGCGGAAGAGAACTACAGGGATGTCTTTGCAAATCCAGCTTTTTGTTTTTTTATTGTTAAAAATAGGAAACCTGCATGATGGGGAAGTGAAACTCCCAAAGCCTCCCCAGAAATGGTGGCTCACACTCCTCCAGAGGTTCTTATTCCCTTGATGGTCTTTGGAGGGTAATGAGGTGATCTGTTGAGGACTCCTTCAGCTATTAGTCTTCCCAGGACTGAGTGGTACTGCAGAGAATTAAAGCTCCCAGAAGGCAACGGCCATTCCCACGGCATCAATACAATGTATTTCTGTAAGTGGAAGAAAGGCTCCGACAGAACTACTCCCCGCCCCCCACCCCCCATAACTTCCTTCATCACTGCTTTATAAATTAAAGCTTGCAAGGATTTTTCTCCTAAGCAGCCTCTCAGGGCAAGTGCAAAACTCATTAAATGAAAACAAATGTTCAACCCTTCCCTGTTATTTCCCTCCCCAGTTGGCCTGTTAAAAAAAAAAAAAAAAAAAAGTCATAAAACTGAAATAGAAAAATGTAGGAGTTTCCTGTTTTGCTAACTAAAGAGAAAGGCCAAGCTGAGCCCTGGTGCAAGCAGTGGGACCATCCATCCTTCACCTGGGGCTGACCAAGAAGGGAGACGCAGTCTTGGAAGTGGGTGTGGGGATGCTGAGCCCCAGGGATAGCTGGCGGACAACAGGGAATGAAGCATGTGTATCCTCTGGAGCACAGCCCAGGCCACCTCTGGGTGCAGGCCTGTGTGCAGGCAGTGTGTCCACCAGCAGTTTGAGGAAAGGCTCAAGCTGGCTATTTACTGACTGTAGATGCACTTGGGGTGGCTCCAGCTGTGGTGCAATGAAGAGAACCACCACGGCTTCATGGAAACACAGGGAGTGAGTTCACTCCTGTGGCAATTAGGTGGAGGTGCGAGCAGCAAAACTACACAAGGGCTTTGGAGGGGGCAAAATGGCCATGTGATGCCAAAGGGAGCTCTCTACTTGGGCTCTGCCACTGTGAAAACACAATGCTGTGCAACAAAATACAGTGGAAAACACAGTTTTCTAGAAACTTTAGGGGGATCTTACTGAGGTCCGCGGGTGCCTGAAGCAGCGATATTTCTGAACGGTAACTTGCCAGCAGTGTGCTGAAGGGGTTTGGCAGGAACACCAGAACCCACGTGGCAGTTTTCCTTTGCCCTGGTGTGAACTAACGCCTTCATAACTCTCTGTCAGTGAATTGTATTAGCTGCAGTTCAGAGTAATCAGTCTCTCTTGGGAAGTTACCATTTGACTTTCGCACTTGCCCTTACTAAGTAATACTATAAATCTTTGAATCGTCTGGCTGCCTTTGATCTAGCTGCAAGTCTGTTGAATACTTGGTAACTGGAGTGGAGGAAGGAGGGAGAAAAGTACCTCTTTGCTGTGCTAAAGTCATTCTGAGCGCTGAAAAGAGAGACATGGATATGGCTCATCTTCCTAATGAAATGAGTTCAGTTTGCATCGTTACAATTTGTGTTATCACACTTCAGAGCTGGGAAGAAATGATTATGTTCTTAAGTGTATGTTATTTGGGAAAGTAAAAAGATATCTTTAGTTGCACCTTAAAATGACTCTTTAGAATAAGATCCTGTCGACAGCAGAAGTCACAGGTTGTTTGGCATTTCGATGCACTATAAAACAAAATATTTGAATAAAACAGATTTGGGGGGGGATATACTGTTTACAGGTGGAGCACCCAGGGCAGAACGCGGGGGACCACGTGCTAGAGAAGAGTACTCTGCGCTTGCAGCACAAACCCCCCAAGTTATAAACCTGAGCGATGGCAAGCGATAGCAATCCAGAAAAATCTTCTTGCTCAGCCACCTGGAGTCCCTTTAGAGGCTAACAAACAGACTCAGCTCATTGCACGTCTACCAAAATGTGAAGCTGACCTTGCCTTTCATTCCCAGTTCGCTCAGTGCTGCTGCTTGTGTTGCCCCTTCACACAGGGCCAGAGGCACTCTCCAGTCCCCTCCATGTTTGTTACCTACACTGTTGTGATGTTACGAAGCAGGGGGACAGTCCCAAATTCTGTATCTGGCTTAGCATAGGCTGTAAGCAGCATTTATAATAGATATCATCTGGTGGGCAGCTCTCTTGCGGTGGATCAGGCATTCCTAAGGGGTATTAGGTGCAGGACAGCGAGATGTGCTGTGGGAGGTGCTTTACTGAGAGGCAGCTCAGATCTGCTGAAGCTACATTGGTCTTATTACACCACAGCAACGTCACAGGGACCACTTCGCTCTGAAATCTGTTCAGAAAAAAAGAGAGTGATAGCTGTGCCAAGCAATACATAAAAAAAGAAAAAAAATTTAAAAAAAGGGGGGATTATACTCAATATTTGCAAGGCTATCAGCCACATCCCTCAGCAATCATACGTATTAACATGGTTACTATTGATAACGTACCCTTCAGTTCCGAGCTTCCTTAATTTGTGCATTCATGGCAATCAGGTACCAGCTGAAAGGCTTCTGATTTTTTTTTTCCCCTGAGTATTACTAGACAAAATTATTGTCAATAATGAGAAATCTTTAAAAAATGCTGTCCTCTGGGAATTTAATTTTGGCATCCTTTTTTTTTTTAATATTTGGTACTCTGTGAATCTCTGCAACAAGAGCAGAAATGGGAGAAAAATGCATCCTTAAGTGCATGTTCGGTGCTCAAATTCAGCTGCAGCACCAGATTTGAATGAGATAGCAAAGCAGGACAATCACCTTTTACTCCTGAATGCTCTTGAGGTCAAAAAGGAGAAAATGCACCATTCAGCTATAGAGATTTCCAGTTTTTGAGGCACTTATTTTTTGCTGTTATCAGCTACTTGTACTACCATATGTTATAAAAAATTACTCCCCCACCCTTTATATCCTTGTATTGTGCTTGTTTGTGCAATTCTGCTGAGGCACTTATGAAACAACCAGAGGGAGTTTGAAACTAAGCTTCCTATAATGTTACACGTAGCCTACATGTGTGAGTATGTGTGTGAATATGTATATATTTCTCGGGTGGCTGGTATGGTCAGACATCCTTGAATACATTTATATATGCCCTAAGTTGAATAGTGTATCTTACTATAAAAAAAGGCAACCTTGTGGGTTTATATATACACATCTATATATATATCTCTGCACACACAGAAAAATAGAAATATACTTCTGTGAAAGGGACAAAAAGACAGTATTTAATCCTGGATTTGAAATTTAATCCTGTATCAAGGGCCCTGCTTCACCCACGCAATGCAATGGTGGGATCCTTACCTCCAGCACTCTTACGTAGACTCAAACTTTCTGCAACCTAGAAATGCTCAGAGGAAGACTGCGCACCCAGTCTAACCCCGTTGTTACAGATGTGTCCATAAAGCTGTGTTACGCAGTGTAATCTTCTGGCTGCCTCCACCTAAAATGTACGTTGTACATAGGTCTATAAGTACCCCCAGAAGGAAGAAGGGCTGCATGCCTTGTGACTGGCTTTCCCGTCTTAATGCGAAATAGTATTTCCAGCTTAAAGTACACTAGGGTTTAGTGGCCTTGAATTTCTTTTGGGGAGAGGAAGGCTTTTGATCTTCAGAAAGGAGGGTCGACTGGAAAACCAGTTAGGCTTGCATTTTTTGGGGAAAAAAATTGACATTTTTATTATGTGCCAGGACAACACTAACCCCTTCCCTTTTTTTGTCAGCAGTAGGGAAAGCATGATTTGTGAAACACACTTTAACAGTCTTTTTGCTTTGATGTGCGTGAGACCCGGTACATTGAAAAAATATGTTTGATGAACACAACAGGCAAGAAAACCAGGTGTCAGACTACTGAGAGTAGGGCAATGAAAGCACTTCTCTCTCCTATAACAAAATCAGAGGTGTGAGTTACAAAGCATATTGCCTGTTTTCCTCCAATCTGTGGGACTCGCCTCTGAGGCTGCTCACCTGGATGCGGATGCAACACAGGACGTTTGGGGAGGGGAAGTCTTGCTATGACGGCTATGAAAAAGTGAAGGAAAGTCAAAGAGCAGGTGTTGCGGTGCACTTTCTACCTGCCTGCTTTGGCTAGTTCAGTCTGCCAGTAGGAAGTGGTCCCCATATCCCACATTTGCGGCAGAGCACTCCCCCCAGCAAGCCAGGAGACGCAACCTCCAGCCCAGCCAGCAGGATCAGCTCACCAGCCTGTGCCGGTGCATGAAGATAAAACCCAGGAGGAATACTATGAGAACGCCATGGAACGCCGTGAGAAATAGTTATTCCCGATAACGATTGAGAGCAGAGGCACGAGCATCAGCTTGATTTGATGCATTTTCTTCAGTAGTGAAGCAGGTCATCTTGGATCTGCTCCAGACAGCTTATTCTTGGCTTGTAATGTAGTGAATAAATATCACTCCTTGCTTGCAGGGTCCAAGTAGGTGGCTTTCCCCTGGGGAAGCTCTGTCAATCCCTCTTCAGCTCTACCATGTTCCTACAATTAGGCTGAGTGCATTACATAATAATAACCCTCTTCAGTCCTTTGAAAATCTGTATTAAAGCCAGCAAACAGGGCCTCACGTGGCAGTATGGATGGATGGGCAGCCTGGGTCTGGTGACAGCAGTAACATCAACAACAGCGGCAGGGTATCATCTCTTGGCAAAGGCTGGGGCAGGCAGAAAACAAGAATGAGTTCAAGGAAGCTTAAAAGACATGTCCCTGGAGGTTGCTGTCGCAGCTCAAGCCCTTACATCTGTAGCTACGGGCCATGTAACCCAGCTGTGGGAGCAATCACCCCCCTAAGGGAGCTGCTGCTCACCTGCTCGCCCGGGGCGGCTGCTCCCTTTATGCCTCTGCAGCCTCTCCAAACCTCCCTCCTGCACGAACAACCACAGAGACCACATCGATACCTATGTATTTTGCTACTGAACTCTGCATCGGTAAAGCAAGAGACCTCCTCCCATGGTGATGTAGCGGTGTCGGTAGGGAAAAAGTCCTCATGTTGGAGATTATTGTATTTTTGGGCAAAAAAACCTTAAGCTGCTGTTAGATGGAGGGAGGTATAGCAGCAACACTGCTATATTGCTGCTCCAGCTTAACTCTGTCTGCCACAGGAAAAGGACAACTCATCTCCTGTGCCACCATCAGCTGCACTGGTGAAGCTTTCACATGCCAGGCGCTGGGGAAAAACCCTGAAGGCCCCTAATTGCCGAGCCGTCAGCCCCGCTGCGTGACCACCGTGTGCTTGCGTCGCCTGGGCTGGGGCCAAGCAAAGCCACGAGGAAGGAGCTGCTGCCGCAGCTCAGGGCTGCATGAACGCCACCGCCTGCTACCTGTCACCGCGGCAAGGGCAGCTGCAGCCATCGCGCTCTCACTTTAATTAGAAACTCACGCACATACCGCTGGGAGAGTAGTTGCAAAGCTGATTACATTTCAAAATTAGTCCCGTGGAGAAGGAGGGGACACTTCCGTTCTCCTCTCATCATTTGTTTCTCTCTCGGTGCTAACTGGCAGCCAAAAGGAAAAAGAAGAAAGTATGGTAGAAACAATAAACAAAAAGAAAAAACCTAAAATCGATGCTCTGCTCTCAAAACAGTTCTGCGCCATGAATGCAAGAAGGCCACCAGAATGCCCAAGGCTGCAGGTGAAGGTCCTCTCTCTGAGGGCATTGCAGCCTGGTGCTCGCCCTGTGAGAGGGAGGAACTGCTCATGTCACTTGTGCGGTGACAGCGAGTGTGGTGCTGCAGCACGTTTGCTGCAGGACTAATGCTCTTGCTGTCATGTTTTACAAGGTAATGAAGCCCTTCCCCAGAGGGTAAGCTGCGGGGTCAAAGCCCACGTTGTGGCTTCTGGCCAGAGAGGTGTAGAACACAGCCTATACTCTGCTGGTATTAACTATGACCACATAGGACCAGGGTAAGGTACAGCAGCATTTACACTGGGGCACATGTGACTACCTCAAATAAAATCAGGCATTTCTGACTGTCTTTTTTCAAGCCTATTGCAGGCGTGTGTTATACACGAGAGTTTAGATGCTCCAGAGTAGACACACTGACCTCTGCAATTCCTGAGTGGAGCCTGGGCTCTGGGCTGTTGGGCCTCACGTTATGAATTTTTCAAACGGGAACTGAATTTTCAAGGGAAAAAAACTCTAACAAATACAAAGTTTTCCTCAAAGCCTCACTTTATCCTTTCACGAGACTGGTGGAGATTTCCTCGATAGGAAGGAAGGGAGGATATACCTATATCCTCCTGACAACAGCCAAAGACACCTCTGTTGCAAATAGTTGCATGGAGTGATTTGCACATCCAAGAGCCAAACTGCTGCAGTGGTGGTCTCCTGGGAGTGCAGCATTTTCCTCAAGAGCCCTTCAAGGATTCTTGATAACAGTCTGGGGGAGAACCTGAAAACACCTCCAGCCTCAGAGCGAAGCCTGTGACCATCTTGTTTCCCTAAAGAGGAAACCCTCTCCAGGAAAACCTCTGATCTCACTGTGGGAGTAATACTCATCATGTAGACCTTGCTCCAACTGATGAAGAACTCTGCATGGGATTGGGATGGGTGGACTTGTAATAAGAAACCTGTTGAGCGAGTGCCTTGGGCCTGTTCTTGGTTGCTCAGCCAGCAAATTGCTGGAGGATGGACGTTTGCAGCCCTTCAGGAAACTCCCAAGGCAGGGAACCAATGTGCTGACCACTCGCACTCGCTCCTCGGCAGCAGGCTGCTTTCTCATGTGTCGTCTTGTCCGCTCTAAATATTATGGCACAGAGAAAGCTGCAGCGAATTAAAATCTAATTGAGCTTGGTCTGCAGACAGGGCAGGCTGGGGAGGTCCCCAGAGCATCACGTGATATTCAGGTCCAATTTTAATTATTTTTAATCTGCAATGGCAAGTGTCTCTAGCTTAACCATGTAAAAAGCCTCTGAATTACGTGTACAAACCAAATAGATAAAAAGGAATTCCTGCTGGGCTTTTACACGAAAGCTTTCTGCTGCTCAGTTCTAAAGGCAATCATCTCTCTGGCTTTGCAGGACTTCTAACCCCAAAGCTCAAAAAAAAAAAAAAAACCAACAAAAAACTCTTAGTCATATTTTTGTCCCTGAAGGAGTTAATTACTGAAATCTGGTATCCTGCTTTTTACCTTTTACCAGCAAAAGTCTGTGATTTCAGGCCACAGCTGGTAGCCCCTGTGCTGCTCTGGGCTCAGCCCCTTTCTTCTCCTTTCTTTTGTACGTGTTTCTTCCAGTTTGCCAGCTTCATCAAATAAATAGATGGCTGTTACGATTATGCTCCATGCTGAGCTAAATGTTACTAACAGTGTTAAAGGATTGCTATAGAACAAAATGCCCCCTGGGTGAAAATACAGTAGTTAAATGCGGAAAACGTGTGTCTCTCCATGCAGTCAAAACACAATTTAAAGCAGCCGGGTTTCAAAAATGCTTTAGTTGGGCAAACATAATGCATACTTTTGTTATCAAAATATATCTAGATCAATATTGCTCTTTGAAATCACACGGGGTCTCTGCTGGAAGAGGCCTGTAATGAAAATTACTCTGTCTAGGATTTCACACTGGTCTTTGTTTGCTCTCTGACTGAGAGAGAGGTTAGAGAAATGCTGATGCTGAGGATACTGGGCAATCTCTGCAAGTCCTTCAGCCTTTCTTTGGTGTTTGCTTGCCCAGGGGTAGAAGGCAATGGAAGTCAGGCATAGCATTTGCTACAGGTCCTGCTAAGTCTCAAGACACAGGATTATAAAGTCAAGATGTTATTGAGCCCAAAAAGCAGGTTGTTTTTGAAAATTACATTTATTATGATTTCTTTTCTCTCCTTGGGTACTTGCACTCGGTTTTCTGGTACCATGACATCAACTTTTCAGAAAAAAAAAGAAAAAAAGGAAGTGTTTAACAGTGCTTTAACACTGTAAACTTACTTTTTTTGGGGGAAGAGTTCTTCTGACAGATGTGCATGGTTTGCAAAAATCTAGTAGGAACATGTGGATATTGGAAAAAACCATGCCATTTCCAACTGTTAATGTCCCATCTGCCTCCCTAAGACTCCAGGCCCTCTGCAGTTTCTTATCTTGTCGCAGTCTTGATGTGGCTTTTTATATTATTGCCCCTGCAGGGATGAAAACAAGCCCCACTGATAAATAACTTTATGTACCACAGAAGTGCAGCTTCTGGACCAACCTCCCCATCTGTACCTTGGGCCAAGGGCCAGGTGCTGGGAGATGGGACAATTCCCCCCGAAGGACTCTGATTTATTGGTTTTCTATACACCTGCACACAAGCAGTCGCAGAACTTCCTTGCCAGGCTGATGCAAGTGCACACGTTGTCAAATAATTTGAAGGATGGATAATAACTTCCTAACTGCGTTTTTAAGGGAAGTGCATATGTTTCGCAACGCCTGCTAACAAGCTGTAGAGGAGTAGCATGGAAATCAGCATCCCCCTGCCCCCGCTGAGCCTAGCAAATGCTATTCAGAGCAGTTTGTTTTAATTTTAGTGGAGAGAATTGCTTTAAAAGCTTATACTCTCTATAGTATTATGAAACGTGTGCCCTAAAAGGCATGTTATTTAATCTGTTTTCTTGTTTGTGTACAATTTAATGCAAAAGGGGGGAAAACCAAGGAAAAATGCAGAGGTTTTCTACTGTCCTCTCCTTTGCAGCTTTTTGAGGAGGGTTGAGATGCGAGAGCAAGGGACACAGTCCTGCTGCTGCGGTAGAGATGGCAACGGGGGTATGCACTTGGGATGAGCAGGGATGAAATATGAAGGTGAGGAGCCAAGATCTACCCATCTCCACGTGCGAAAGGGGAATTTGTGCTGCCAGTTACCACAGGCAACAAAGGGGTCATGCTTTTTGGCATTTTACGAGCACTCCAGACATTTCAGGGCATGGCAACAACCTTACAGGGAAACTGCTGTGTGGTACCGCTGAGAGCAGCAGTATGGTTAGAGGTGGGTCTCCTCACACCTGAGTAATGGGCCCAGTCCAAAACCTCAACCTGAAACTTGTGAAACTCGGAGAAAATCTGCTTTTTTTAGCCCAAACTACAGCACAGGATTGTTTCTATTCCTAACCTACCTGCAGAATAAATGGCTCAATAAGCCCTTTTTGTACCGCTTTAAGAAAAGAAATCCAGGGCAATTTCTGCTAGCAAAAGAGGGTTATTTTGGGGGGTGAGGTGCTGGCCTACAAAAGGCCTGGCTTCCTTTCTTGGTTGAGCCCAGTGTATGGCTTCTGGCCTCATCCTGCACTTCTCCCACGGGACTGAACAGAGACCACTGCATCTGCACAGCGCTCTGGGGACCACCCTCAGCCCCTGCATTCAGACACGGCTGCTCAATCATTGCTGAGGTGATGTTTTGGGGTTTGAAAACCCCTTGCTCTCAGGAAAGGCAGCTCCACTTCCCCACCTTTTGCCAGCAAAAAGACAGTGATTCCCATGATGTCTCCGATGGGACCCTGAGTGATTCCTGGTGCTGAGGCAGCCCTGCCAGGGGGCAGCAAGGTCCCTGCTCTTGCTGGAGCAAACAGCTGGGTGGATGCTGCAGGGAAGCCAAAGCCCTCAGAAAGCTTCGGAAATCCTGTAAGCAACGGACAGGGTTAATTTTCTCCTCACTTATGCTTTCCACTAGACTTTTTCCAAAGGCAGAGCATAAAATTTCTCACAGCCCATATTGATACCAAAGATGTATCTGATCGTTGTCTCTAGATGTACCTAATCCCTCCAGTAATCTTTATAGCTAGACGAAGATGAATTAAGTCTGAATGCAAAAAGAAAATGCATTAAAGAAAGGCTGAGAGATGTGGGGTAGTTTAGGCTGGAGAAGAGAAGGCTCCAGGGAGACCTTATTGTGTCCTTTCGTACTTGAAGGAAGCTTATAAGGAAGACAGGGACAGACTTTTCAGTAGGGCCTGCAGCGATAGGACAAGGGGCAATGGTTTCAAACTGAAAGATGGTAGATTCAGACTAGATATAAGGAAGAAATTTTTTATGATGAGGGTGGTGAAACACTGGAACAGGTTGCCCATAGAAGCGGTAGGTGGCCCATCCCTGGAAATGTTCAAGGCCAGGTTGGATGGGGCTCTGCACAACTTGAACTGGTTGAAAACGTCCCTGCTCATTGCAGGGGATTTTGCACTAGATGACCTTTAAAGGTCCCTTCCAACCCAACTATTCTATGATTCTATGATTCAGGAAAGAAAATACATTAAAGCCCTGTTGGTGGAGGTATTTTCCCAGGTCAAGATTGGGAGAGTGCAGGGGTGAAGGAAGATGAAAAAGAAAAGGCCGTATGCAGTTTCTGGACAAGTATTATATGCAATTGTTGGTCTCCTCAGCAGCTGGCTCTGCCAAGGCGTGACTTAAGCTTCTAGGGCAAAACTAATGCTGGCCAAAGAGCCAGCATGTTCTCCACTACTGGCCTTAACTTCATCCAGGCCAAGTAGTTCTCCATCTTAAAAATGAGATTCCAAACTTCTGTTGACCACCAGGCCTTTGTGGCATGTTTCCAGTGGTGCAACCAGGCACTGCTCTGGGCCCTTGGATATTGCTGGTCACTACAGGACTTTCTTTCGGGTCCGGAGCAGACACCCTCCCAGGTCTCCTAATGCAGGCTGTGCTTTTGCACTGGGACAACCTAGTGCATCCCCTGCCCTTCCAGCCTCCCCAAAGCCCTGACACATCTCAGGCTGCTACTCACATGGAAAAAAAGCAATACAATGTGATACTCAGCTGGTGTAGATATTTTTTTGGGGCACCTCAGATTCAGGAGAAGGGGAGGGAAGAAACTTAGAATCATAGAATCATAGAATCACTTGGGTTGGAAGAGAACCCAAGAGACTGAGAAACTTCTCAGTCTGGACATGGGATTCCTGGCCCCCTTCACCCTGTGGCTGCTGGGGGTGGGTACAGACCCTGCCCTTTCCCCAGGAAAGAGATTTTTTTGGTGAGGTTTCTCCAATGCCAGGCAGTTCCTCTGTTTTTACATCCCATGGTGGCTTTGCTGGGAGCAAAGGCAAGGGCTTCACCTTCCTCCTGCAGCCCTGGAGCTGTTTCTGGCTCCCCATGGAACTGGAGCACTTCTCAACCCATCCTGGCATCCCACCCTCCCGTCAAGGAGGGTGTTTTTTTGTTAAAAAAAAAAAAAAAAGTAAAAAGCAATGTTTCCTACAGATTTCCCCTGCTGCATGATGTATTGGTGATCAAAATACCCAAGGCACCTTTTTCAGAGCTTCCAGTAAGCACATGGGCTAATTAAAGGATTTTTCTTGGCACAAAGGACCCTCCTCTGGTGGTGGCTGAGGGAAATAGGACAAACCCAGACATCAGGAGCGGCATTGCATCAGCTTGAGTTTCCTAAATCCATTACCTCTTGTCACTTGGATGATCCACCTGCCACAAGTGACCATACTCTGAAAAACCCTTCTTGTCAAAATTGCTGATAGCAAAATACCCCTTTAATCTTCTCAGCATCAGGCAATGCTGATCTTCCTCATGATGCAGGGCATCCCCAAATAGTGACAGTGCCCAAGGGGATGTGAGGTCTGTAAGAGTAATGGCAGCTCTGGTAAGGGAATACATAAAAAGATTCCAAATTTTAGTAAGTATTTCCCCAGAGATGCAGAGTGCTGCCCAGAGGGATGGGTATTTCCCTGTGGAGCAAGGCTTGGACTACAGCTTCCTGCTGTGAGAGGATGGAGTAAAATTGAATCTTAATTTTTTGAGAGCATGATGAAGGTCCCACTCCTCAGGCGGAGGTTTTCCTTCAATAACTGACTCTGAGAACAGACCCAAAACAAAACAACAAAGGAAAAAGAAGGGGGCAGCCAGACTTACAAGCAATATCAGCAGCAGGCTGCGTTGCAGTCAAGCACAGCCATGTTCTGGGTTCTCAATCTACATCCTGAATATTTTATGGCCAGTAACTCCAGAAGTACCTCAGCTAGAAAATAATAATAATGATAATAAAAAAAAATGCACAGAAATCGGGTAGCACCTTCCTAAATCAATACAGCTGACAGCAATCAAATTATGGGAAAGAGAAAGAGTTGATTTTGCCTTAATTGCTTTTTGATATTTTTTAGGGAAACAAATGCTTTAAAAATGTGGTAGTCTTTTACCGAGTAGATGAATAAATAAAAAGAAACCCGGCTTGTTCCTAGACAAACATGCTGCATTCCGGAATTAATCAATGCACTTGAGGAGAAGCAAAGTAAAGTGCTGGTAGTTTAATAACAAAAGTCATATGACTTTTTATGAGTTGTTGAAGAAAGTTGTGGAGTGCCCCCAAGTGAAGGCAGCCTGTGGAGTAACAGGGAAATGAAGGGTTGAGCTTTTCCCAGCTGCCATTAGCCTTAGCCGCATCATTTGTCCCTTATCAGGTTGGTGGAAAGAGACGGATGATGGTGGAAACAGGGTGAAAACAGGGCTGTAAAAAGGGGTGAGGGTGAATGTCTGGAGCTGCCTGTCTCTGCAGATGCTGAGTGTAAAAACTTCAGTTTAGGGTACTGTCAATCTGCTTGTGTAGTCCAGCCTATATGGTTTTTAGTTTGTGCCAAATCCCAAGGCGACGGTCAGTGGCAGGTCCAGGATCTACTTGGATACCAACCTTGTCATCTCTCAGAGCAAGCACGTGTGGAAGAAACCACAAGGGGCTGGTGGTTTGTGCCTCCTGGAAGGGAGCTTCTGGCTGCAGAGGTGGCTGGGGCTTTTGGTCGGTGGGGTGGGAGGTGGCGCAGGAGCCGGGGCAGCTGTTCTGTGCCCGCTGGGTTTCATTTCACGGTTTGAATGGAAGCTGTCTGTTGATATTCCTCCCGGGCCGACGGCTGAAACAAGCAGGGAGCCTCCATCCTGGTAGTCTGATAGATGATCAATTCAGTCTGTAATTCTTACACGGCCCTTGAGGCAATTTGCTCAGGCGTGAAAATACAAGATACAGCCACACTTGGTGCCAAAATGAGATGTCAAGTTGCTCTGCCCTTTTGAGAGAGATGAGAAATACGCCTCGGACATTATCACATTCATCTCGGAGGCCTGCCTGCAAATCCCCTGGGTTTTCCACGAGGGAATAAAGCTGATGTGTTGAGCAGACTTTCAAACACAGGCATGCCCAGCTCCTCTGCACATAGGCTGGGTATTTACCTGCGCAGGAGGAATTTGCACAGGAAAGCTGGCAGCTGCCCCTGCAGGGGTGACCTCTCGTCCCTGACAGCAGCCCAGCGAGCCCGCAGCAGCGTCCGCGCTGCATCTTGTGGCCTGCCATGTCCTGGTGCATCCCACTGCATCCTGCCACATCCCACTGCATCCCGCTGCCCTGTCACCGAAGGAGAGCTCATTAACCTTTCCGGATGTGCTGGGCCAGGGGGAAGACGCTGCCTTCCTGACCAGCCTTCCCTGGCTTGTCTAGAGATGGCACCTAGATGTAAGCTGTGTGGCTTCTTCAGTTTATGCCCTTTGTCTGAATATATGCCAGTGACATAATTTAGGCTGGGAAGATGGCTTGCTCCCCAGCCAGTCTATAAACACGACTCCATTTTGGCTACAAAGGGCCGGAGAGAGGGACGCTGAATGCCAACATTTATGGAGCCACATGTGTTCTCAAGGAGGGAAAAGGTAGAAAATGCCTTATTAAAACTAAGCAATGCCACAGCAGGCAGAGCAAGCTGTGGCTCCCATCACCTGTGCGGCGATGTCCGCAGCCTGGTAGGGGTTCGGGGGTGGGCTCTGTGGCACCCCATGGCAGCCCTGTGCCGACGGACACCCCCTCCTCCGGCTGCGCCCCACGCTGTGGCACAGGCAAGCGGCTGCTGCGTCTCCTCGCTCTGCTCGTGCAAAACCACTTCATCCGCCGGGCTGTTTTTCCTGCCGCGGCTTGCAGCTCTGTGTTAGCCTGGGTGGTTCATTTTTTGTTAGTTAATTAACCTATTCTCTCTACAACTACTTGAAAGGAGGTTATAGCGAGGTGGGGGTCAGTCTCTTCTCCCAAGTAACAAGCGATAGGACAAGGGGAAATGGCCTCAAGTTGTGCCAGGGGAGGTTTAGGTTGGATATTAGGAAAAACTTCTTTACCAAAAGGGTTATCAAGCATTGGAACGGGCTGCCCAGGGAGCTGGTGGAATCGCCATCCCTGGAGGTATTTAAAAGATGGGTAGACGTGGTGCTGAGGGACGTGGTTTAGGGGTGGTTTTGGCAATGTAGGTTTATGGTTGGACTCGATGTTCTTGAAGGTCTCTTCCAACCCAAGTGATTCTATTATTCTAACCTGGCCCCAGTCTGTGGTTTTGTCCCTGCAGCCTGTTATGACGACTGGTTGGTCCTTGAATCTGGTGTCTTGTCCATCTGCTCCTGTCCTGGAGTTTCCAGGTTGAACACCTCTGAAGTGTGGAATAGATTAACTTCTGGTCAATTTTATTTAAATCACACAGTAGGCGCACGCACACACAAGCACACACACATTCATCTTTTAAAATTTGAAAAGCTAGAAAGAAAATTAATACCCTCCATATTATTCGTTCTCTTCTGGCTTGTGTATTGTTCCTTTATTGGCTCTCAGGCCCGGCTACTTACCCTGCACCACCTGGGAAAAGCTGTAGAAAAGACCAGCCCTGCCTGGGAAACTGTTAATCACAGGAGGGAGGGAGCGGACAAGTTTTCCTTGGTTTGTTTTGGAGGTTTGTCACAGCCTGACACACAGGAGGACCTGCTGTGCCCAGGCACCACCCGGTCCCCAGTGCAGTCCTGCGCCCTGCGGGGACCCCAGGGACACTCGGTGCCTTTGGGGTGGCTTTCCCAGCAACCCAGCCCCTTGGAAACTGGGTGCGGGGGAGGAAAAAGAATGAGGTATAGGGTTAGGCAACAATGTGCGTGCTTTCTTTAGGAGGCGTAAAAAACCAATTTTCAATATGGCAGGGGTGTTTTTCCAGATTAACGGTGGTTTAAAAATATCCTGACCTTTTAAAATGTCTTCATAAACCTGTCTCAAACGGGTTTCTTAAGGATACGCCTCAGATAAATCTGAAGCAAATAGAATTGAAAATATTCCAGATTTTAGTTCACACTTTCTTTTTTGGTTTTGTAAAGAGCAAAATGTGGTTTTCTGACTGGGAGATCCTTGAAGCTGAGCTTTTTTCTCAAGGTACCTTGTTACAGGTTTAAAAACTCCACATTGCTTTCAGATAAGTGATAGTTTTTGCTTTTAATTAACTTTTTTTCTTCCCCCTGTGTGGAAGCACTTTCTACTTGTTCCTAACAAGTGGCTAAAAATGAAGGCCAGCTCCAACAATAAAGGGATACAAGGGCTTTTTTGGACTTCAAGCAGCTGATTTAAAAAAATAGTCCACACTGTGGTAATACAGCCTCTTATATTTCTCCTTGTTCTTTTTTTCCTGCTCCCAACAAACAACAGAAAACGTAAATTGCTTCTCTCTTCAGACAGCACTAAATCACCTCTAAGAAGTGTTCAAGAGTCTATTATTTAAACCTGAAGAAGTCTGCATGCTTCCTTCTGCTTGTTTTGAAAAATAAAAGTTTTCTCCTCTTCAAACCCCAGCTGGTAGGCTCTGACAGCTCCCGAGAGCAGAGCAGAGCTGCCCCTCGCCTTGCCCGGCTGGAGTTAGTGACCTCTTGGTTGTACTGGAGGTGCCGACCACAAACCCATCCTTGAGGATGGATGAGGATGGTACGCCGAATAGTTGTCCCCGGCACGGGGCTGCCGGGCAGGAGAAATGCTGCACTCGGAGAGCAGCAGTGGAAGAGGGAAGGGGACAGGCTGAATTTTAATTTTTTTTAAGCAGCATTTCTCTCCACTCTGCGGTGCCAGGGGATGGTGGCACACCTATGCCTGTAAAATTATTTATGTGGTAAAGCACCTCCTGGCACACACAGCCTTAGGAGGACTCGTGTCCCAGGGCTGTGCCTTGTCAACTGCCCTCCTGCTTACAAAAAAGGGATATTTTATTTTTATAATGGACCTCTGGGATGAGGAATAAACCCGGAACGCAGTATGTGAGAGGACACTGTGGTATTTCTATGCGGACAAGTAAAATTGGCTGGAGCAAGATGCCAGCTAATGGCTGTATCAGACTGAGCAGGCGCCAGGGAGCTGGGGGGTAGAGGAGGGTCTATGGATGTTTGTTTGGAAATATGTATGGAAATGCACATCCTCTGCTTGTGCTACTGCCCCTGGAGGGGGATGCGCAGAGGCTGGAGGTGCCCTGAGGAATGGGGAAGGCACAAATTTGCCAGAGGCTGGGAGAGGGCTGGGACACCCCCTCCACACACCTATCACCCCTTTTCTGTGGGACAGACGTGTCAACTGAAACCTCTCAGCACTTGGTGTATCCCCAAAACCTCGTGGTAGAAAACACTGCTTGACTGCAGTTCCGGGTGAGCAGGAGCCATCCGGCAAGGGGGCCATCGCTGGCAGGCTACAACGGCAGTGAACTGAAGGCACGAAAATCACTTGGGGTATATTGCTTTAGAAAAGCTGGTGTTTCTCCATTTGCACTGAATAATCCAAGGGCTCGGCTTTCCTGCGCCGTGGGCCGTGGGCTGCTGCTTAATGGCAGAAAGTGCTGCTGCCCGGATCTGATGGCTGCACGCACCACCCACCAACACAATCACATGCAAAGGAATTAATGCATTTCTAAGCTCCAAAACTGAGTGAGAAACCAAGAGAACTTCAGACAACCTGCAGCTCCCCGTACCTTTGTTGGTCTTGATCGTTTCCATAGGCACCCAGCGGAGAGGAGCCTTTGCCTGCAATACCTCCCGTGGTGTCATCGTTTGCCCTTGGTTTCCAAATGACGCCAACCCAAACTTTCTACTTCCATCTTCTTATGTGGAGGTGAAGATTGAACCTCTTTCAGCTATAACAGCTTTATTGAGTTCTTGGGTGTTTAGCGAAACAAACCGGTTATGAAGTTAATTGTGTCTGCAAAATGACAGGGATCTTACAAACGGCAGACACCCAGCCCACGCGGGGTAAAATTGGTTCATGCAGCTCTAAGAGTACACACGGCTGATTGAAAGAGTTTGTCAGAAATATGGGGCTTTAGTAAATATAAGCCCTGCAATTTCATCAGCAATTTGATTTAAAAAACAAAAAAAAAAAAGAAGAGCTTTGCATTTTCAGTTTTTTACAGTGAAAAGCTCAGTATCCACCTTCTTGCTCACAAGTTTCAGAGCCTTTCCATGCAAAGAATAGGATGAGAGCAGCGTCAGCTGATGCTGGACCCCCTTCAGAGGGCACTTGTGCGGGATGCAAAGGATCTGTCTGCCAAGACACTATTTAAACCAGGGGTGTCTTCAGTGTTTTCATTAACGAAAGGGCCCTGGAGGCCACACTCATCTTTCCTTTCCAGGCATGTCAATGTTGAGCAATATCTCTGTCATGGTCTCGGTTTCTGAAGGTCCATGTGGCTCTTTGTGGTCTCCACATTTTGGAGAGGAAAGCAGGGAAGGGCAGAAAGGCGGGAACCGCATCCACACAAGCCTGGCTGCATGGAAGGTTCGGTGCCTTCACGTACATAAAACTGGGAATAAACTGGAGACTTTAAAACCTACAGCTTTTGAAAAATGTGATAAACAAGCACAAGCAATGTACCACTGGGAATTTCGGGCCACGAACTTCTAACCTTAGCTAAAGTAGTGTCGTGTTGAGTTTTAGCACCTAGTGGAGCGAGAGGCTCCTTGCTCCAGCTCTGAGCCAGCGCTGCCTCTGGAAACCCGCCCCCTGCCCTGCCTTGGGGCAACTGCCCAGACAACACCCAGGAGCTGAAGTCCCCAGACATCTCCCTGCAGAGGGAACCGGGCACTCCACCTCATCTGAGCAGCTGTTCTTCGCCTGGTGCCAGATCTTCACTGACACTTTCCCCGGTCTCTCAAAAGGCTCTTTCAAGCATTTTGTATTCACTGAGAGACTCTTTCCATGTGTCATGATTTCAGTTGGGACAGAGTTAACTTTCTTACTAGCAGCTGGCATAGCGCTATGTTTGGGATTTGGGATGAAAATACTGTTGGTAAAACGCTGGTGTTGTTGGTTATTGCTAAGCAGTCGAGGCCTTTTCTGCTCCTCACACTGCCCCTCCAGCGGAGGGCACAAGAAGTTGGGAGGAGACACAGCTGGGACAGCTGACCCCAGATGACCAAAGCGATATTCCATGCCACGTGACATCATGCTCAGTATATAAAGACGGGGGAAGAAGAAGGAAGGGGGGGATGTTCAGAGTGATAGCGTTTGTCTTCCCAAGTAACCGTTACATGTGATGGAGCCCTGCTTTCCTGGAGATCTCTGAACACCTGCCTGCCAATGGGAAGCAGGGAATGAATTCCTTGTTTCCCTTCGCTTGCATGAGCGGCTTTTGCTCTACCCATTAAACTGTCTTTATCTCAACCTATGAGTTTTTTCTTGCTTTTACTCTTCTGATTGTCTCCCCCATCGCAACCACGGAGGGAGTGAGCCAGTGGCTGCGTGGTCATAGCTGCCGGCTGGGGTTAAGCCACAACACCATGTATGGACTATACGTCTGCAGCAACACCAATGACCACATTGATGTCTTTAATTTGCTTTTAACAAGGTTCTTGTTTAGTCATACCTCTCACAAGGCTGCATTGCAGGTGGGCATTATGCAAGACAAGCTGATGAAACAGGACTTTGTGGGCTGACCTAGCTAAAGTCCTTCCAGCAACAGAGCTGGCTGCAGGACCTGTCAGTCTTTGCCCACCCTGGCTAGGGTGTCCTAAACCTCCTGTTGGAAGAATTATGTAGTGCTGCACTTCATGTATCAAGGGAGACATTATTGCACAGAACAAACAGCTGTACTTAAAACCATGTGGTAGCTCCTGCCCAAATTAGAGATAATTCCTCACGCAGCTACATAGAAAAACCTTCCTTAAAAGTTAGTTCTTTCTTGAAACTGCTCTTTTTCTGTGTAAATATAACACAATCCTTGTAGCACAGTTACCATTTTCAACAGGGGCTTCTAATTCTAGGTTTTGGGATTTGGGGGTGGCCAGCCCCCCAGGAAACCCCAGGAAATTTTTAAGACATAAAGCACCAGAGATCCCTCTCAATGTGTGATGCGCTACAGGGTTTCACAGACCAGGACAGCTGGCAAACACTCATCTCAATCCGGCATCCAGAACTAGAGACATTTGTAAATCTTTCCCTATTATGAACCTCTTAAGTCAGGGCAAAAGCATTTAGCTGGTGCATTTTTTTTAACTGAAGATAGATGGACTGTGATCATGCAGTGTCTTCTTCAGCATGAAGAAGCCTCAGTGAGTGGCACACAGGATGACCAATGGAGCTATTGCTAATGACGAAGGCGCCCATCACCCCTGGTGCAGCAGCCCCGGGTGCGGGTGCTTCAAGGAGATGCTTCTAGTGGATGGCAGCAGTGGACTCCCAATAGTGTTTTCAGCTGCAGGAAGTGCAGCCATCCCAGGGACTTTCCGATGCCCAGGATTCATACTGGACAGTATGAGAGAAAAAATGCAGGGTTTATTTTAAGCTGAACATCTCCACGTACTGCAACCTGTATTCACAAAAAACCCTTTTAGGTAGCACCTTGAATGGATAAACCTATCATAGAATCATAGAAGGTTTTGGGTTGGAAGGGACCATAAAGATCATCTAGTTCCAACCCCTCTGCCATGGGCAGGGACACCTCCCACTAGACCACATTGCTGAAGGCCTTGTCCAACCTGGCCTTGAACACTTCCAGGGATGGGGCCTCCACAGCTTCCCTGGACAACCTGTTCCAGTGCCTCACCACCCCCATAGTGAAAAATTTCTTCCCAAGATCGAACCTAAATGTCCCCTCTTCCAGTTTGAAGCCATTACCCCTCATCCGATCACTACATGCCCTTGTAAGAAGTCCCTCCCCAGCTGTCTTGTAGCGCTCCTTCAAACCTCCCCAAATCCTCCGTATCTGCTGTATGTGGGTCAGGTGATTAGCCTAAAATGTTCGGGATGTATAAGCATGGAGTGGAGCCAAATGTAAGCATGACACTAGAAAGCTGGGCCAAGATGTAACGAAGCGGCACTCGGTGATGAAGTGGGTAGGAGACACACCTGCAGGAGATGTTCTGGGAGCAAGCACAGACTGCAGCCCCAGGCAGTATCAGGTGTGAATAAACGACAAGTCAAGGCTCACTGCAAGGTAGTTGAGTGCATGATGGAAGCAAGAGCAGTCTCTGGTGGAATAATTTGAAAGGGTCAGAGGAAAATTTACTAGCTAAAGGGTGAGCTGTCCCGATCACTGAAGCATTTAAATCAACAAAGGGTGCCGCTGGATTTGGCCACGGTGACAAGTCAGCGCTGCCATCAGCCCTCCAGTTTCTGAAGAACATAGAGGATCATTTAATGACCATCAGGGGGCAGGGCTGCGGTCCCACAGCCAATGCGCCAGGGTGGCAAACAGGTGCGTGACTGTCCGGGCGCACAGAGCAGTGATGTATAGCTGGAAAAACTCAGAAAAAATCCCAGAGGCATGTTTTGTTCCTGTTTTGACATTTATATGCCCAGTTCCAGGGCACTGGCAAAAGCGGGAGATATAATTTCTGAGATTAGAGTGTTAACCTGATAGAAGAGTTCTGGCTGTTTTGCAAAGACCTTTACGCATCCAAGAGAAATTTATAAAATGGATAAATCACCGAGGAGTTAGTTCACATAAATAAGAGTAAGAAATATGGAACATACTGATGCTTAATTCACAACTCTCTTCTTCGCAGTCATTAATTTCAGCTGGGCTGCTTCGGCCAGCATTGTGGAGCAGATGTACAAGTGCTTGCAGAGTTCAGTGCAAATATTTGAAATGGTGTACAGGGGGCTGTTGCTGGTAGTAGACCAAAACTAGGCATTGCTTTAATGGCCTCGTGGAATCTTTTGATAAACAGTTGCGTGCTTTTTGAGGATTGGCCTCATGAACTTAAAGCTTTGTTTTGCCTGATACGACAACTGCTCAACTGCACCGACACCAATAACTTTAGAAGTTTATTTCTATTTTATTAAAATCAATGTATACAGCTTCAAAAAGCCATTAGTATTTGTTTAGTTAAAATGTTTCAAATATTAATAGCAGCTTCAAAATGTTGACAAGCCCTAAAGCCCAGCAAGTAATATGCTTTGATGTGTTTGTCTTCTGGCAGCTGAAGAGAGAACTTCTGATTTGAAACGAAAAGAATTAGTTTGCTTAATATTTTCTTTCCAAATGCGAAATCTGTTTGCGTTTTTTTTCCTCCAAACTGTGTCTTAGATTATGTTTTATTTATATTATTTTACAACGTATCTCCCAAAAGAAAATGGAGACATCTTGCTTGCTGACATCCTGCTGACCGGGTTCTTTGCCCCTAGGTATCTCGCTGTGCAGTTTTGGCACGTGGAGGCCTCAGTGTGGCACATCTTCCCATCTATCTGTAAGCACACAGGCAATCCTGCTGGGATCACTGCTCCGTTAAGGTCAGCGGGATTATTTGGTTTATTTAAGATTAAACTCACACATGTTTGCAGGATTGCTGCCATAAGATATTTAATCTTTCAGTATGAAGGGAGCATTTACACTTTATGCATTTCAAAATATATCTCTAAGTATTTTTTTTTTTTTTTCAACAAAATGCAGCGGTTATCGAGGCCTGATTCCCAGCTGGGGTAAGTCAGCTTGCAGAAACTGAAGGAGCTACTATGGTTGTAGCAGCTGAGGATCTACATCTACAGTTTCCCTAAATATACGACACAGATGTAGTACTCTCACACTCGCAGTGGCAGCTTAACACAACTATCTGGTGGCGTATGAGCATTTCTCAGTCACAAAGGAATCCTTTATCCCTTACCTACAAAAAAAGTCTTTGAAACACTGAAAGCACAATAAGCAAACCAAGTCTTGTGTCATAAAGGCACATCCAGTGAGGAATTTAGTTTTTTTTTTTTTAATGATAATATCATCAAACACAGCTCTGAGCCAAAGCCCAGTGATGTTCCAGTCCTTTCTGCAGCCAGCACCAGGCAAGTCCCATGGAGGCCTGCAGGACACCAAACCCGCTGTAGAAAGATGTGGAGGAGTCAGTAAGCTTGAGAGATCCTCACTTGCCTGCTGGGGCTGCTGCAGCAACTGAGAGGGCACACACGTGTGACATCCATGGCAAGCTCCTGATATGGCCCCACAACACTCTTAGAGTGAATTGAACGTCTTGCAACCTGTGAACTCTGCCTACCTGGTATCTGATACGGTGCCCTGCTGTGAGATCCTGTTCTACAAGCAGAGCAGCGCTTCTAACCAGATGGCAACATTTACACCTTTCAAAGCATCATTTGATTTCCCCTCTGACATTAAAAGACACTACATCTCCACACAGGTGAGTCAGTTACAGTGGCAATCTCTGCACAGTTTGTGTTAAATACAGCCAGCTAATCTTCCAAAAAATTACCCGCAAAGTCTTCCCAGCAGAGTTACTATCGAGACCAGGAAGGCTAGTGGAGCAAGTAGAGATGCCTGAACTTGGAGTTGTCTCACCCAACTAGAGAGACTTGCAAAGGAGGTTTCTCCACCGGAGCCGAGTCCCACAGGCTCCCTTTCCAGAGAGTGGAGAGAAATAACTGCTCTGAGGGCGCGGGACTCTGCCCTGCTTTAGAGGTGCCTGTCAGGACGTGCACCTCAGCGTCTCCCGGCTCACGTTGGCACCGACTGGGCAGATGCCCATCTACCATCAAGGAAACCGAGTGCCCACTCTTCCTGGTCCATTTATATCATAATTAATATAAAGAAAATTCAAGACATTTTCAGCCAGTAACGAATGAGTTAATAGGTGTGCTTTCCTCCACTACAATCTGCACCCATAAACCCATGTGCCCCTTTAGAGGCCAAAAGGAAGAAGTTGTGCTTCAGGTACTTTTTTTTTTTTAATCAATCACATGCTTAAAGCTGTTCACAGGAGACTGAAAGAGTCAGTACCTCAGGTCTTTGCCCTGTCCCTAGTCAATTCTAATCCCAAAATGCAGTTTAGCTACATGTGGATGTGTCATGTTTCAGGAGGGTAATGTATCTACAGGCTGACAGCTCTTACTCAGATTGCTATCAGCTCTTCCTTTCATTGGAATTTTACAGTTTCATACTATCAATTCTGTCTTTGGGAAAGAGGCCACTGTATAAATCTTTATAAACAAAGATCCCCAGCAGATTAGCAAGTGTCACGTGGTAGGCACCGTGGCTTAACGGGCTGAGGCAACCCCTGCGGGAGGCAAGTTGCCCAGCAGAGAGCACGGCACGAACAAGTTCTGGCCTTACACAGCTGATGGCCAGCAAGGCAAAGGCCACCTGAAAACCTGCGATGAGGAAGCGAGGAAGCGCAGCAGCTAGTTCGTATGTGGCCACGGTGACTAGACCTGAAAGAACCGAGCAGCCTTCCAAGGCTGAAGCCCCTGGGATGTGCGAGGCTGGCACAGCGCAGCCGCGTCCCAGAGGCAGCTGGTGATGTACAACCATGTAAAGCCGGCTCAGGCGTCACCTCAGAAGCTTTGAGGACAGGAGCTAACCTGTCTTCAGAAAAACCAACCACCTCGTGGTAGTGCTCCAGCACAGAAGATCACAGACCCTCCCAGCTCAGACTTCACAGTGGACACGATGCCCCAGCTCTGTGCCACCAAATCGTCCCTCACAAACGAGCAGCAGCTTTTCTTCAGAAGTCGAACAGCCTGACACAAGGCCACGACCGGCCAAACGCTCGCTGTTCCAAGTGAAGCGCTGAATTACTATTAATGCCAGACTGGGAAGTCACTTTGCAATATGGCTGGTCATTTATTTATTGTTTTATCATGACGCATAAAATGCTATGGCTGCAATATCAAAATATGGTGTCACTTATAAAATACCAGTATTATTAATGCAGTGGTAAGATACTGTTAACATTTACAGAGAGGTGTATAATAATTCAATAGTCTTGCCTAATGGTTTGCTCCAGTGACAAAACACCCTGGCAAGCAGACGATGGATGGAATACGGTGCCTATTTATTGTCATGGTTTTTCCTCCTTGATTACTGAACGGTGTATAATAATATCAGTAATTGCTGCTGAATCTAATCCTTTTGAATATGGTAGATAGGTCCTTTGCTTTTACAGTATGTGTCAGAATAAAAGAGAAGCATCTGAAAAATAAGGAGACAGCATTTCCTTACAAAATGAGATGAAAAAATAAAACAATATAAATGGAATTTTCAAATGTTTCTTTTTATATTTAAAGCTCTTATTTCAATATAATGTATTTAAACATTCTTAAATAATCATTCTGTACCTTTGATTTTCTGTTTCATCTTTGGAAACAAATAGAGTAATCTCACTATAAATGTGTGCAAATAGAAAATACATAAATATATTTAAGGCCCACGTCATAAAAAGGTGGTCTCGGAATTGTCACTTTTACAATGATCAGCTGGGGTCCCTTTCATTTTGTCCTGCAAGTTATTTGAGCTCTGTTCTTTTAAGTCTTTGAAGTCCACATGCAAAGAAGAGCCAAGCACACACATGCTGTCCTGTGTTTCATTTCGTAAACTGCTTGGTGACACCTGTAACACAGTCCCAATGCGACTGAACAGAGGAGTTGATGTGATCCACTTCAAAAAACTGAAGTCTGCTTGGTCGACTGCTGAGCTCCATGGGAATGTTGCTCCCACAGGCAACGACTCCATCTCTGAAACGCCGTGTCTCACTTCATGAAATCCCATGGACCTTTCCAGACTACTTGCTGATGAGGGGAGTTTGTCCTCCCCATACGGCACAGCACCCCGGGGAGAGGCAGCCACAGTCTGATCTGCTGTACGTTCTGCCTTTGTGTGCTCTTGGAAAAGTGACTCACTTGCTCGAGGAGATGTTGGCAAAGGTGTGCTTTGGTGATAAGCCTTATAACAATTGCTAGCATTTGAGGCAAGGCTTGGTGAGAAGCTGTCTGCAAAGGGTTGTGTCTGATGTATTGTTTCCTTTACATTCAAGTTGGTCAGAAGCTGGGTGCGAATCTCTGGGGAGAGTTTACTCAACTGGCGTCCAAGCTGAAGCTGCGTTGGGAATAGTGTTCCCTGAAGGGTTCTGTACAGAAATCTGCAAGAGAAGAATTTGCACGTGAAAAGAACTGACAGAAGGAGCTACCCAAGATATTATTAAGGGTACATATGCAAGACAAAAGTAGAAGACGGAAAAATAAGAGAGTTTTGTGTGCCTTTCTTATGTTTGACATAAGAAAGCTTGCAGATGAAAACCTCTGAATGCTGTGCTAATATTTTGATTAATAACAAGCAGCATAATAAATCTGCGCCTTTAGCCAGTGATCCACCTTGTGATTACACACAGTCTTTCATTTTTCCTGATGAGGAATCAAAAGCAATGGGGATCAGTTTGCAGAGCAAGCCTCCTGCATCCGTAAGTAGGCAAGTAAGTCCGCAACATACTATCGGAATTTCTGTACTATGCATGTTATGGGAGGACAGGTTGAATCTGGAAGCATCATGGAACACCTCACAGGGTAGCAAATCTCTGCATTGCCAGGAGGTCGACCAACAGTCTACAATTATCCCACTCCCGTGGTCTACAGCCAGGAGCCGTGGTCTATTCCTGCGGTCAGGAGCACAGAAGAAGTTAGACAACCTGACTTCATATAATCAGCTGCTGAAAAAGATTGACTTGGCTGGTAAGGTAAAAAGAAAGAGGGGGAGTGGGAAAACAAACGTTTCTCGCCCTCCCAACCATACGCATAAAGTACTTTCATATATGAGGAAAGATATGAGATAAGATACAATACCTGGGCAGCAATGCAACAACTGGTGATATAATGCAAGTGAAATAGAACATAGGGTCTCCCATCAGCCTTTCCATAGTCCAGTAGGGATTGGATGGAGGATGGCATACTGGGCAGGAAGCATTGTAAACCAGAGCCACAAAGAAAAATAAAAGGATACTGAAGATGCAAGATGACCAGTGGAAAAAAGTCTAGAACAAAAAACAACAAAAGAAAAATGATTCTTTGTATTCTGAGAAATTTCCTGTGATTCTGAATTAAAACTTCTTAATTTCTGGAGCCAAATCCATGCACAGCAAGCAGTTTAGAGCTTTGTATTTTCAAAAATTCTTATTATAGATAAAACACTACGAAACTGTTTGCCGATCATAGTTTAAAACCTTTTTCATGTTTGCTCAAAATGCTTGCTAAAAATACAGTGTGCTGAGGGAATGAAGTGACCATCTTCTGGTTTTGAAGAATGGCACTAAGAAAAGAATTATGTACACGCCAATGAGTTCCTGTGTAGGCTGTGGGTACCTTACCCAGGTTTTGGTTTCAATAGCCAAATGTAGTATGATGGTGAAAAGAGCTACTGTAGTGATAGGAGTTCCCCAGGAGAAGATATCCACCTCTGAATCATAGTAAGTCTGTAAAGAAGGAGACAGAATTTAGCCCAAGCTGTGTTTCCAGTTCTCCTCCAAGTGCTTGAAATGGAGTGGCTTAAACCAAACACTTACGAAATAGGGGATGAAGAAGCAAACCAGGCTTTGATACATAGCGTCAATCATGTTCATCCAAAACATGTGTTGTTGGTACTCCTGTGGCATAAAAAAATCCAAAGAAAATCAGAGTCTAATGAAAATGCTGTTTGCTGGGATAGGTATTTTGAGGGGGATACTCCAATGGGCACTTTTAAGGGCTTGTGCAAATAGCTTCACAACTTTGCCAATCAGTTGGATACCCTAGGGGATGAAGTATGAAGAGTCTACCTGTAAGTCACTCTGTTCTGGGAGGACACTCTTCTGCTTCTTTTTTTTTTTTTTTTTTTTTTTTTTTTTTAATCCCTGGCAGAGTGTGCAATTTGAATCTGACACTCAGGCCAGCAAACATTTACGAAGGTGCCCAACTTTACGCACCACATTTAGATCGCTGATTTCAGGAAGAGCTCTCTGAGGTATAAGCACATGTGTAAATGGGTTTTAGATCACGTACATACAAGCACAGGGTATTTATTCACAAGACAGAAAACAGAAAATGCACACATACTTAGAAAACAAGATCCACAACAAGGATCTTTAGCAGTAATTCATGCAGCAATGTATGCTATGTTATAAATACGTATATAAAACATATATACACACATATCTCTGTGTGTGTGCACAAAATTGCTTGTTAAGAAACAATATTAAACTAACATTCTGGTTTAAAAAAATACACAATTGCTGGGGTACGGATGGTCATATGAAAGACCTAGATATAGGGAAAAAGAGTTTGCAAATGGAAAAATATTTATTTAATTTTGGCATACAGGCTACATCTCCAACCACTGGGTTCATGAGGGCTCCTTTCCTCTATGGATAATATCACTGCAGCCTGAAAACGGGAATTGAAAGATGCTTAGAAAGAATTATGGTGTTCTTGGGCATACCAAAATACATGTGGTTAAGCACTGGAACAGGTTGCTTGGAGGGACTGTAGAATCTCCATTGTTGGAGACATTCAAAATTGGACTGGATACAGATCTGGGCAACCTCATCTAGCTTTGATGCTGTTTTGACTAGGGGTCTGGATCAGATGGCCTCAATGGCCATCTAAATTATCCTACAATTCCATAGGCTTTGAATTGGTGATATCTTTTTGAAAGAGATCCTACCTGAAGCAGCATTTTTGGCAAGTTTATAAAATGCATTTTTAGGTAACTATTCAGAGAATATGCTTGCTAGATTTCAAACAAACTTAGAATGGTTCCTGGGCTTGCCTATGAGAAATAATTGTACTGTGAACCTGGGAAATTTCTCTCCTCAGTTTACCAGCTGAAGACAGGCAGACACAACTTCCCAACAAGCTTAAGCCATGACAAGATTTCTACCACCTTAAAAATGTGCAAGAAAGGAAGGTACTAATGTTACATATCTTTAAAGTGCAATGCACTGGAACAGAAGAAATGTAGAAAATGGAAAACAACAGCTGGGTGAAAAAGAGAGAATTTGGACTAAAGCGCTAAAAATAAGTTAGACTAAAATTCTCCTTTCATCTTTCCAGGACAGTGTCTAGCAATGGGAATTTGGACTAAAGCACTAAAAATAAGTTAGCCTAAAATTCTCCTTTCCTCTTTCCAGGACAGTGACTAGCAACGTCACTAGATGTCTGGTGTCCCAAACGCAGGTGTACAGTTAGAAGCAAAAAACACTCTCTTCTCTCAGAGGGCACAATGTCAGATACTTTTAAGAAAGCCTTTTGCCTTGGAAGCAGTATGGTCTCAATGTGGATAGTTTTGCCAAGCAGAAAGATTTTCCCACAGTACACTGTAGCTGTAATTACCAGAAATGGTTTGGCTCAAATCCCTCCTGCAATTCCTTCTGTTTTCATTGTACAATTCAAGCAGATGGAGACAAGGTGTTTTCAACAGCTGAATCTGTCGTCTGCTGGTGACTACCTCCCTCAGACTCTCAGTCTATCGACCTCTGCGCTTAATCCTAAAGCCATCTTTCTCTTCTAACTGTTTGTAGAGGGCTGGGCCCTGAAGTTTTGAGTAAGTACTGTGAGGTTATTCTGTGAAAGTCTGCACTAGTGTACAAGGTATAATCTCCTTTACTTTTGTGGTTATTTGTGAGCCTAGACCATAAGGCAGGCGTTCAGCTTAGGCTGATTTAAAGCATCCAATCTTCTCTCTGGTTACGTATTTGAAAATGTAGCTGGGTTGTTTTGTTTTTTTTTCTTAAATGTACGTTTGGCACTTAGATACTTTGACTCAGATGAGAAATATTACAAAATAATAGTAGTGACTTCTCAGACTGTTTTTATCAGTCGTCCACCCTTTGAGAGCAGGGTTGGTATTCAGTTGAAACTAAAGACAATTAGGAAAAAAAATCACACAAAGCAAGAAGTTTTTACCTCCATATTCTGGCCGCTTTTATAAAGCTGAGGTACAGCAATTAACACTTCCGCTGGCACGTCCTTATCCAGCACACCAGTAATCAGTTGTGGAAGAGAAGAGAAGAATAAATTAAAGAAGATGAGATACCACTGGTCAATCATTGATGAGCCAGAGAACCCACAGTAGAACTGGTACCAGAAGAGAAGGGCCACAAACATCTGAAACAGAATGAACAATGCTGTAAATATGACAAGATAAGCAGGATCATCACGCCACTGTGTTCTGAGACCATTCTGATTCCAGTTCTGCAAGGACTTATCTACAAACACTAAATATGTGAGCAGTCCTTCTAAGGACACCTAATCCTTAACTCACTGTTCCTGTTGCCTGGACCACTTTGCTAAGCTGGAAGCATTTGGCACACCTGCAAGTCTTTGTGCTGCTGGAACCTCAGATCTCAAGCGTCAGGGGTGAATTCAGACAAAATTAACTTTCAGTTCAAGTGAAACTCTGAGGTGCAATGTAACTAACCACAAAAAGCTCTCCCAACCATCTCATATACCTCTAGGTATATGAGTTCTGATCTCATAGCACTTAATTGTAAGAATAAGCACTTCCATAATAATATCCTCTGCTGGCTTGAGATGTTTTGGGCAGCTCTGCTGGTCTACAATAGGGAAATGCAGAGCTTTTTTGCAAGACCAACATGAGACTAGCAGCAGCAAAGGAGGTGAAACTGTGAGGTCTAGCAAAGCTGTCTTAACTATTCTATCTCTGCGCTTTGAAATTCAGCAAACTAGCAGTGCTGTAAAGATTCCTCGGTGTCCCTTACTCATCAGCTGTAAAAAGAAATCAGCCGCATACACAGTTGCAGTGCGATTGTTCATGTAGTTGGCTTGGAATCACCCAAAAAAGGACAAACCGCACAACTTGTTTTTCTACGATCTGCAGCACAAAGAATCCAGAGGTTTTTAGGTCTCGGGAGAGGTGCTCATCTCACCTAGTGAGGGGGGATTTGAGGCCTAGAAAAAGATGGGCAGCTTCCTAGGGACAGAAATAAATTCCCAGGCTTGGTCCTCCTAAAACAGCAATTTTTATTATTCTTTGTAAAGTGAACAGCACGAAATGGAAGGGAACCAGGAAAACCTCGGCAATTGTCCCTTGAGGGTTTTCCCCATTTTAACCACGAAGAAGGGAAATGACATGACCTCTCCTTTCACTTCCTCTTCTTTTTGTATCCTGCTCTTAAAAGCTTTCAGCCAGCTGGAGTATGTTAACCCGTCATCATTTTTAGATATACCGAGGAAAATACCAAAATGTGGTTGAAATTTAAACATAGGAGGAAAAACCAAAAAAGCTAGGGTCTGCTTAAGTTAGTGAAAACTGCTATAAGGAGAGTAAGCCTATCTTGTGAAGGGGAATTGCCACAGAATAGGAGGGTCAGTCCTGCTGTAAGTAAATGTATATATATTTTTATATATAATTAGATATATTGTGTATATATATGTTCAGGCAATGTTTGCATATTAAGTTGAAGTGGCTTGTACCTCATCAGCGACATACGTCTTGCTTTTTGTGAGCCCATACTATACACTAACCTATTAAAAGGTAAATGTTTTCTTTTTTTTAAGGATCACCTCTAGAAATGTTTCTGTAAATACATTTCAGGAAAAGCATCTTCCTCTGGCCAAAACAAGACTGAGTTACCAGAGCTTACCCTCTTCAGTACAGTTGTCTGGGAGATGGCAATTTCATTTCAAAATTGAACAGATTTTGAAATTTACTTCCCTTCCATTCCCAAAACTTCCTGAGTCTTTTCTCAAAATGGAATTGCAGTAAATACGTGAATTTAGATACTTTTCTCTCACTTATTTGAAATAAACAAAATCCAGCTAATCCTGGACCTAAGAAATCTTCCTCTCCAGAACCTTGCTAAAATTAACCCGTCTTGGAAACAATTTGGCTCTTACAAAAATGGGTAGTTTGATGAAAATACAGTCAGCTGAAAATTTTCCTACTACCTCTAGTACGGGTCTTAGCAGTGCTGTCAAAAAAAGCTGTACAAATAAACGACATTTCAGTAACCAAGCTTAAATCAGGGGTTTTTTTTCCCCCTGAAATTTTATTTTGGATTAAACAGTTGTCTAATTTAATTTCAAATAAGATGTTCCCTCTTGCTTCTGTGTATTACCCCCTGAAAAAGTCAAAACAAATTTACGTAATATTAAATTTGATCTTAAATACAGAACGTTTCCTTTTTTCCCCTAGATGAGACTGCTTTATGAAAGTTACCCCAGACAGAATTTCTCAGTGAATGAAGTATATGTCAAAAAATGTCCAGTGCTGTCTTGCATAGATAATGTATAAAGCAGAAGAAGCAGTGCATGCTTGTGCAAGTAGAATTTTGTTTACATTAAATCCCTTTTCATCAAGCTCAGATATTTCCAGTCATGCTATGTTTTAGTTTATATTTTACTTGTGTTTTTATTATCTTCAACAAGCCAAACATCTTCTTGGATAAGTCATCTGAGTTTCCAAATGGCTTTTGCAGCAATTTGGAGTTTAAACTTTGAGTTAGATAGGTTCTAGCGGAGAATGGAAAATTTCATAATATGAGCAAATGGGGAAAAAAACACTTGAGGAAACAGAAAACTTGCAGAACATTTGCAGTGTAGCTATCTTGATTCTCTGCAGAGAATCATCCAAAATAGTCTCCTTGCAACAGGATCAGGTGCTCACAGCTTTCATTTTCGAATATTCTTTCCTTAAGGGCAGGCAGTGTGTCAGACATATTCATGCCTATCTGCTGGATATTCCACTACAGTTTTAGAGTCAGTAGCAACAAGTACTGCTCAGAAAGCTCTCAAGGTTGCCAGAGCAGAGCCAACACAAAGAGATTTCTTGAGTTATATTCTAGCCTTGAGGCAACAGCTTCTGAAAATGTCTTACTAAAAATGGCATGAGAAATAATACTTGTAATCAAGGGGAGTTGTACCAAAGGAAATGGAAGATTTTACAAGAGCTGAACAAAAATGTAGATGTATAAACAACATCTCTGGCTGCTGATTGCTGTAATGTCTTATGTGTATTACTTTTTTTTTTTTTTTAAATGTAAGAGGGCTCTGCATACGCTTTATGGAAGTTCAGATTCGACACTGTCAAGCCAGAGGGTATGTTGGAAACATACAGCACTGAGGGTGGGAGCACAGACATTCAGCATCACTCAGGATCAAGCCTAAAAACTCAGGCATTTGAACATGGGCACCTATTTCACTGCTGTCCTTCAACAGGTGGCTCTCCACTCAGTGCAGCATTATTTAAATCTGCTTGCTATTTCAGACTCAGGCAGCAGTTTGGACTGTCCAAGTCCCTTCTTTCTTTTGTGTCTGGAAGGGTGCTTGCATGCAGTTTATGATCCGAACACAAAAGGTATTTTAGCACGCTTATGTTAATACAAAGACACTTTATTAATTCTTTAGCTCCCCTAGATATTCCTACGATGTTCAAAATTTTGAGCAAATGATGGTCTTCTCCTGATAAAATACCTACCTTCAGATTGACATCAGACAGGGATTAGTCAGGCCAAGAGAAATTTGCATTAAGAAGTCACCACCAATTAAAAAAAATTGAGGATAAATTAAATTTGGAAAGCAACTTCTACAAAACTGAGAGCTGCTTTTTTTCTGATATCGAGGATAAAACCCAGTCTCCCGCTCACAGTTCACACATTGGCCTCTGGAGCAAACAGAGGTCTGAGAGCTCTGGCTCTCTTCTTTTTCCTGCTGCTTCATATCCCTTGCTCTCAAGGTGATTTGTAGGTATTGCAAGTGAGCAGACGTGTGTGCCTGCCACTGACTCCCACACAGCTGCGGGAATTCCTGGTTGTCTCGTTAGGCAGTTTTCAGTCAATCACCTTTGTACTCCAAGATCAATGCAAAGGGCGTTTGTTAGGGCCAAGGAGTGGAGCTGCTGCTGGCTTAGGGCCCAGTACTGGACTAACTCCCCTTTCATACACCAGGGAGGAAAACTAGACCCGTAGTCTGTTCTTTACCATGGTGCGCCTCCTTTCTAATGAACTCTTTTGGTTACTTGGGAGTAGGATAGATCAAGAAAAAACCTTCCCAATCTCTGCATGCAAGACACAGAGAGGACTCAAATTATGTCAAGTCACTAGGGAATATGTACAGTGACTTCTAAGCAATGACGAGATAGGGTCAGGAAGAGAAAACACACTCAACTGCTACCTTGGATCAATGCTGGATGGCTTTGGCATTAAAGACTCCTGTGTCTAGCCATCTACATTCTGCAAAACTGCTCTATAAAGAAACTTTTCTTAAGCAGTGCTTGTTATTTCTGTTACCTAATTCGCACATTCAGCAGCACACTGTAGCTGTTATGGAGTGGGTCCTGTATTTCTGCGAATGGCAGCCAGCTGTCTTTCAGCTCTGCAAATTTCTTTGCAGCTTATTTATAAACCATTTGAAGGCTGACCTAATGCTCGCTTAGCACAAAATAAACCCTAGAAACATGTGGTGGCATAAACCTGCCAAGTCAAACACTTACTGCATTTTTGTAGAAGAAATACAGCACCATGTTGGCGAGTCGGGAATAACACCAGTGGCCATGAACGAGCAAAAGCTTCTCCAAATACCGGAACCTCGGGATTGCAAAGTCGCTTGCCATCACCGCCTTCAATGAAAGAAAATTTGGAATCGTTATTGTAAAGCGTCACCTTCAACACCAACAGCGAAATCTAGTCATCTTCTCAACTCATACAGTCAATGGAAATTGTACTGATGAAGAATGAAATCCATTACAGTGCATCTGAAACGCAGCTATTGCTGCAGTGATTTGGAATGCCCATGAGCAAACCCAGCAGCTTGGTAGAACATGCAAGGCGATCTGGTCCTCGCCCAAGGCAGTTTACAGTCTATGTTCCAGATGGTGACAAGCAGCAGCAAAAAGCGAGAGGTGGGAGAATGGCTGGCAATTGCTGTTGCATGAGCATGAAGGCTCAGGGCTCATGTGCGAACATCTTGGTGGCTGCAACATCTTTCTCTGTAAAAACTACAGGGTACTTACAGGGCAAAATGAAATTCCAGACAATAAAACAAGAAAAGCACAATTAAGTGGTTGCATCATAATTACCGGCTTTACAATACAATTGTAAATACAATACAAAACAATACAAATATTAGTTTTAATTACCTTTGCAATCCTGGCTTATAAAGTTTACTTGGCTGTCCTGAGATATCAGTATTTTGAGGGATTTTTAAAATTGCATGTTTTCTAAAACTGTCTATGAAAAAATCACACTAGATGAGACTCCTCTGGGAATGTGCAGACAGCCAAATCACATTGACAAAATGAATCACCCAGTTTCTCTCTACTTCTGACTAAAATTCAGGGTACTCTACACCTAGATGAGACCTTCTTGTAAATGATGGTGTTATCACAGTTGTTTCACAATTTTCCTTGTCCCGAGGATCACACTAAGATTTCCTTTAATATTATTTAACATTTCATTTTCTATTTTGCTATGGCCTTCTTCCCACAGTTCAGCAAAAACATGAGGAAAAGTGAAAACCTCCAAAGGAGCAATGTCTTCCTCACACTCTGCAGGGTATATTTTGGCTGTATTTTTAAATGAGAGACATTCTTCCTTTTAATTTTTCCTAATTCCCTTTCTTGGTACATCATCAAAAGGGCTCAGTTTTCCCAAGTAAGTGCTTGTAGAAGCTATTAGAATAAACTCTAAAACACTATGCAAGAGAGGGTGTAATAATGCATTGTAATTTAAGCAGTAGATGTATATATAAACTGGGATGTTTTTTAATATGTTGACGCATCCTGGAATATCTCAGGTACTGAGATATACTTGTTATAGCTTCCCTGCACAGAACAGTCTGATTTGCCTTGCAGACATGCAACTGTCTTGCAGTTTTGAGGAGAACAGAGCTGTGCTATGTCTGCTTCCTTCTCCTCCACCCCACCTCAGCCTGTTCCAATGTTAAAACAAAACCGTTAGCTTCTTTTCATTTGTGCTTCTAACATAGTACTTAACAACAAGTTGTGAGAAGTGTCAGGGTTTTTTTTTCTTTATTTGTTCTATTTTGATTATAGTGAGGAACATAGTGAGGAAGATAAGTGTTATCCAATTACATTTGCATGTTTACTTCATCTCAAAATACCCCCTTGATTTTCACATTTTTATTTTTTTCTTCCAGCTTTTTCACAGGAAAAGTGATTCATGCTCCACATGCTTCCATAGAATGTGGAAAGAAAATAAATCAGAGAGTATTGCTGTTTTAGACATCTAAACGCTCAACGCCTTCTGAGTACCTGCATGTATAAGATTCTGACAGTTGTTTATAGTAGAGAGGCCTGCATGGTTCCTTAGGACCTTACAGTAAAGGAAGGGATCTATAAACATTTTCCATTCTGTTGAACTTTCATTTAGAAAAAAACCAGGTAGTTTAATGGGTTAATGAGCAAATAGCTTTCAGATTTGAGTACTTCGTAAAAGCCAGGGGCATTTGAAGACTGATTATTGTTATGTGTATGAGCTCGACTGAATGTAGCATAACGGGGAGAGGAGTAAAAAAACTACTACAAGCACTGTAAGTCTGCATTAGGAAAAAAAGTGATCTGCATTAATACATAGATGATAGCAGCTGATAAGTCCATAAGAAATGATTAGCCCCAAGGAGTTTGCGGCAGACTTTTTTGAATTGAAATTAATTGATTTGGAGGGGACCCCACAAAAACAGTCTCCGCTGGGCTCTCTGGACTGCCTGCAGAGTGATACTGCACAAGTTATGCAAAACTCTTGGAGCCTGGTGGAGGCTGTGGTGCAATAAATACAGTTGGTATCAGCTTAATCCAAGACGTCCTTTCCTCCTGCCCTCTCCAGCCACCAGTCAGATTCATAGGGTCTATGGCTGGGAAACCGTATGCACAATGAATATCTGAATATTTATGTGGTAGCTTCTTTCCAGTCTAATTTAAAGCTGCTAACGTGTTTGGAGAAGCATTTTTAATGGATTGAAGGCCTGAACTCTGTCTGTTTGAAGATTGATGACGGACATCCATTTGACCTGGAGATTACTTTGACTGAACCCACTGTATGATTACAAGAAGGAGAACAAGTGTAATAGCTCTGCTGGGTCAGGCTTAATGCCCATCTTCTGTAGTATCCAGCCTCCAACAATGGCCAAGAGAGTATGCCCTTGGAAGAGTATATGAATAAACAAGAAAAACATCTACTGACTTTTCTCCAGAGTACCGTCCTAACTTCTGGTGATTAGCATGTCAGAAAATGCACAAAGTTGACATCCATGTTTATGGCTCAGTTCAATTTTTGTTTCATAAATTTGTGTGTTGACCCAAATAAATTACAAGATTCATGAAATGCCATGGAATAAAACTCTATAGCCAACTTGCATACTGTGTGAAGGAGGCCTTTTTTCCGTTTCCAGCAAAACACCCAGCCGGTGTCGCAAAAAATGCAATGTGGGTCAGAGAACCAACTAAGTTAGGGAGCATGCTCATCTGCTCAGGTCCTCAGGATGGAAACACTTCCCATCGTCTCTGAAGAGCTCTTTGACATACTCAGCTACTCTATTTTCTCATGCAATGTCTGCACCCAGCCCAAATACAAGACAGGTTGTGGAAATGAGGTATCTCCCCCATTCTCTGTGTCCTACTGCCACGTGTGGTGCTAACACTGCAACCGAACTGCTCTAGGAGTAGAGGAGGCAGAGGTTAACAGGTAATACAGTAGGTAACACTTCCTGCATATACACACCCTCTCTTCTGGGGAAGGGAGAAGTGGTAAATGCAGCAATTACAGGCCGAACACATCCAGAAGACTACAGGGCAAGTCCCCTTATCTTGCTTTTCCCTGTGGCAGGAAACAGGGAGAAAACCAAAACTTGGAATAGTGTGTACGGAGCAGTGGTTCTGCAAAGAGATGCAATTTTCTCTTTCTTCGCTCTTCTGCTGTCTGAATAGGCTGAGTGAGTGAGATGTGTGGGTGGACTAAGGGCCACCACCTCACCATGAAAATAAGCTGCATCAGCTGGATGGCCTTGTGTAACTACTCCCCAGGTGAAGTATACCCAAGCAATAGAGGAGAGAGGAGAATAAAAGCCAGAACAAGGCAAACCTTTATTTCCTAAATAATGCATAGCTGAGCTTTTTTCCTCCTTTAAACTAGTATTTAATAAATTATTTCTTAAAACGTATTGCTTAGAGGCATCTGATAAGTTGAATTTTCTGATATGTTTAAACTCACCACAGACCTGAGAACAAAGACAAGCTCAAACTCAAGATAAAAGCATTTTTCTCATCTACAACTGGCACTCCTCAGCACAACTTGCTGCTTCTCCTTCATTTGTGCTGGCTATCCAAAGGCAGCTTGGTCAAGCTGACATATGGGAAGTGTCTATTTCAGCCTTTCATGGAAGCACTTTTCAGTGAATGAGCAACGCTACCTGCATGCCTTCTTGACCAGAGATCCCCACGCCAACATCTGCCACTTGGATCATGCTGACATCATTAGCACCATCACCTAAAGATGACAAGATACAGTTTTGTTGTCACTAGTGGACCAGGAACAGTTAGCAGCAGTAAAGCAAAGGAAAACCAGTTGTTACCGAGTGTTGACTAATAAAGTAAGGGAGATGCTTACTAAGTGTTGGGTGGGTACAATTAGGGAGATGTGGTGTAGGAAAGGATCCGTCTTTGGAATATAATGTTCAAAGCCTGGCAAAGTTGCCAAGACAGTATGATCTTTGTAGACCTTTTTTTATTATGGAGAAAAAAACCAACCCAAATCCCTCTCCTTTTAGTAAGACTTAGAATTCAAGTATTAGGCCTGAACTGCACTAATGGATGAAAATGAGCTTCCCAATACTTCTGCTTCCTGATTAACTGTCTGCCTGCATTCAGGCATGGCTAAGAATGAAACGTGCAAGGAGGTCTAAAGCCAATGGGAAGTCTACACAGTAAAAATACAATAAAGTTAAAACGTAGATGAATTCTTGACTTGGGTTGACTAGTCCAAGATCTTTAATAAATCCATCACAGGTAGATTTAACTGCAATGGTTGCACAGTCACCATCCCTTGCGCTGCTTCCAATCATGATACCACAAATGATAGGTGCCATAGAAAGGATACCCGAATGGGACACGTATCCACTTCTTAACCTTTTAAATTTACAGCCAGTGTGCTAGTGGAAAATGAAACTGTATCAGCTGGTGACAAGACACTTTGTTTTAAACTTCAGTGGCTCAGGTGTACATTCACATCTCATTCCAGTTTCCCTGCTGTTGGCACATATAAGAGTGGTATCCGCTCTCTTGACAAAGCTGATGTCTTGGTGACTGTGTGACACAACCCCAAGTTAGCTCATTTTGGTTAAAAGGGAAGATGTATACAGCTAGGCTTTTAAGCCAGAACAGGAGCTTGAGTTCAACTCACTGGCTCAAGATGCTCAGAAAGAATGAAAACACAAGCTGCCCAGTCTCCACTAGCATTTTAAGCATTCTGGATAATTCAAGTTAACCAGCCAGATGTTTTTGAAAACGTATGCAAATGATTATGTCCACAGTCACTCAGCCAAAGACATAAATTCAGTATGAGGGAGGGATATTTGAGCTAGATATAATATAGTGAGCATCAGGATTATTATAATCAGCACACATTTGCTGATGTGGATGTCACAGGAGTCTGGCAATTATTATATGTACTTAGGGTTTCTCATGGGTAGGTCTGACCCACATGTGTTCTTGCTGTGATTAACCAAGAGGGGCAGATGAAGGCTAGTGTGTTTGTGGCAATATATGCTGCAACCCTATCTTCTAATGCAACACGAGCCTAAACTTGAGATAGGGAAAGAAGCGCTGGATGACTTTTCTTACATAAAAATCATGGAAACATGGAAGATGCTGCCAGATTTAAAACAGGGTGACTGACAAAATTTCCCCTTCGTCAGTGGAGCGACTGGCTGTTAAAAAAGTATAAGCGCTGGCACAATGCCAGTCATAAATCTATTGTCCATACTGACAAGGCCAAGTCAGATCCCACGCTGTATGGCTGACGTGATGAAAAACACAGAACCTTGAGTTTAAACATGATTGGATGGAACAATACTGAGTACGATTTTGTTCTGTGTAATACAGTGATTGCAAAACAGTGTTCTGCACAGCATCAGCTAACCCAATTCTTCACAGCTGTGTTTGGACATGCCAAAACCTCAGAGCATACCTGGGTCCCAATTACCTAACTTCTGTAGGAAGAAATCCCAGAATTGTATCTTGGCTTTGAATAAATATGTAATAAATATGTTAGAGTAAATATGTTAGAGTTGTCTGACACATTTTCAGACAAAACTGGAAGGCTATTTGAGTTGTAAGGCAGCTGGAAGGGTCCTTGCAAGTCAAAAAATCAAAATTCTCAAGGGACAGTATACATCAAGGCAGGTTAGTTTAAAATGAGATATTTACCTATTGCCAAGGTCATTGCTTTGAGTTTATCTCGGACTAGTTTCACTACCATGCTCTTTTGGAGTGGGGTAGAGCGACAACACAGTACTGAACGACATCGCTTGGCTAGTGCAAGAAATTTATCTTCTAGTGTAGGTTCCAGGGCATAAGCTAGAGTCCTTCCATCAATCACTAGGCCCAAGCTGGAAAGCACAGAGGAAGAGGGTGGAGAGAGAGGGGTGAACCCAACAGTCATGTTTCCAGTAGCTTCGTCTATTGTGTTGTTTGAAAATTTAGACTCTACGCATTGCAGACACTGTTCCAGCAAGACAGCGCATGTCTCCTGAAAAAAAGTTCAAAACAAATACGCTTGAGAGAAAAGAACATGTAATCAAACGTTTGTGTTGTATATTTAGACATAAGGAGTATAGGGAGTGTATTGTATTTGATGCACTGTTAAAGTTTTAATTTCTAATAATCTTCCTTTCTATTCACTCTAAACACACTTAATTCTTGCAGAAGATATGACAGCAATGAGGACTCAAAAGGCTTAACATCTAATTCCTCTTTAACATGTTGTATTGTATGTTAAACTAATTTCTTTTAGCTCCTTCTCAGAATAACAGTGCTGGGAAATGATATAATCAGTATCAGTACCAAGTTAAGTATGGTGATGAACCCCATGTATACGCCTACAACTCAGATCAAATAGTTATGCATTGTTAAAGGCCAATTAAAGATTTTTTAAGTTGACTGCTCTCTCCTAACCACGCTCAACTAAAAGATGTTATTGAGACTATATGAACATTTAAAATGAAATGGTATTGGTCTTACAGCAATGTACGATAAAGAAGAAAGATCACGGAAAATCAATTTACCAGTTCAGTTGATACACTCAAGAATGGAAAATGCTGTTATCTTTTCTTCCTTTTCGAAAGAAACTGGAGATAAATACTGCTGGCCTACCTCTCCTCTGCTGATCTGAAGTCCAATTTTATCACCCCATTAAAGGACTATAGCACTATCAGTCTGGTTCCTTGTATGTTAGACCGTATCAGTAAATTCTTTGTGACTGTCTGCTTGCAACAAGTTGAGCACAGGAAAGATCAGTAATTCAGAAGAATTAGAAAAGGTCTGTTAGGAAGCAAGGCATTACTGTAGATGTGGTTTTCTGACTCAGTGTTAGCATTGAAATTTAAGTATTGCTTCTATCTCCAGAGAAAAAGCCACCTGAGAAAACACGAATGACTGAGTTATCTAAATACTACATTTCAGTGGAGTAAAATAAAGCACAAATTCTAAATAGGTAATCAATTATTTTCTTCCCCAACACGTTTAATAACAGGTTGCGTTTGGAGACCCGTTAGTGCCAGTAAGCAAAACTAGAGATGTTTTGAGAATGCGTACCAAAGAAAGGTGTTTATGCTGCTATGGCATATTTTCATAGATGGTGGAACCCACTACACACAGTTACATGTCTTCAGTAAGTTTATGACACATGACACTATGACCTAGAAGTATGATTCACTGAAAAGTATTCAAAGACATGTCCTACCTGAAAATTACGGATGAAGCAGGAAAAGAAGGAAAAAAAAAAAGAGGGAAAGGAAAAAAAGCCATCAAACTTTTAATTGTACAAGTTAAAAATAAAGCAAAGCTAGTTCACAAGTAAACTTGTGTATTGGATATGCTTACTGGTGATTCAGCATTCAAAGTGATGATTTCTTCATCGTGATCTAGTAGCTTGCAGGCATATGCAATATTAACAGCTGTTTCTTGCTTGTCTCCAGTAAGAACCCAAATCTGCAACCCAGCTTTGCGCAGGTTTGCAATGGTTTCTGGAACACCATCCTGTAAACGGTCTTCAATGCCAGTTGCACCTAAGCACATAGAAAAAGCAAAATATTCCACATTAAATGAACACTTAGGGCTCACCTGAAATTGTAAGCTTGGGATTTTTAAAGAAAAACCAGCAGTCAGTTTTATTGGGAAATAGCTAAACTACCAATGGTTACAAGATTTGTGCAGCTTTCTTGGAGAACGAGGAGCGGAAAATAGCCGGGGTAAACATCTGCATCAACAGTCAAGAACAAGTCCAGAATTCAAAATTTCAAAAGCAATCTGATGCCACTCCCAGTCTCAGAGGTTCACAAGGCTGATGTATCTTTGCTTATTGTCTCTTTGCTCTGTATCTTCACCATTTCTTCTGGATCTTTCTAGAGAAGATATTGTTGCTTCTAGGAGATCTTTTCAGTTCTTAAGGGTCTTAACTGCCTTTCCTCGGCTAGAAGAGGCTGGGTCACTAGACATTTCTCCCTTTTGAAGGGGAACAACAGCAGGATTGCAGCTTGGCAACAGCATATTAGGCTGCAGATATAAACCTTTTCCTGCCTTGTTGCTGCTCTTTGCCCTCACAGAAAGACACTCCCAAGTGAGTAGAGAATAAACCATAAATCTCTTGGCCACGATGTGAAAGTAAAATGCGGCTTTTTCACACTTTCAATATATCTTTCTACCTGTTTATAAAAGACTCAGTATCTTTCCTATGCTTTCATAAATCAATTGACAAAGACAAGATTTCCAAATACTGTAGCAAAAGCTGCTCAGGATCAAGCCCTGATCATCACCACTGATACATCAGTGCTCCACTGAGTTTCAGAGAGGTTTCAATGTGAGGAAGTTTAAGCCCTCCCTACTAGAGAATGAGGATGTGACAGAAAGGCAAGTTACCTGGAAACACAGGTAAAGCAAATTAAACTTTTTTCAGCTTTTTATTATCCCTATGGTGGTTCTATGAAAAAAAGCACTTTAGCAATAGAAGTCCACCTGAAGTCTGAGCACCATGCACGTAGGTGGAAACACATTCTTAGGGCAATGTTGGGAAAGCTATTATTATCCAAACAGTGTACAAAGGAAAAGATATTCCTCTTCGAGACTCACTTTTTTATGCCCACAACCTAATCACAACTGACCATTGCAAGATACAAACCACAGTACGAGGTGCTGGGGGAATGACTGAATGGGTAGTTCTGGCTTCCTTGTCTGGCAGTTCAATTTCACCTTTCTTTTTTTTTATCTTTCTTTTTTTTTCTTTTTTTTTTTTTACATAGTGCAGCTAGAGCCAACACACACAACCATGGTGGGATCTTCCTGACTAATATGGACCAAATTAGTCACCTTCTGCTCCCATTTAAGTCAGAGGAGAGAAACAGTCACTTCACGGGTGTGATTCACCTAATCCTAAAGTGCGTATCTGTGACAGACTAAATGAACTGCACTTTCTTTTTTTGTCTCTCCATTGGTTATATGAGGAACCTTAGAGATCTGCAGCACATACATCAGAAGTTGGGTGAGGTGGATCTCATCTCCAAGAGACAGGCATGTGGGCAATTAGTGAAGGTTGTTACCTCCAACAGTGTTATGGCTGTCCCAGTTTCTTTGCCAGAGAAAGCAGTTGGAAGCTTGGAGTAATAGTGGATATATATACATTTCAGAATCTCAGCGCTTTCAACATCTCAACTCAGCAGAGGAAGAGTATGACTTAGTTCTTGGAATACATTTTACATGCACTGATTCTAACTGCATCATTATGAAGCACTGCGATCCCCTATCCCCTTCCACAGAATACAGGCCCTGAGCGCACGTATATGTATATGAGAGTTGACGCCTCTCACAAACGCAGTTTATGAGCTTGGCTTTACGAGTGCCTCTGGTACCCCTGGAGCCATAGAAGTCTCTGACATGTTGAAGTGGCACTAAGCTAATGAAATTCTGTAGACAGGTTGGGCCAAGTCGTCCTCTTGTTTAGAGCAGCAGTTCCCATTTATGATATTGTGTCAAATTCATCCCTGGTATTACTCCACTCATTTCACTAGTGATAAAATGATGGCAGGAGCAAGGCAAACAGGATATGTCTGTTATGTTAATTATATACCATTCCTTTGTGATGCTGCACATGACAGCCATGACAAAATCCAAAAGAAGCCGATTTCTGTACTGTCAGAAACCATTTAAGGGAAAGAACGGATTTCATAGCCAAGCTTTCAGAATTTTTAACACATTTTAATTTCATGTCCAGCTCTCATTTCATTACCTAGCAGATGCAGATTCTTCTCTATCCGCAGTGCTGACTGAAACAGAAGTTCTTCACGATTTTCAATAGAGGATTCTGCTTCTAAATGACTTTTTAACCAACAGGCATACTCTTCCTTGCTGAGAACCTATTAAAAAGAGTATGTGAGGGCACAGTCAGTGTGATGCAGAAGCATTCATACTTTACTGAATAAAATGAAAAAGAAGTTATGAATCAAGAACAATAAATTAATGAATGTCTTCAGTAATCTTTGTCAAGGCTGTCCTTAAAAGCAAACTAAGAGTCTGCATTTACTTACTCTTTTTGCAATACAGAGCGTCCGCAGCCCATCTACAGCATACAGATTAAGGTAATTTTGGGTTTTGCTTTGGATTTTTTTTTGATGTTTGCCCCGAGAGTCATCTAGATGAGAATAAAATAAGAAATTAGTGATTGAAAAACAACAGCAGCTGAATGGCCTCAGAGAATAAAAACTTTTCTACAGTACTCACTGTACTGGCACTTTATAACTGATACTTCTAAAGAGCTGCTGATGTCTCTTGGGAAACTCAAGTAAAACATTCCATTTAGAAAAAAAATCTTGTCTTTTTGTTCTATCTTTTCTGTCTTCTCTCTTCAACAGTCATTGTGAGTGTATGTTAGAAAGACCTTCTTTTTCTTGCTCCTTAAGTATTTGTTTGGCCTGAATACTTTAAGAAATCATGAAAATCTTCACAGCAAACAATAATGTCAGAAAGAGAAGTATGATTTCAGATACACTACTAGCAAATGCTTCTCCACATCTCATCATGTGCAGAAAAATAACACTTAAAAATAGCACTTTTCAACCAAGGTTAATATCTCAAAAGAACCAGAAACAGTTGTCTGCTACATATATCAAAGTGATCGAGGTACTTCTGTTACGGCTGAAACTACCTATCGGCCTGAGTCAATGCAAGAAGTTCCAGTTATGCTGTGATTTCATTTAGAAGATAATTTACACTTGTGCAGACCTCACAGCTAGCTTCTACCTTGAATGCATCAACACAACTTCCACTTAACTTTGCTCTTCACTTAAAGCCATGTGTAAGAACGCAAAATCAGGACTGAGCATCTGTTCCTTTTCTCTCTTTAGCTGGGATTGGTTCAATGTGCTCACACTGTGATCAAAAAAGAGTAATGAATATGATGGTAACACATTTTGTTCCATTTCATTACCTGAAATGATGTCTTCAAAAGTTAAAAACAGGTGATATGCATCTTTTTTATCATCTAGGATCAAGACAGGTTCATGTACAATGTTCTATAGCACCAATCTTAAATAATATGAATTGCAGGGTTAGTACTAAAGTAAATGTACAAGCTGGTAAGTTTTTAGATTTGAACCATTGAGTGAGAATGACTGGTACCTTATGGCAGGTTGTCCTATTCTCTGATGTCATATAATTTTTTTTTCCTAAAGTCTGCATGTTTTTTGGGGGCGTAGAATTATTTCAGGATTATAATTTTTTAATTGGAGCTGTTCCTTAATGTAATATTTGTGTTCCTGGTACTTGCACAGTACCCAGTCACAGAGTCAGGTGAATGTGACTCATCACCAGAAGTCTGAGCACCTGAAGAGACCTACCGGATATCATCTCAGTTCACCACTGGATGTGCTCACCTCTCTGAACTTACCATACTGAGAACCTACGGGCGCTATACCCTTACATTAAGCGCATTACGGGTATCTAAATTTGGTGACACAAATATCTTACTGTTTACACTTTTCAGTGCCCGTTTTCCCAGTGTACATTTGTACCTAATTTGATCTTGCTATGTGTGACCACGTATATACAGACCTACCTGTCTATCACAGCATCCAGCACTTCCATATTTAAACAGCAGCACAGTGTCTAACCGGGCATTCAGAGCCTCCAGCACAAAAGCATGCAAGTACTGAAGCTGCAGGAAGGAAAGAGCTTGGAATCCCAATATTCTGGTTTTTGTTCTGTTATCTCAACCATGTATCAGCACATTTTACTCACCATATAGCTACTTTCTCACTTTTAAAGACTGTCCTGTCCTCTCTAGGTCTCTAAAGCTGGGAGTGTACGTACCCAGCTGTTCCTAAGGAACTCCATAAAGACTGTGGTATTTCAAGCATTCCTTTGTTTCAGTTCTATCTCTGATTAAGGTTGTGTGGTGAATACTGGTAGGGCCTGTCCATCTATCTATTAATGCTACCTGTGCTATCACTACAGATTTTCTCAAAGTGTCAATACACATACATTATTCCAGAAGAATAATACATCTTATTTGCATTGAATATTACTTGTAACTGGAAAGCCCCTTCCTACACTATAGCTTGTGGCTCCAACACACACACCACGAGGCTCCTTCAGAAGTTATTAAACCAGCTCACAACTAGATTCAGCTGCAACATAAAGTGGAGATGTGCATATACTGAACTGGCAACTTAACACAGTTTCATTTAGCTTCTTTTCTATTTGTGCATGATAACCTTTTGGCATATGTGACTTTGCTGTGTAATATAAGAAATTTTTTTCTGGGAGAAGTACTGCAGCAAACCTTCCTGTAGGCTTCTTGAATACTGAGTCAGTGTTTTTAACTTTAGAAGAATAAAGTGGGCAAGCTCTATTCCTAATTCATTGTGATACATTAGTATTCTAGAAAGAAATGACGTATTTCTTGCATATCTCCCACAAGACCATCTTATGGGAGTGGCTATTTCAGTCACTCACTGATTTCAAATGGGGCAAACTTCAATAGGTGCTTAAACACACCAGAAGTCGTTTCTGTCGCTTCAGATGTGCCTGAGTTCCACAGGCACTAATGCAGTGATCACAATGTCAAAGGCTTATACCACCTTCAATGAACAAAGACAGTAATTCTCTACAAGTAGAGTCGTGCACACCATTTTCTGTGCGAATTCTCAATTCTAGCATGGAATATCCTCCACCAGCATATCAATGAGAGCTAAACCCCGTCTAGCTTTTCATGCGCCTCACATTGCCCTGAGATTCATCTCGTGCTCAAAAGTTAAAAGGAAGGAAAGAATGTCTTGCAGATAAAACCCAGCTGTGGAGACTTTTTTTTAGCTGGGATGCAGTCTCTATGCTGAGCAGTGTGACCACATGCATCATGGAAGTGAAAACCAGCAAATAAGTCTTCTCCAGAAGAATGATAGAGAGCTCATGGCGTTCTGCTTGCTTCCTTTTCTTCCATAATCGCAAGCTGCAGAAAGCCAGCCCAGTCATTGTTTTCTCAATGACTTAGGTTCACAGTTCCTGTGCGAGCTGGTTATTGACTCAAACAGTAACTTTCTTATTTATGAACATGGTGACTCTTGAGATAATGTAAAAACAATACGTTCTTGGGAATTGTTTCAAGGCTTTTGGAAATATCTGTATGCTATAGGAAAACATCAGGTTTCCCAGTCTCAACAAGATATACAGGCAGAAAAAATGGAGTAAATTCAGAAACTTTTTAAGTTTTGAAGCTTATGGTGATTTCTGATGCTATGTAAGTAACAACTGAGGCTACAACATAATGCATTTGCTCCTGGCTGTTTCTCATGTCATAGTTTAAAATGCTCTTCCTCCCAAACAAACAGGACCTTTGTATCTGACAGGACCCAGTCATACAATGTGATGTTAAGAGCTGGGGCATTAGGGACACAGTGTTGCCTTGGTCTTTCAATCTGAGAGCACAAGTACCACAAAGTCTCAAGACTCAGGCTTGACTGGTGTAAAATTGACATGTCCCTGAGGCACTACGATAGCAAAGAGCGACACTGGGATTGACTGTCATGCCGATTCACTTATTGGTCAATTCCTTGAAATGATAAATGCCTGAATTCTCACAGCATTACATCTCCTCTCACACTCATGTTCTGCCATAACCAGAGAAGAAGATGAAACCACCGACAGATCCTGTAATGTAGATAATAGCCACAGCCTAAATCTTGTGAGTCTCCCTCTACCTGGGGAATACCTTCCTGTAATGGGAAAAAGATGCCGTTCCCTCAGGAACTGACAACACATCCACTGACATTAGGATACTGCAGGCAGGGACTGCAAATTCAGTTTCAGGAGCGAAGCTGCTCCAGAGAAATGTCAAATGTTTTTCAGACAGATTTGCTGAAATGTACAGAATTACTGAAGCCAGCAGTGGCTTAGATGGCTAGAAAACAAAGGAAACTGCTTATGAGGTTCTAGTGGCTGCGCTTTACATTGCTTGCAAAAGCAAGATACACTAAAACTCGTAGTTCAGTTTGGGCTAAAAAACTAACAAAACTAAAAAAGCCACATTCAATTTGCTTGCCTGTAAAGATGGTGGAACGGCTGTATTTGCCCAGCTACAGAATCTGCTCACTACCCATCCTCAGGAACTTCGCTTCCTCTTTTCTGACATACACTACCTTTGGTAATGTCACCATTTGGTTTCTAACTGGCCTTGTTGGTTTTACCCAGATGAGTCCTATATCTGCCTGAAATTTGACTGAAAATTCCTTGATCCATTGAGTCGACTGTGAATGGACACAGCAGCTGCAAACATAGTCTGTCATAGGGTGACAAAATATTTGAGACTTGGCATAAAATAATCTTTTATTTTCTTTTTAATGCTCAGTTTGTCTTCGGAGGACTCATTTTCAAACATTATTTTCTAGGTATGTTATTAGAAATTCTCAGTACTACAAATTCTCTGTTCGTACTTCAGAGGGAAACAAATTTCCACAGATGCTCTATGTACCTTCTGTGATATCAGATCTTTACTAGAAAATTATTAATGAATACTTTGTTGTTAGTTAAGGACAAGTTGTTCTTAATTTTTTTGGCTCGGCTGTGATTTATACGGCTGTAAACAGAAAACTAATGCCAACATTTTTCTGTATTTCATTAAACCAAAATTGCACAGTATAAGTCTTTCACAATTGTTTACTCCAACTAATGTCAAAGTAACCACAAAGTCAATGCATTAGTGAAACATGGGAAGTACCCCTAGCACTTTGGGGCTCTGTGCATTCATACTGGGGTAACCTTTAAACACTGGGTTAAATTCAGTGTTGAAAATACGGTAAATTAGATGCAAACTGATTCATGCAAACTAAAACCAGTGTGTCTCCTCTAACTTCTGAAAGCTCACAGGGTTCTTCTTGACTCCAACTGATTACAATTAGCAGCTATTTAAAGTTGTCCCTGTTTCGTGAGACATCTGGGTGCTGGAGAAGTTCTCCATGCTTTAGGGAAGTACTCCATGTTCACAGCTACATGTCTATTCCCTGCTAGTCAGCTACATGTTTAAAGCCAAGATTTCTCATCTGAACGGCATCAGCATCTCTCCTTCTTTTGCCACAATGCTTCTGTTTTGATGGCTGATTGATTCACAGTGCCCTTTAGCGTCATAGTCAAACCAACATAAATGTTGTTGATTTATGCAAACATATTGCAGCAAAAGAACGTAAAGATTCATAAATGCAACAGAAAGAAGAGCTGTAACAGGAAGTCCTTGGTTTCATATAAAATACTCAAATAACCAAGCACTGCCAGGCAGGCTTTCCTGAAGAAACGTAAATTACTTTGGCAGAGTTTCAAGAAATTCCTTCAAAATAAAGTTCACTAGTAGAAGATCTTGTACAGAAATTAATTTAACTCATTCTTGTAAGGTGAGGAACCAGTAATTTGTTACAGAAAATCTGCTATAATAACAAAGTATTATAAAAGAAGAGAGACAGCTGCCATTCTACTATTCCCTATATTCACAATAAAAGCAGGCAGGTGTACTTGCTAGAGAAGGCAATAAGAGACGATGAGTTTTGCAGTAGTTAACCAGAACTGCCTCCCTCCCACCCTCACTGCCACAAAGGTAAGGAAGAGGTGTACCTGAAGAGCAGGGTAGAAGAAGATCCATAATAACTGAATCTGCTCCTTTAGTGTAAACATTTATTTCATCCGTGAGAGGATGTCTGACGACTACTGACATCCTCTTCCTGATGGAATCAAAGCCCAATGTATGTAATACCTCAAAGCTTAATGTCCCCAGGTGAGGTAGCTCCACTGATACCTGGTCAGACAGCCTTCCAACCAGAGAACAGTTATATGCCCTTGCTGCATAGACGAGAGCAGCTTCATCTGGACTCTCTGCTTCATAACGGAGTTCTCCTTCCCCAGGTCCACTCCCCACAGCTGTCCTGCCTTGCTGGGAGCTGTAGCCATTGTTATTCATCTGCGCAGAGTATGCCAGCTTCTCTTCCAGTTTTAATAAAGTGCTATCCGTAGATGTAGATGAAAGCATGCTTAAACCAAATCTGTGTATTGATTTGCTGGTAGCCAGACTAGACGAGCTGCTGCTGTTAGATCCAGAGGTCAAGCGACTTGGAGTGAATCGCCGTATGAAGTCTTCTATGGTTTTGACTGGAGATTTTAGTTCAAATCGATCTCTAACCTTGAGAAGGAAAAAACAAACAAATGAACAAAACCCAAAGAAAAGCTGTACAAGAATTCTGACGTTGATACGACTCTAAGCAGCTCCAACTAAAGAGGAGAATTTCTCTGAGAACAAAAATAATGGCATTTGTATTTTGAGAAAGTAAAAGGACAAAACTGACTCCAGAGCAAAAAAACGTACTAGAACTTCAGAACTGTGCCTCTGTGTGAAAGCACGTATGTTTGTATTAAATACATTTTTCTCTTCTTTCACCTCCCCAGATATGACTAATGGATAGACTATGAATGTTGTACCACCACCACAAGTGCCATACTAAAACTTATCATTAGTAGGAAATATTGTCATTCTTTGTGCATATTCAGTGAAGGTAGTAAAAAAAAAAAAGCTAATGAAAGAGTTTTCTATTGAGAAGTGTGGCACCAGAAAAGTTTTATGAGAATATGCCAATGTTGACAACATTCTCAATAGGAACATGTTGAAATAAATAATTTCCGCTGTCTCTCTTTCAGCATCAAAGCATTTTGCTTTAGTTTTATCACTCATCTCAGTTTACTTAAATATTTTTTACAGATGCAGTGTTATTAATAGTAATAGCGTATTCATAGTAATAGATATTAAATTATTATATAACAACATAGCATTCCTGAAACTGCAGAACTGAGCATTCTCCAAATGTTTCCCTGGCATAAAAATGTGCCATTTTGCAGACGAGTTCACTTTTTATTCCAATCTGGAATGGTAACAACTGTCAGAATTTTCTCCAGAATGGAAATTCCAGCTGCTGGTTTACTTTAATACTACATTCCATTATATTTTTGTCTTACAGATCATCTTGGGATTGCGTTTTTGAAATTCTCATTCATCAGTGATGCGTTTTTGAAATTCTCATTCATCAGTGACACTGGTTTAAGCCAATTTAAGCAGTAATGATTATTATTTCTCATAATGTGCTTAAGATGCATCTTTTGCATAACTTGAAAATTTTAAGAGATGTTTTTCAAGTATATTCTCTTTTTAAACCTTTTAAAAATGTCTCAGACTTTTCTTAATTTAACCCATACGTACAAAGTATTCACAGACAGCTTGTATTCTTTTCTGGGAAGTCTTGCACATTTACAAATCAGTTTCCACACATACTTCCACACATACTTAGATTTATTAAGTGAATAAGTTACACTTCTGGTAAAGGTTCAGAAGTATCTTGAAATTGTAGATGAAAGCATATCTTACCTTGAAGGTAAGCTGACATACTCCATTTAACTAATGCTTAACTAAACCTGTTCACTCACATAGCGGTTCTAAGAGTTGTCTCACAACTAGGTCTAGTTGTTTCTCGCTAGAACAGAAGGTTTTCATTTCCTCAGTTTACAAGATAAATTAGCATTAATGTGAAAGAGGCTTAAACTCTCTTTTGCTGCTTCTTTAACCCACCTTCTGTCGGGGCTGATTTGGTGCAGTAACCACAACCGTATTACATATAGTCAAAGCAATGAAGAAGTCAAAAATGTCACATAGTTCTGGGCTCAGATGGGATAATGGCTGTTCATGGCTCCTCATGACCTCCAGATGCTTTGCACACTCATTCACCTTTTCTAACAAGTTTGGGTCAGGTGTGATGTCCTTCTCCTAGTAACAAAAAGCAGTGATTAATGTCTGTGATTCTGCAAATTTCCAAAGCAGTGACAAGCAATCAAAGCATCCAAAGTAGTTTCAATGTCAAGAGTTTTACGGTGGCCTTACACCACAGAGTGGAGGTAGAGAGGAATGTAAGATGCTGTTGTAAACAACAGCAGTTAACAATGAGCCTTCCAATAGAAATGGAAATGTGAGTAACAATATTGGCAACTTTTTCATTATAGATGATTATAGTGGCAATATTCATCTATTTTGGGGGTAGTGGATAGGAGAAAAGTTACATACTAATATTTCTCCCTCTTTCCCGTCTAATTCAAGATATTTATTATCTGTTACTGAAGGGTGGTACACTACAGAGATCAAAAGAGTGGAAAAATTAAGACAGCCATGATGTTCAAAGCTCTGCCTCACATCAGCACAATAAAATGAAACCATCTTGGATTTTTTGTTAGAGAACAACCACCATCCACACATTTGAGAGTAATTAATGTATGGTTTTACATTGAAACACAGAGCATTTTCTGCTCTATTTCATCAGCACTTTTCAATTCTTTCATCTATTTCTTGTCAGAGCAAACCCTGGTATTTCTTAAGATAGCAGCATGCAGGGATACAAAAAATTAAAAGATAAACTGACCTAAGGCTCTTTCTTCAGTAGACTTTCATCTGCTGATGCTCAGCAGCTGATGATTCTGAACAATCACAGAACCTCACGTGTAAAAAGTGCAACTTCGAATTGTACCAAAAGAGCTTACTCTTGACTGAAATCAAATAGTTCCACCTGTGCAAACAGCATCTTTCTGTGTCTACATTTGTAATTTGTTTTGAGGGTGAATTTGTGCCAACAGTGCAACAACACAAAATTCCTAGACAGCTCAGACACAGATCAGACTTGGCTTCTCTGCTGTCTTATGACCATTCAGGTCATGTAAAACTTCCACAGAAATACAATGGCATAAAATAAATTAACCAAAGCAAAGTTCTAAGTACATAAAGCCAACAACATTTTGAAATGTAAAGGTTTTTCTTTCTTTAAAATACAACACAAGCAATCCACACATAATCTCTAGTATTAAAAATTATGCTATGGTGTATAGCAACAGTGTTTTAAGAATTGGAACACGCGGTGCCCAGCCCAGCACTTGTTAATTTTAAAATCCTCTGACAAAAAAGAAGAGGCTTGCACAGAGCAATTAAAATCCTTGACCTCAAACCTTATGCTACTCTCAGCTTCTGCAGATAAAGGGAAGGCATACATTTTCTTTTCAAAATCAAGCTCTAACTAAACCAAAGGTTTCAGATTGTCTTTACTTTTAGCTTGTTCCTACAGAGAAGGTATTTAGATAAGATCTATGCCTACACTTGATTGTTTTTGTACAAACAGCTGTGAGTACAGAAGTAAAAATGCCGAGATGAAGTCTGTAAGAGGTACACAATGTGCTACAGATTTCTTTACCTTTCCCTTTTCAGGACATTGTTCTATTAAAAGATACAGGGCACTGTGCATTTAGTTCTCATGACCTACCATTGGGCTACTGAATGCAGTGTGCTTCGAGAGTATGCTTGCTCTTTTTGCTTCAGCTCTGCTACCCGTGCGCCGGTGGGTTTTGGTGCTCTGGCTTCTGTGGATTACTTTGATGCTTTGATGGCTGCAGATACTGTCACGCTGGGACAGAGTTCCTCCTTTTGGGGCTGCCTCGTCTTCCTCAGAATCAGGTTCTTGGTACATCGCTAAGCGTTTGGCTATCAGTAAAAATACAAAGCGAGAAATGTTGCGTATGTTAAACACGGTTGAGAAAGAGGGAGAGGGACACGGTGACTTTGTTCAAGTGATCTGGTTTTAATATTATACTGTGCTTTCACAGTAAGAATCAATGATGCCATTACCAGGGGACAGCAAAGTCTAGTCTTAACTGAATGGCAGTATCTAACACGAGGATGCAGGTAACAATTAGAAATCTAATGCAATACACTGCCTCCCTCATGATAGCACTCTCTTTGAAAGGCAGTTAGACTCTGTGGTAACTCACTGCATTCCTGAAGACTATGTCACAGCTCAGCCTGATGAAATCAACCAAATAATTTGCTGTTCACTTGCAGTCTGAGAAGGAAATAAACAATCCTGAAAACTTTCCTTCCAACAGAATATGGAAATTTCACAGGAAGTGTTTTCTGGGAAAAATGTCGCATCTACCCAGTACCAATTAACTGATATCTGAATTGTCCTCAGAACAACACACCTATCGAGCACCCTTATTTTATAAAAAGAGATGAGGTACACACAGCGTAGAAGCCTCACTCAAGGTCAGGGCCGCCTGCTGCAGAGCTAGGATTCTTGACTCCTAGCCTAGTGCTAAAACCACCATGGAGTCCATCCTCAGGAAAATGCAGTATGCAGCACCAAAATCAGGGTACCCTCACCTGCTGCGATGCTTGTTTCTATCGCAGTTTGCTGCAGTGAGCAATACCTACTGCACACAGAACAAAAGAGTTTTTCAAATGACACATTTTAGAGGAATGCTTCCTCAGTCAGGAATCCAACTACAACAGTAACTGTTAGAAACCAATCGGGGCAGTTTGACGTAGAGAAGTTAAAAAGGAAACAGAAAGAAGAGGTGTGAAACAGCCGTGGAATCCAGCCCCTCTAATGACAGGCTCCATTTAGCTCTAACTGATGTATAACGTATTTCTCCATTCCTAAAGACCATGGGCATTTAATAATCTGGGTTATTCATTAGGCAGGCATGTGCAACTTTAACAGGTATCTATTTATTCCTTCATTAGCTATTCATTGAAAGGCTTTTCATTATACTCTCAAAATAATCCATACTATTCAGATCTATAGTACAAGTTAAATACTTGTGGCTCAGCTTTGTTTCGGTTCTCTGGTGTAACAAATTAGATTTTCCTAATGTCAAATGATAAATTACTAGCATGTAAGTTAATTATTCAGGCGTTTAACCAAAAAAAAAAAAAAGAAGTATTTCAGAAGAAATTTCTGAAATACTTCCTGGAAAAATCTTGTATTACATATAGTGAGTTTGGCAAGGGATCACTTTTTATGCTAGCTTTATGATCAAAGAAAAACCCATCCTCGCCATCCGCTGCAATTTTCCAACATGTTTTAGCTGTCAGAAAGCCTTCAGAGGACTTGAAGTTAGACCACACACAGTACATAGGGATAAATCTATCGGTACAACATGGAACATCAGAGGTTTTTTTAACATGTATAGGCTCTGTCTGAAATGTGGGAGCTGGGAGAGCTTCTCAGTCCTGGCTGTGAATACACAGGTCATTGCTCTAATTGCACGCCCGGGTATGCAACATCCTGTGCTGCGCTCTGGCTCCTGATGGAAGAAAGTTAGGCCATGGAGGTAGAAAGGGCCACAGAGCATTTTGAGACACGGAGAACAGACTGTAGGGCACATTGCAGATCACTTGTGCCCCATAGCTCAAACACAGCCCTGCAGCCCAGGCCCTGAGGCTGACATCGACTAACTGTGGGTGATTGAGGAGTCTCCTTCATTAGCGTTATTTGGTGTGATTCATGCTTCTGTGTGTTATGTGCTGTGACGAAGTTAAGCAATGGCACACTCAGTGCTGTGAGGGCAGCCACTCGTTGAGCCACACACAACTGCAAATGGAAGAGAACAGCACCGTTGCCTTCTCCTTTCAGTGCCTACCTTATCCTTTGATTCAGATGACACAATCTAGAAGACAGCTCAAAAAATTAGGGAGGTCACTGGTCTCCTTGGCCCTTCTGTTGCCTGGTAATGAGTTGCAAGGAAATAAATTTCAATCCACCTGCACAGGCTGCTTCCTGCCACTTGTTGCACATGCTTTGGGGCAGCATAGTTCTAACCTGACCCATCGCTCTTGCTCACTAATTCCTACTTTCTCCTGCTCTGTAAGCTTCCGTGCATTTTCCCAGTAGAAGTGCAGATCCCTATACTGTGGATTTAATTCAACTCATCATAGGTTTGTCTGTATCAGGAGTCTACACTGAGGGCCCAAAGTCACCTGCAGCATGTCATAAGCATCGATCCAGGCCCTCAACGAAGAGGGGGGCCAGGCTGCTCACTGTATTCTTGCAGCACCCCAGTTTCTTTCCAAAGGAAACCCAGGCATGCGGGGAAAGAAGGAGCCATGTGGACATCGTAGTGTGTCACTTTAAGATGATGCCTCAAGGAGCAGAACGGAGTGGCACACTGAAGGACTTCCGTCCTTCTCTGCACTGGGGAGGTATGATGGAGCACACATCTGTGGACGTACGATGGAGCGCACATCTGGGGAGGTATGATTGAATGCATATCCTGGGAGGAGGCCTGTGGAGGGCAGTGCCCAGCTTGGCAGTGCAATCTCTGCTTTAATTATCTTCTGCAGGCTACTAGTTACACGCTGCAAAGCCCAGGTTGAAAAATCATGGCTCAAGATGACACACTGGTAAGGTTTTCTGCACTTTACCATTGTTTAAGACTGAAATCAATCATAAGAAACACATTTTTGTGCTTCATCTTCACTAGGGCTCTAAGCAGCAAACCTCCCTCAATGCCAGCTGGCGTGACGTGGACACTCAGCCTCTTTCACGAAAAGAGTAAGAAAAACTTGGATTTGCCATAGGGATAATCTTCCTCAGTGTGCACGCTGGGCATTTGAATGGTAGACTGACAGAATGCTGCACTTCTCATAACAGGTAATATTCCTTGACAGGGAAAGGACTGGCTACAATTACGCTTTTCAGCCTTGCAAAATGTGCTATCCAGTTTGTCTAACTCCATTCTGAGCAGAGTTTTTTAAAAAAGGCTGTTTTTTCTTTAATAATCATACCTAATTCAAGCTTCTGCTCTGAAAACACATCTTGAAATACGTGACTCCAAAGACCCTGAACTGATTATCATTTTATTCCATGTATAAAAGCTCTATGATCCAGCAGGGAATGCATTTCATGCACAGTAGACAGTTATACTTGCATAACATATCTCTGTATTCTTCATTGCTCTTTCTTCTTTCTTACATTACGTCTAAAAATGTTTTGTTTATTTAACATAGCAAAAGCTGTTTCCTAATGCAGTGCTCAGCTTATTTATTGGTATTATACCAACAGTGTGGTCCTTTCTAGTCTATGTAATATTAGCTATCTCTTGCTCTCTATACAGGTTTTCATTGTAGCATATTCATTTAATTTTTCCAGCCACTAAGAAAAAGAAGAAAAAGGGAAAGTAGATAGAAGACTAGAATCTTATTTAACCAAGCCAAATATAATTCTTTTGATAGAAATGGTGTTATTTCAGTTTAAATCAAGGTAAGCTTGATAATAAAAACCAGGTCTTAGCACCTTTCAACATTTTCTCAAGTGCAGCCTTACATAGTATGCAGCAAGAATTAAGAAGTTTGAAGAAATAACGAAACCCAGTTCAATTGTTACGTTACAGCAAAGGTTCACAATGCTTCAGCTGTGTAAAGTGTGCTTCTTTGGGAACATGCTGTTCCCTCCACCCACTCAGCCTCTCCGATTCAGAACCTTTTCCTGTGAACATTATAACCTGAAAGACATTGTTGTGGGATGCTTTTCAGTTTCAGCACTGAAAATTGATGGCCTTGATCTTTTGTCTGATAGAGAGTTTTTTATTAAGGGCAAAGACACAAACAACTTTGAGAAACACAGCAATCCAATTCATGAAAGTAAAATTTCACTATCGTCAAGTTCATTTTATAATTACAGCACAAAGAAGAAACAATAGTTAATATTTATTCCATGAACTCTCTTCCATCTTTCAGGAGACAACAGTAAGCTATAAACAAAACTCCTGTAGCAGCTGCTAAGTGTTGGAAGAGACATTCTTTTATTTAAAAAAACCCTTTTATTTCATTATGTTTTGATTTAGCTTGTTTTTATTTTACCTTTCATGCTATCTACATTATATGATGAGGCATCCATTTTGCAGGCTGACGGAGACACTGTTGCCACACAGCCAGATGTTCAACTAGAAAAGTGGAATCAGGAAACTCTGAGGAACTTCCCTTCAAGCAAAATAACACTGCAGACCACCTAACCCAGAATAACTCAGCTGTCAGTGTGTGGGCCCTGATTTCACCATGGGATAATTCCATTTCATCCCAAACCATTGAATAAGGCTGTTACTGAACTATCATGAAGTAAATCTAGATGTGCAGTACTCACTCACACCACCACACCACCTTATTTCCTTATTATTTCATGAATGCAAGTGCCTCTAGTGTCTACGTAAAAAGTCAGTCAAGCAGCTAGCATGCTATAAATTTATACAAGTGTGCTAACATAATCTAAGTTAATTTACTTTGCAAGAACTTCCACATAAGGACAAGTCTTGAGATGAGAAAACACCAAGATTTTCCTTCCTCTCCCCTCTTGGCATTCCCAGGGGCTTACAATGAATAATCTTAAATCCTTCATTAAGAACTCTTTGCTCCACTTAGATATGGAGATCATTCCTGCTTTTCTGGAGGTTTCCCTCAGGAATTGTGAGCGCAGGTATACACTTAGACAAAAGTATTAGCTGTCTCTAAATATGAGTTATTCTGTCTTCTATAGGATTTAAAATGGGGCACTCCCAATGTACTGAGCTCTACATCTACTAGCACTGATTTTCTCCTTAGTTACCAATTAAAATTTTTCAAAAAGCGGTAACAAATGTAAACAGAAACTACAAACAAGCTACACAGAGTGCCTGAAGCACGCAGTTCTGCTAAAGGTTTTGATCTTTCTGGGGAAGGCTTAAATGGACTATCCTGATTTCTGAAGATTGTCAAATTCTAAAGGCGGCAGATGAGAAGTCCCTTTGGAAGCTACAGCTGCATTTACAGAAAAGGTTTTATTGATTTTTATGTCTTTTTTTTTAATAAATCCAATTCTCTAGTGTGCCTGGAATGTGCAGTCTGTGTTCTCCTGACTATGTACAAAAAGAGTAGGAAATTTCCTCTACAAAACAGCCCCCCAAACAGGAAAGACATTTTTAAATATAATGCAGTTTCCTACGAAAAGTAGCTGCTGGCCAATCTTCGGCAAGAAAAAAATATAAAGCAGAAAGAAACTCTTTCTTTCTTAGATTTACTGATTAATAAACTTTGCTAGGCAAGAGAAAATCACTCAGGTTTTCATCATCTGCCTTCATACCCAAAAAATTCTTTTATTCTTATGTTGTCTAGAGATTTTGTCACAGTCATTGGAAGGAAGGGGGAGGAATGCAAAGAATGAAAAAAATCAGATTTTTCAGATTTGTGTGGTTGCATTCATGGAGATTCAACTTGTGTTTTGTCAAAAGTTCCATACAATGGGTGGCCAAAACTAGAAAAACAGAGATCACACCCCATAAGCAAGAGCACGATTAATTCAGCATTTGGAAAACAACTAGGACAAATGTCAGGCCAAGAGCATCTAGTTGTAGCTAAATCACATCACGACTTTCAGAAGCACAGTCAGCTTTTGGGCATCTACTGTCCCTGGGATTAGCAGACAGACTTGAGGCATGGCCAGTTCCAAGAACTGTTAGAGGCTGGCAACTAGCCTGAAGGGAAAAGCTATGAAGTGGCAAAGTAATTTTATATACAGGGAAACAATTCCTTTCTTTTTGTTGATAAGATTCTTTTGGGCTAGGAGGAAGCACTGATTGGAAGAATAATTCTGTGATTTAATGAGAGTATAGTGCCAATAGGTATTCCATAAATGCCCAGGACATTTATGAATGGAACAACTATTCTTCTGCTTGGAGTGGTCCATGACATACTCTGCTCCTGAATTCACCCTGGTATCCCCTGGGAAGGCTACATGGCCAGGCATGTACAGTCCAGGAGGTTCCTCCAGTGTATTGATGATAACTTTTTGATTCAGGTGGTGGAAGGGCCAACAAGGAGAGGTACACTACTGGACCTAGTATTGACGAACAAAGAGGGATTGGAGGAGGATGTTAAGATTGGGGGCAGCCTTGGCTGCAGTGACCATGAGAAGATAGAGTTCAGGATTACGTGTAGTGGGCATAAAACGACAAGTAGGATTGCAACCTTGAACTTCAGGAGAGCTAATTATGATCTCTTCAAGAAAGTGCTTGGAGAAATCCCATGGGTTAGGGCTCTAGAGGGTAGGGGGACTCAAGAGAGCTGGTTGATTTTTAGGTATCACTTCCTCCAAGCTCAGGATCGGTGAATCCCTAAGAGCAAGAAATCAGGCAGGTGAAGCAGGAGACCTGCATGGTTGAGAAGTGAGCTCCTGAAAAAGCTCAAGGGGAAGAAGGAAGTTTACAAAATGTGGAAGAAGGGACTGACCACTTGGGATGATTACAAGAATGCTGTCAGAGTATGCAGGGATGAAATAAGGAAAGCCAAGGCCTCCTTGGAATTAAATCTGGCAAGGAAGGGTTTATTCAAGCACATTACTGGCAGAAGAAAAACTAGACAGAATGTGAGCCTGCTATTGAATGAGACCGGCGCCATGGTGACAGACAATGTAGAGAAGGCGGAATTACTGAATGCCTTCTTTGCTTCAGTCTTCACTGCTCAGGCACCCCAGAGGCTCATCCCTCAGGACCCCCAGACTTTACAGGTAACAGGGAAAGTCTGGAGGAAGGAAGACTCTCCCTCGGTTGAGAAGGATCAAGTTAGAGATCCGTTAGGTAAACTGGACATTCACAAGTCCATGTGTCCTGATGGGATGCACCTGCAAGTGCTGAGGGAGCTGGCAGAAGTCACTGCTGGTCCACTCTCCATCATCTTTGAAAGAGATGGAGAACAGGTGAGATGCCTGAGGACTGGAGGAAAGCCAATGTCACTCCAGTCTTCAAAAAGGGCAAGAAGGAAGATCCGGGAAACTACAGGCCAGTCGGCCTCACCTCCATCCCTGGAAAGATGATGGAACAGCTCGTTCTGGGTGTAATCTCCAAACATCTGGAGGAAGAGAAGGTTATCAGAAGTAGTGAACATGGATTCACCAAGGGGAAGTCATGTCTGACTAATCTGATAGCCTTCTACGATGGCATGACTGGATGGATAGATAAGGGGAGGGTGGTGGATGTTGTCCGCCTTGACTTCAGCAAGGCTTTTGACACTGTCTCCCACAGCATCCTCATAGGCAAGCTTAGGAAATGTGGGTTAGATGAATGGACAGTGGGGTGGATTGAAAGCTGGCTGGCAGGTAGGTCTCAGAGAGTTGTGATCACTGGGGCAGAGTTTAGTTGGAGGCCTGTAACAAGTGGTGGAGGAATATTCCTGGGGAGGAATAACCTCATGCACCAGTACGGGTTAGGGGCTGACCTGCTGGAAAGCAGCTCTGCAGAGAGGGACCTGGGAGTCCTGGTGGACAACAGGATGACCATGAGCCAGCAATGGGCCCTTGTGGCCAAGAAGGCCAATGGCATCCTGGGGTGCATCAAGAACAGTGTGGCAAGCAGGTCAAGGGAGCTCATCCTCCCCCTCTACTCTGCCCTGGTGAGGCCGCAACTCGAGTACTGTGTCCTGTTCTGGGCTCCCCTGTTTAAGAAGGACAGGGAACTGCTGGAGAGGGTACAGCAAAAGGCTATGGAGATGATTAGGGGCTGGAGCACCTTTCTTATGAGGAAAGGCTGAGGGAGTTGGGTTATTTTAGTCTGGAGAAGAGAAGACTGAGGGGGGAATCTCATCAATGCTTATAAACACCTAAAAGGATGGTGCTGGGAGGAGGGGGCCAGCCTTTTTTCAGTGGTGCCCAGTGGTAGGACAAGAGGTAACGGGCACAAACTTGAATATACGAAGTTTCGTCTGAACTTGAGGAGGAACTTCTTTCCTTTGAGGGTGGCAGAGGACTGGAAGAGGCTGCCCAGAGAGGTGGTGGAGTCTCTGACTCTGGAGACATTCAAAACCCACCTGGACACCATCCTGTGCAACCTGCTCTAGGTGGACCTGCTCTGGCTCGGGGGTTGGACTAGATGATCTCCAGAGGTCCCTTCCAGCCCCTAAGATTCTATGATTCTATGAATTAACACTCTGTGAATCAAGAACGTCTGAAGGAGACAACAGAACAGATTTAAGAACACAGGTCACAGAGACATGAGGTGGGAATTCTTTTCACCTATATTTAGAAAACAATTTTTCTCTAAACCACAGAGAAACAGCCATGTATTAGACAACAGACCTAGATGTCTAAAACAGGTCTGATGAATAAGATCCTACAAATGCTTAATTTTAGGCATTAACTGTCAAGTCACCAGATGACTAGCTTCCATACAAATATCTAAAACCAGTTAACAAGAATCCCATCCCTATCAACATAGTATGCAGAGGGCCCAAAGGTGCAGCACGTATTCTTGTAGTTTGATCCTGATCAGTGCATAATCCATCACCAAAATATTACAGGTGACCTCAACAATGATGAATATTTGATGGAGCTTGCATCATGGAACTGTTGCCAAGCACACTCACACCTTCCCTCACAGCCTCCACAAGCGTTCCCACATTCCTCTTCGGTGCTAAGCTCGCATAGCAGTACCCATGAGTAATACTTTGTACTACCTCCAGTTGGCTAAGAAGTTCTATCCCACACTGATGCAATTCATTGGCCCCTATTATTCATGTTTTTGACACCTCTTGTCTAGACTAAAACAATGCAATACTCCTGGGCCTAGCGCCATCAGCCTCCTAAGAAACTTAGAGCTAATACAGAATTCTGCAGGAAAATGTTTTCTCCAGCAAATTCATGAAAACTGCCCCTTGTTCCCTATACTACCTAAAAAAAGTATGAAGTGTTGTTCAGGGTTTCAGTTTCTATTATAGAAGCATTTAATTGCTTCAACCCTGCGTAAGGTCCACATAAGCCTCTGTGAAGAAAACCATGATTAACATGTCCACATCTGATGCAAAACAGAACTCTCCCCTGTAATCATAAAGCTCGCCCTTCACACAGGGAATTTACATGGCTTTGTGGAATGAATTTCCGAAGAAAATAAGGACACTCCCACCACTCAAGAAAAAGACATGCTGCCTCAAATATGCCAAACATAAAACAGCGTAGCGTGTGACTTTTAAGCAGTCCCCAAACCCAAACAAATTGTGCACTGCATGCATAGGGAGAGGAAGAAGGGGAAAGACTAAGCTTTCCACATAAGGAAAGACACAGGCGTTGCTTAATGCACTAGTGGAAGGAACTCAGATATGATGATAACAAATGCAGTATAACAATCCCTGTAGAACAGAAATGAATGGGATAACTGCTCATAACTGTGAACAAATTTTAGGGAGGAAAGCTTATAATGCAGCATAGAGACAATTTGTGAAGGCTATGCACAATCTGTTGATTGAGTAATTAACAGATATGCAGCAGTCCTAGATTATGCAGAAAAAATGCTTCAACAGAAAATTAAAGTTCCAAAGTGAGGAAATTTCAGCTCTCAGTCTGCCACTCTAGGCATAACATAACGCATGTGTGTGTGCATGGCTGAGCCCCAGAATACAGGGCCTCTGGATGTCTTGAGATGAAAATCTGCCAGAACTTCTTAGCATGGGAAAAAAGTGTGTTACATCTTAGCCTTTTTCTTGGGTATGGCTGAATGGAGCTGTTCTCCATTTCTGAATGGCTGAAATTTCTCCCCCAGAGTTCATGCCTGAGGCAAACATCTGGCATGGAAAACTTGAACTAAATAGTTAAATTCTGTAAAACTATCCATAACTGAAAACAGGATCTTATCACAAGAAGGGTCAAGCAACTGGAATAACAGGCATTGCTACCCAGAGACAGTAGAATAACAAACTTAGGCCAGAAGAGCTCAGAACAAGGATATTTCCATCCTGAGCTATCTGCTTTTACAGTAGCAAATTACCTGTTATCTTCAGTTTCTGAATCTTGACCCATGTAAAACCATTTTAAATTTATTTCTTCATCTATTCTAAAGCGCTATTCAGAGTTTGATTCCAAGTAACAAACTACTCTGCCTGAAAAATTACTCAGATAAGCAAAGAAAGGCACAGATCATCTTTGAAACAGATAAGAAAAGGCAGATGCATTTTAGTTTGCTTTCTTGCATACATGGTGCAAGCCTCAGATCACTTGCCAAGTGAAAGATTTTAGAATTTTCTAATACATGAAATCTTCAGGAAAACTTGAGGTGCAGAGCAAGATGGCATCAGTTATAACATATGCCCCAAAACCTCAGAGGGGAATTCAGATACTTTGGCATACAACATAGAAAAGCAGCTGATAAATCATTTGCAAGTAATGAAATGTTGTTGATGCACTCCCTAAAACTAGAAAGAACTGCGATAGACATTTACCCATACCTAAACAAGAAGATTTCAGCAGCAGAAAAGGTAAGAGATGGTTAGAAAAATCAGACTGGATAATAGAGCTAGCAAAAGACTTAAAAATGAAGAATAGTTTCATTGTGTTATTAATCCTGATTATATGGGAAAAAATCAATAGAAAATATCACCTTTTATATATAGAATGACAGAGAAAGATCTGTTTTCTGTAGAGAAGAAAAAAAGAGAATAAAATACTGTGTATAAAATATGTATAAATTCTGTGTTAATTTAAAACCTATATTTTTCAGAAATTTTATACTGACTGGAGTTACAAGAAAGCCCAAGCATAGCCATACGTGAAAAGGATGACCAAAAAAAGAACCAGTTTATTTCATGTATTTATTTGACACTTCTGTTTGTAGCGAAATACACTCTGCTTTCATTAACATTTATATTGTAATCTGAAATCATAAGAGGAAAGCATGCACAGACTTAGATTTCTGTTAAATACATTACATTTGAAGAAAAAAAGATCTGAAACTCAATACTCAAATTCAGGAGCCTGAGTTCAGCCTACATATTAGCTGATGATACCAAGCGCATAAAAATACCCTTTCTGCACTGTTTTAGTTGGCAGTACTATCATCATTCCTGCAAGCAATAAAGTACACTCTGAAATTAGTATGAACAAGCAAATGATAAATGGCAAGGAAGAAGAAAAAAAGAATGAATAATCAGAATACCACAAGCAGCATTAGGAGTCCAGAAACATACTCTTCATCTACCTCTTCTCTCTTTCTTACCTACAGTACAGAGGTAGGAAGTCACAGCTTGTCCCTGTTTAAGTTCTTCTTTCAGTGATAATCTGTTAGGATAATAACACTACCCAAATACCTAGTTACCTGAAAAAGAATGCCTTAAATGTAACGTCTCAGTACTACTTTAAAGTAGGAGAAAAAAGAACAATCCTTTTACAATCCATAACTTTAAAATATCTTTTTCTAATTTGTAATCTTATGAACTCTCTAAAGCATATTTTAGATTTTCCAGTCTATTTTGATTTTTTTTTCTCTTGTTTTGTATCTTATTTGTAAGCTGAACTTTTGTAATGGTATTTGAGAAAACTTTCTAATCAGTGTTCTTTGTGTGTTAGGTAGATGAAGACATTTTTTTTTTCAAGTAGGAATGCAATATTGTAGCTATCAATATTTTCCTGCATACAGACAGTACAATTTGAAGAGTTAAGATCTGTTAGGTCAAAAATGGTAACAACAAAACGTTACAGGAAAATAACACAAATTACAAACAAATCACAAAACAGGAAATCACTTCATAGTTCTAAAAGAGTGATGAGATGACACAGGGATGACAGCCTTCACATTCCCTTGTGACAAAGAGTGACTTTTTAGTGTTTCAAGAACCTGATTCCTAGGGACATTCTCTCAACTGCAGTGTTCACACAGCAGTGAAGATACCTTAATGCAGACACTTGTCACACAGGAGCACTGAAAAGATTCTGACAAAGGTAACATAAAATATGCTGTTAGATCAGACTATGTTAATTGTTAATGTGAAAACCAGCAGCTTTGTTTACATTCATTTCTCAGCCCAGGCATTTCCAGGTATTCAATCAGACGCTAATCTGGCTGTATGTGTAAAACTGGTATTTTACATAGTATACTTCAAACACACAAAACAATTGTTATACCAGCAGCACTATTCAATTTGCTTAAATTAGCCATGTGCTCAAGAGTTTTACTAGATCAGGAGTGAAAGCCAGAAGCTTTAACTGTCTTGACAACATACTGTAGATGTTACAGAACACTTTGATAAGACTGTCATTGCCAGCTGAACACAGACATCAAATTATACTAATCCCAAACCAGCTATTATGGAGTTTGCTGAGTGGATACAGGCAATTTTTTTTGTTTTTATTTTTGATTTAAGATTACAGTAACTTTTATATCTACTTCAGATTGCCCAAAGTACAACTGTTAGATAGAAAACAAGATAATGAGCTCACCGTTATCATCATGGGAATACTCTATTCCAGAAACAGTGCACCTTCGGAAAACCATCTTGTTTTCAGTAAGTGTCCCAGTCTTGTCTGAAAAGATAAACTGCACCTGACCTAAGTCTTCTGTGATATTTAAAGCTCGGCACTGCAGCTGAGAGTCTGTTTCTTCATCATACAAATCTTTATCTTGATGAATAAAGTATACTTGGCAGATTTTAACTATTTCAATGGATACATACAAAGAAATCGGAATCATAACCTAGAATACACAAAAAGAAAGAGGGTTAGGAGAAAACAGAACCGAGGATACATTGAATTAGTAAAATCTAGTTAACTTGGTACTAGACTAGAACGTGAAGAGGCTACGTACATTAAACATGTCCTGTAAAGTTATCAGCAAGTTTGAAAAGACTTTATTTACTGTGTTAGATGAGGAAAACCTATGGTGAATTGCAGAGCTGAAATGCATTATGATGTCTAGAAGGGTGATTATCAAAACACGGACAGAAGCAAATCTTTTTATGGGTGCTAAGGTGAGCTTGAAACTAGCTGGGAAAGAAGAAGAAAAAAACCCCAAACAGACAGTACAGTTAGAATCCTGTATGTGTGAGAGAATGGGATAAATTTATTCTGCATAAATAATAGATGCTTTACAAATTCACTTTGCAGAAATACAAGAAACAAAATGAGAAGTGTAAACCTCTCCAGAGGAACACCCTTTTTGGCCTTTGCTTTTGCACTGCAGACTATTTGCAGGAAGAACACATTTTATAACTGCTGATGAAAGAGATGCAAGAAGTTTCTTCAGAAAATATTTTCAACTGTTTCTTGAGAATTGTCAAAACTCCATGAAATACCGAATTTGTACCTGAGTTTTTCCCTGCAGACGTTTTTCAGGACAGAAATTCCTTTCTGCATACATTATTTAGCTTACTGAATTAGGTATGAGGGACAAATTATAGCCTGCATATAGGTGGCAAATGTGGGTATTAAAACAAAAGCTACAATTAAAGGTTTGTGTTTAAAGTATTCCGTGGTGAATTTTTTTTAACCAAAATCATAACCCAATACCTTACAGTAAAAAGTAATTTAACTCATCCTTTTCCATTCCTTTTCATAAAGGAGCTGCCGCCTCCAGTGACACAACTTTCTCTAGCCTTACATTGGGCATACTTTCCCACGTCCCAGTGACATGAGTCTCTGTTACTTCTCTGAACTTACCACCACCTTCACTATTCAATACATTTCTCTTCACGACCAAAAAACTTTTACCAGAGTTTGTTATCTAGCTGAGATACGAAGTTAAGAGCAGTATCTTTGGAAAATGGTTAAAAAAAGTATACAATGTAGGTTCATACCAGGTCACTGTATCCGAAGTGGCACCCACAGTCTTTTATGCGTTGTTCCACAGTGGGTGGATATGAAGCAAAAAGCTTGTTTTCTCCCAGCAGGGCCCATTGCATCCTATCTCTTCCTACTTTTTAAAGATAAAATACCCGAGTCTTTTGGGGAAGGTTCTCCAATGACTTTCTTTTCCAGCGCCAAGGGAGCTCTGGCAGTTTACTGTGTGAATCAATTTGTTTATTTTTCAGAGAAGTTACCATCTATTTACCAATGGGTAGACCACTTCTTATATTTAATTTAGCGTTCTGGTTATATATTATCACATTCCCTATAGCTAAAATTTAATTTTAAACTGACTAAATGTACTTATATTTACTGCTTGATACTACACATACTGCATATTTATAGCTTTTTTACAACAAACTATGAACAGAGGTGACAGCATGTACAACTTGATTACCTGGAAAACTATGATCACTGTCAGAAATAAATATACTGAAGCTAAAACAGGAGACAAATATTTGCCATCAGGCCCTGGAACATCAAAAATTGGTTTCTTCTTCTCACTGTATTGCCATACCCATAGGCCATGACCTGCAGAAGAGTTGAGAGAGAGAAAAAAGCAAAATACCTCCAGTGACAAATGCTTATGGTATGAATTTGTTCTTGGACTTGAGTTACATGGGAAAGTGATATTTGTTTTCAACTATTCTGCATGACTTTGGAAAAAGGCCCCAAAACCATGTTTTTTCCTGCCTTAGGATTTGGGGTTTGAGAAAGAGGTTTGTTTGCCCTTAAGGACAGCATGCAAGAGTTATTTTACATAACTTTGTCCAAATGAAGTGGGCTGGCCAGTCTAAATTACTAATTTAGGTACCTTCTATAATCAGCAGAGAAAACTAGACTTCATCAGAAATTGACTAATTTCAGTGATATCTGATGTGTTAAAATGAAAGAACTCCATTGACTGCACTAGGTGTATCACTAGCCAGATATCACTGATATCACTAAACTGGTTTCAGCTGGCTAAAGTCATAACAGGCTTTAATCTCTGAAATAACTGTACCAGCAGAGTCAAGAGCATGGAAACTGAGGAACTAAGAACAGAAGAAATTCTAAGCCTTGCTCAAACCCTTTTTTTAAGTGATTGTGCTGGTAACTATATAAAGATAAGATTATTATTATTATTTTGGGAAAATGACATTCTTGTTAAAGAGACAGAAAATTGCCTTTTTAAACAGAGCACTAGGATTTGCAGTCCTTGAAGACCTAGAATGGTATGCCTGTTGTTTTTGAGATTAAAAACAAGGAAGAATTCCCCCATGATAAGAAGCATTCAAACTATCTTCACTGTATGTCAGAAATCAGAAAAAAAAGGACAAAGGCCTACTTTAAAAGTAATCTTTTGTAAGCCACGTCTGACAAGGTCCCTTACATCGTGATACGTAAAACCAGTACTGAATTCTTGAAAAATAAAAACAATATTTAAGCCAAGTGAGCAAATTATTTTGTCTCTGTACTACCAACATGAGCATATCACCATACTGATGTCTTTATTTTTATTCCTGAGAGCAAAAATTGGAAGCCCCACACTGAGCATGACCTATGTCAAGACTTGTTTTATAAATATCCTGACTCAGATTTCCAAAAGAATTAGTTAAGTGTCGTACTTCCACTTACACTTTCTCGACAGAAGGTACAAAAATTGCCTGACTCTTACAGAACACAGCTTTGCATGTCTTGAAGCACCTGCACCTCTGGTTTCCAGACGCTCAAGCAAATTTCTTTCCAGCTGTTTTGGGTTGCTCTGGCCCTCTGCTGGTGGTTTCCAGCCTTGTAGCAGAAGTGCCAGAAGGGAAGGTGTATGTGTCACCTCCTCCTGTTCACATTCAGGCCCCTGAAATGTTTCAGCTGCTCTGAAGCCACGGAAGAGCACACCCTGCTGCTGCTGCTCTGGGGGCAACACCTGGGACACAGTGGCAGAGGGGACAGCTGCAGGCAGTGACTCCCTACAATTAAGCCACCACAGCACTTCAGCCCCGAGGAGTGGGCTCCCCGGCACCGAGACACTACAAAAGAGTTCCATGAGCTCAGCAGAATGAAATATGCTGGCTGATTCACAGCTGGAAAAACTCATCTTTAAGCAGCCTTTAACAATACCTGGAAAAAGGCACACAGAGATGTATTAAAATGGCATAAGATTGTTATTAAACTACACCATGGTTGTTAGGAAACATTCCAGTGTTTATGCTGTATGACTCACATGCAAACATTACAGAACATACAAACATTAAGGATACAGAATTCATATGCCATATAGAAAGAACCACTTTGGGTGCCAAACCTAAAACTCAATTCATTCTCACAAGTGAATAGAAAAACAGCCTGAAGAGTATTAACCTGAACCTTAGGATTTCCTTAAACACTCCATGAAGTCTAGAGAGTCTTCTGCTTGGATTTATGTGGATTTAGACTGTTATTTATTTCTTCTGTGTTAAACCTGCAGCCTTAGGGACACTGCGTCAATGTTGCCCTTGATTTAATAAACAGTACTGAGGAACAGCATTGTGCTAATTACATTTATTCTCCACTTACAAATTACTCTGTTGACTGATTCATGGCACGTTACACTCCTCCACCTGTAATTTTGAGGGGACTACATATTCAGTGACTTCTTTTGGACTTGACATTTTTGGATGCTATCAAGGGTGGTAGAATCTAAGCCTTCAGATTTCTGGTACTAATAGCATATATTTGATTGACACTAAGAAGCTATTGAGATAAGCTTATGTATCAAGACACCTTGATTTCAAAGAAAAAAAACACAACAAAAATTAGGTGGTATGGAGGCAGCTGTATGGATCTCATGTTTTGACAGATACATATGTTTTTGATAAAGCTAAGCACAGGAATCCCAAGAGAGTCTGACACTTACGTTTCTACTTTTAAAGAGCACTTACCGATGGCAGAAAACAGACACATGACTAGAAGTATCAGGACACACCAAAGGACATCAGCATTCATCTGTCTTTCAAGCTTACTGCGTTTGTAACGGGGTCCATTATTATTTAACAAAGCTTTGGTCTCATGCCCTGCAGAAGCAATTACATCAAATGATGCAATATGAATTTTTGTTATTATTTTAAGGAAACTTCAATTAGGTGGTGTGCCTAGTCAGACAGAAAAACAGCCTTTACCTGCATAGATTACTATTCCTGCAACTTCTTCGGTATTTCTAATAGTACATCCACGTAACAAAAGATTTTCTTTGAACAGTCCATCCTTTTTTCCATTTTTATGTACACTGCAGAAAATATAAAAACAGATCAAAGCGCAGCATGTCAAAACATTAAGCTTGTTAAATCAAACTACTCTGTAATATAACAAGCCCAGGAAACATCTTCAAAGTTTAAGAAGTTTTGTCAACCTGATGGTGAAGTATTTCCTTAGATACTCCTCCTGGGAAGACTCTCTGGCAGACTTTGAAAAGTGAGAACACCTACCCAAGAATCCCAAACATGCAGCAGCCCAGCTGGAGCAGTACCAGTTGCTGTTGGATATACAAATGTACTGGAAAAATGCTCACTAGAGATATGCAGGTCAAATCTAGAGCATGTGTGCAGCCTATCTCATGCTTTGGAAGTGCACTGGACTTCCTGTGCATGTGCAAATTGACTCTGCGATCACAGTTAATCCAGTCCACCTAAGAGCAGCTGTGTAGTGCACACCCGCTATTCGCATGTTCTTATCAAAGAAATCCTAGAAAGAAATATGATGAAATTGGAAAAGGACTGTGCTTCAGAAGTACTGATATGAAGGAAGATGTGCCAGGGATAATATGCATCAGTTCAGTGAAAAAGAAAGGAATGTGTTCATCAGTGAGAACAAGAGAAATTCCTTTCAGAAGTGTCTCACCGACTGTCTAAGAAAGACAACATGGCCTGTGCCCTGATGACTCCTGTTGACCAGCACCAAAACACATGAGAAAAATGGAGCAGAGTAACATTTCCACTACAACTTATTGTCTGCCGTGTATAGGCTGACTCAAATTTCAGCTAACAGAGAAATACACAAAACAGCCTGAGAATTAACAGACACCAGGGAAATACTAAACAATAACGACAATTAAAAAATAGCTTTAGAATATTTTATTAGGTAAAAAAGACAAACCAAATAATAATTTCAAACCTTTTCTAAATGAATAAAATTTAATTTAATCAACTGCAATTTCCCAGTGCCGCAGAGAAGATTTAAGCGAAGTCTGGAATGTTAAAATGTTCTGCCTTCACTGTCAGAACATGCAAAATCATCACACTTCCAAAGTCAAAAAACCGGACTGCAATAAAAAACCAGTAAAAGCTGGGAGTTCAACAGAAATCCTGGAAAAGCACATGTGTTATACTAAAATAAATAAATAAATACTAAAATTAACATTGTGCTCTTACAACATTGAATTTTATGGCTACCTGGATTTGAACATTTAAAATACCGTATCCCTCGAAATCTGCAACCTAGCTTAAAATTGTGCCTTTTGTAAAGAGGTGGAGTTCCCCTTATTTGCTTTCTATTTTCTAGGCCTTCACACCTGGGTTAGATCTTCATTCTGACTGTTAGAATATCTTTCTAAACAAGGACCAAAATTCTAACTTTAGCACATCCTTCTAGGATCTCACACCTGAAGAACTTTACCAAATATCCTGAGAGCTGCAAGAAGAAAAGTTTACATTGGCAAAACCTTTGTACTCTTCCCCAGTCTAGTAGGACCACTCACAGATTGTGCTGTTCTGCTGGTTACGTTATGTAGCCTCTAGTCAATGCTCTTAGTGAGTAGAATATACCCATAAACAGTATATACATATTCATACATATGTATATATATACAGACACATATACACAGTCCTTTTTAGTTCAGTATAAGATATTATACCTACTACCTGCTCAAAAAAATAAATTAAAAGCATCAGTGTTTCAACAGGTATGCTTAGATCTTCTCTGTAGGGATGGAGAAAAAGGGTGGGTCTGAAAGCTGAGGTAGCTGCAGCAGTGATAACATTTGACTCAAGGTGACTAGAGACCAGAAACAAATGGAGAAGAGACACAGCAGATAAAATCAAGTTTACAATTCTGATAGAAAAATGAAGAGTATTTTTTCATCAGGAGAGAACTTCCCCTGCCCAGCCCGTCCTCCCTGTCAGCCTCAGATACAAGAACGGAGGGTTTGCTTCTGTCCTCTCCAGAAAACTTCTTTAAGCCACCGCCTCACCTCTTGCCAAAGGAGCTTCAAAAACTGGGGGCTGCCCAAGAGCCCTCTTGCAGTATGCCAACAGGTGAAGTACTGATGGCCAGCTGGAGAATTACTCAAATTTGGCTGGGGCTGAACCATGGGAAATAATTTCATAATGATTCCATACTGTAGAAATTACACTACTACCAGGATTCTGCCATTCCTCTGCTTTTTAAGGCTGAATTCTACATTAGCCTTTCTCGTAAATCATAAAGATGTTAGTTAGAATTTCCAATGAAGTCTTCAAACGATAGTTATGATTCCTGTTAATAAATGGGACTTTTTAAAGATAAACCTACTTGAAAAGTAATTGCTTTGGCTTATGATTTTATAGCCTTCATTAATTTTTTACACTTCACAGTAACAGTGGACCGTAACAGGCATATTGCACGTGGCAACCTTTATATACAATTACTTGTGTATTTTTTCTATAAAATTACATATTTGTTCTTATTATCTTAGCTTATATAACTGTTCCAAAGCAATGGTGCAACATCTGAAATTAATCTGTAGGTGCTAAGACCCCAATCTACTGCCCTCACCCACTGGCTGAGCCCTCTCACCACCACTCATCCTTACATGCGTTTGGTACTGCTTTTTACTTTTCCATATCCAAATGAAGTCTATCAACTCACCTGTTGCTCACCAGACCTTTCGAAAACATGAATGAAATCAGAATCTGGTAAAAAGAAACTGGCAGGTGCTGAAGGAAACTCACTGTTTCCTTCTTGACTGCACTCACTGCCAGTGACTCACCGACAGAATATACATAAAAGGCAATCGGGCACTGATGATAGAAGAAAAATTTAGAGAAATAAAGGTCTGGATTAAAAAATAATGAAAACTAGAGTTAGATAAAACTGCTCACTTTGATAACAAACCTGCCAAGACTATAACTTCATGTCTGAGTGGAGAGATGGCTTAGATCCCATTTCTAGCCCTGCAGTTATATACCCTAAGCTTGTTGCAGAGGCTGCACGGCCTGTTTTTCCCCTTCCTGGATTCAGGCCAGACTAACTTTGGAGGCTAAGAAAGAAACTTTTTTCTATCAGCATTTGAAAGAGTGGCCAGCTGAACAGACACCTGGAACCCGAAGGCTAGCCAGCGAAGAAACGCACTGGAAAGCGCAGGTGCAACGCTCCTTTTCTCTCTTTCTGTGTAATTTCTCGCACAGATGACACCGCAAATATGCAGTATCTAAACATCTAAAGTACACATGCACCATGAATTAGGAGAATTGGTGGACTAAATGCAGCTAGCTACTATTTCACTACAGAACTCTGAAAGCGTTTGTGTAGAAGTAAGCCTCCTCGTTTAATACCGAAATGCAAAAATAAGTCTGATGGTAGCTCAATTCAGCCTTCTATTGTATTTTTCCTTGTTAGGTGTTTACCAGCATTAAATAGCAAGGTGACCTATCAAAACTGTATTGAGAAGAGAGTCTTTTCTTTCACTATCTGGTTTCTCAAGTGCCTTACAAAGCGAATGGTAGAGCTGACATTACTTTCCAAGGCTTGACACTCCCAAAGAAAATATTCAGCAATCTTAAACATAGTTTTGGTGTACATCATCAGCCAGAATCTTCCTGACTCTCAATTCTGATGAAACTTAGTCTACGTTTGTGGGGTTTTTTTCCAGGAGAGGTGGTGTCACTATAGCACATTAAATACAATACTGTATAGATTTATACATTTTTTTCCTTAAAAGAATTGCAACATGATTTTATATTAATTTAGTTTTGTTATCTTATGACAAGCTTTGAAATAGAAATACACACATGTATTCGTATTATTATTATAATTCCTTGCTCTACTTATTTTGGTATGATCAGATGAAGTTTTCTGTTCTTGTCTAATAATAAAATTTTTACTTCCAGGGAAAAGCTGAAAAGCCAGAATGCAAACTACTACTTCTCCTTTTCCCTTGCCCATATACACACAAAAATCTAGAAATAAGTTTTTTAAGCCGATTTCATTATTTTTACAATCTGGCATGGGATTTTTGAATGTTTGCCACTGCACACTGTACATAATCTGGCTAGACCCATACAGGCAGGGAGCATGTTAAGTTTTATTCTATTCTTTTTAGACAGAAGACTTCTCATAAGGGAAATAAAAATGAGGAAATATGCTTGGGATATCTGAGGGTGTGGGAACTGCAAAACAGCATTAAAGCAAGCATCGGAGCAGAACCAGTAGTCTGCCTGCCTGTCTGCACACCCAGAGTGTGTTCAATGTAGATTGCGCCAATATAACTGAAGAAGTCCGGATCTCTTGAAAGTCTGTTATTTCCTAGCATCCCTATTTAAATATCTCAGTAACGTTTCTTTTCAGTTGAGCTATTATCAGCTGGGAGCTATCTGAACCTTTCTTTCAAGCAGTGACTATGGGTAAGATTTTGAACAAGAGTCAAGATCTGAGTTTGACATGGCAATGGCATCTTTCAATTCAGGTGTGCTAATTAGCATTCATCTTGCTAATGTATGATTCGAAATAGACCCATGATTTCATGATACTAGTGAAAGAAATGTAAAAAGAGAAGGAAAAAAGCCTTCTCCTGTGACAAATAAGGAAACTGAGAGTTTATTTGTGGAGGGGTTGATCCCTGCTCTTTACTTCAAATCCCCATGGTCCTTTAGTTGTAAATCTCTTGCAGCATAGCTGATGAGACCCGGAAATCAACTGATGCCTTCTGCCAGATTTAAAACTGATGTCTTGGCTTTTTGTTTTGTCAAAATATATTCACATCATTTGCAAAACATTAGAATATAAAGAAGATTAAACAGAATCAGTATTGAACAACAGTCTTCCAAAAGGTACTACCACAGTTTTCTGCTACATAGTTCAAATGTTTCTGTGACTTACATGCTACAGACATTTTCTACATGGAATACAGAAGTAAATATGCAATGAAAGACAAATCTATGCATATCTGCTACGGTATTCAACCTCTGCTCAATATTCTAGGGACTAAGATTCGCACACATGAAGTGTGCTAGAAAGGCTGCCAAACTTTCCATTTCCATGTCTGGAAATGTAATTTCTGCAGTAGAGCAGACTCTCTATTAATGTAGACAGTTACACGCCCTCATGCAGTTTTGTCTAATACTAAACTTTTATCTTTAAATGAACTGTAGGGCTTTACGCTGCTAAATAAAGGAACACATTTTCCCACGCTACAACTTGACGTAGTTTCAAAAAAACTGTCCTGATTTACACCAGTTGACAGTACATCCTACACGATCTGTGCCATCTGAGAGTAGTAACTGAGTGGTAAACAGCATCATTATAAAAAACTCCCCAAGCTCCAGCAATTTACCTTGTGCCATTTATGCAATTCAATACTGCTTATCACTCCTAATCAATATGGGTGATAAATCATTGCATTCTAAATAGAATTAGCGTCTGTTTAGCTCTCTTCATTAAATTTTAGACAAAAATTAAATATCCCAGGCTCTCACTCTCCATGTGGCTGCAGACTGTAGAAAAAGAAGTCATGCAAGAGCGCATTTCTTAAGTCACTACTATGGGCATCCTGGATACGTTATAAGCAAAGTGCTTCTATAACATTTTGTCCTGAGCAGGACTGATTGGCCAGAGATGAGAACCCTGTTAATGCACTTCTGTTTATTTAGAATTAAGTCAAGTGGCCATAGGTGATTCTGTGTGGTAATGTACAAGCACACCCATTGTGTGAGCCAATTGTTTTACTTTGCCTGAATGAGAAGAAAGGAATACTGCCATAGCTGGAGGAATATCAGTTTGCCTTCTGATTTTCCTCAATGACACTTATATTAAAAGAAACATCAAACAGACTCATCTTCATAAAAGCAGCATACAACAGATTGTGTTTGTTTGTTGGCTCTCTTAAACCAGTTTTCTATTTCCTCCCATTTCCAGATGGGCTTTTTTGATCCATGGAGGGAAGGAAAGGGAGAAGAGTGTCTATAACTGCACTGCTTCACGCATTCATTTCTGGAGTGTAAACTGATCAAAACTAACAACTAAATCCCTCCTAAGGAATGGAAACGTGAGGCTCCCATCTCACCCTGAAGTAAGGATCCTCTAAAACAGCCTTAAATATGCAGCCCTATTTAGATGTGATGATGATGCAACTTACAGAACACAGCCCAAAACAAACCAGCATTTATTTTATTCCATATTAGAGAAAAGGAGTGTATACTGAAGGATATTATATGAAATACTCACATGTAACCTCGAAACCTACTTAAGTCATTGTTTGGCTTCTCACATTCAATGACACTGGTGAACTTCAAGGGGTCAAATTCTGAGTCCTGGAATAATAAAAGCATTAATTACTTAGGGCAAAGACTTGCAAATTATAGCCAAAATTGCTTTCTTTTCTAGCTTTCATAATATATTAAAGTCCAGTTTTTTCCAAAGGCAATCACATGAAATACACTGACTACTGGCACTGAAAATCAAAGGGACCCGGGCACCAAAATTCCTTAGATGTCTTCAAAAATCTCCCTTACAAGGACAACACTTTTCTTTTGCAAGTGGAAGACTGTGAGTTTCTAAAAACATTAGATATAAGATGACGAACCCAGAAGCCAAATGAAGTTGGTCTGGAGTGGAAAAATGAAATTTATCTGGGAAGGCTCAGAATATTCAATAGTATCACTGTACTTCACGTTCAGTGACACTACTGAAAATCCAGGACAACGTAAGTCAATATGCTGCCAATTATGAAAAAGCTAATATGAGCTTTTGAAATATTAACAAGACTTCTTAATTGCTTTATGCCAACACAGATAAATTAATCTACTACAGTAAATTACACACATATAGCAGAATAACTTTTTCCTAATTGACACTTAAAAACCTTCTTGATTCTCTAGCTCATTAGTCTGGTATTTTTGCTGACTACATATGTTTACCTGTAGTTAGCACCTTGTTGTGTCTGGGGAAAAACACCCTATGACAGCATAATTACTTGATTTTGTTAAATAAAAATCAAGGTTCTCCCATCTTTGCCAGACCAAACAAACTACGCAGTGAAATCAGAGATAACCTGTCCAGGTGCTACTGAGAAGGCCGTTTGTCTCCATCAATGAGGTCTAACTTTAGAAAACTGCTTTGCACACCATTTGAATGAAAGAACCAGTTGCGAATTGTAATTTGATTAATCTTTCAAGAGTGATTACACTGCAAATTTTATGTTTTATAACAATTTTGCTGACCAGTTGTAGACCCCAACCACTACTTTTTAGAATACACTATGGAAATAGCTGACGAAGAAACAGTAACCAAAGGACAGACATAATCTTATTGCCAGCTTCTCTGAAACACACAGGTAAGTCTGTTTTTTTAATACTGACTTTACTCAGAAGAGGTGAGAGAAACTATATTTTAAATAAGAGATAAAAGAAACTAGAGGATATGTCAGCATCACCATCAGCGCCCTCTTTCATTTTTCTACCAGTTACACCTGGAAGAAAGACAGACTTACAGTATATAGGAGACAATTCAAACCACCCACGCCTGACACTTTTGAAAACCTTTCCTGTATTTTCAAGAAACAAGAGATGATAAAGAGAACCGTGAAGATGGGCTGTCACTTAGAGACAGCTACAGCCCAGTGGAGGAAAGAACCCCCTTTTATATGCAGAATTCAGCTTGTAAACAAGGCAAGGGGGAGGGAAGGAGTAAAAACAAAGGACAGCTCTGAGCAAAGAAGTTTGCAATGCTGAGAATCAGACTCCCTAAATTACGTCAATGTTGGCAGTCAAGTACCTGAGCCTTAGCAAGAAATGCAGATGATCCTCTCAGCACAAATACTATTGGTATTTAAGCTCAGGCTATTTATCCTCGTCAGCCTTAAATTTCTCTAGGTGACTAAAGTCCTACGCTGGGAATGTTTGGATGTACCTAGCTCTACCGGGGCACCTAAGACATTATTAGGCTGTAGAATGGGGCAGATATTGTAACGTAGAACATTCACAACCTTTGACCCTTGTTCCTCAGCTGCTCACTACAGACAGGCAGAGACAGCAGTCACAAGGAAGGAATCACTGGCTAGAACAGACATCAGGAAGTTTTCAGGCCTTGACATCTGACATCTGTTACTTCAGCTCCCAAACTGTACGCTACGCCTCTGTCCTTGCCTCCAGCAGTCAAAGGCTGACATTACAGAGACACAACACCAGCAGCCAGTGCTACCCAGCAGCTGGCTTTACTTGAGCTTGCTGGAGAAGGTGAAGTTCTCCCAGGTCACACCAAAGCTTGCTGTGCTGGGAAAGCCTGTTTTGTCTACATAACACCCGCTCTGCTGCCCCAGAACTTGACCTTTTTCTTCCTTGCCTTGGCAGGGAGAAAAAAAAAAAAAAGTATGGGAAAAATAATCAACAAACATTGCTCAAGGTGTTTCAATAATAAATAATATACTGTCTGTCTGCTTAAGGATTGTGTTAAAGAAAAGTCACCACTGTAGCTTAAATTGCATTTGTAAATTGGAGGGAAAAGACTGGAAAGGGAAACATTTCTTGTCTTTTTATTGTAACATTCTCTATATAATACAGTAAATTTAGCACAAATTTTTATTCAGTGGTCTTAAAAAAAGAAAAGAAAGAAATCTTAACATCTCTGATGAATGCCCCTGAGGGAATCTTAGAAACACGTAATAATAAAACCCAACATAACCAAATGCGGGATTTCTACGGCTGCTGAACTCAGCAGAGAGAGCATGGTTTCAGTGCTGTACAGACACATTAACTTCTAGAGCAATTGGAAGTTTGCAGACTGAATCCCTTTTCTGCTAAAAAAGCCTGCCAGCAAAGCCAGCAACTTTACAAATAAGAAGAAAAAATCTACCTAAAATCTAGAGCTAATATCCTCACCAAAAAAAAAAGATCTCGTCAAGATCAGAAAGGACTAAACGTACTCGGCTTCCCCGACGCTACCACGCAAAATAGTCTTTTGTCCTCCTTTACTGTTGGATTCTTTTCATTTATGACTCAGTTTTGGAACTAAAAGTCCTCTATCGTTAAATCTAACCGTCTGTGTATTTGTGTTCTGTTACAACTAACTCGGAATATGTGATTATGGTCTTTAACCAGATAATATCTGGGAGGAGACAAAATCCAATTAGAATAGTAGTTTACGTAAGGAAACAAAGCTGTTGAATTCTGATTTATGGCAGAAGCTTTTTGGTTTATTAATAAATCAAATAACTCCATCTCTTCCCTGTGAAATGGAAGGGTAGATATATGCTGTATATTACAGCTGATGACACTGTTTTGATGTGAAAATGCCTTTTGGTAAATGAATGAACACACACGTTAAACACTCCCTGCATGTGACTGCTTTCAGTGGTTATAAAGAAGCACCAAGATAACATAAAATTTCACAATGACCAAAGTTTTGTTCCTTTTTATGCTGATACCCATACTTCAGCAGCATATGAAACATAAACTGTGATGATGTTCTCATGTATTAACAACTAAGAGAAACTGCAACTAGACAGAAGTTAAGAGCAAAAGTGTTACTTTTACAGTGCACAAATCATGATTTGGGCTGTTTTCTAGGTAAAAGTCCATGAAAAAGTTAAATTCTCCACCATTACCTTTAATTTTTCTCTTACAGTGAATTTCTGCATCACTCTTAAGATACAGAAAACAAGATCAAAATATGGCAAAAAGTAGCACTTCCCCAGACCTTTGTGCAGCAGTTATCTGATGTGCCTGATTTCCAGTGTCTTACTTCCCACTTACAGAACTGCTGGGCATTAAAGCTCTCCCAGCCTCAAAAGGGATGGAAAGCTCCATGCCTAGACAGCCTGCAATCCGAACGGAGGTTTTGCAGTGCCTAATTTCCCTGAAAACTTGACTTACCTGGTGTTCTCATGGTCTCCCAGTGCACACCAACAAGGCCAGGTCACTTGCAAAAAGCAGCTGGAGGTATTCTTTTTTCTTTTCTGAAGGTGTGTATAATATTTATTATACAGTACCTCTGCACGTGTCCCAGACTTGTGCCTTGTGCACCACTGATTTGAACAACTGACTTTCTGGTTGATACAAACCTGGGAGAGTTTCACTGTACGAATAAGTTTCCCAGAGTAGTTCACAAGCTGTCGGATGGCAAAGGCCAGGGCCACATTCTGTTCTTGTCAGTCAGGTATTTCTGTTAAACAACCTGTTCTCCCTGTGCTACAAAGTACATTTTAATTGCCACAACTAATTCTAAGGACAAATCCCTGTAAAAGAAAGTAAGGCAAAATATCTTGCTTACACTTAAGGCAGATGACTTACTACTAAGTAGTGCTTAACTTGGAGCCCAGACTGGTCATTGTTAAGATGTTACAGAAAAACTGTGCTTGAAAGGATACTTGAAGGTCACCAGGAGAACCACAAAATCTAAAAGAAGGGCCAGAAATTATTATACTAGTTTAGTGAGTGCCAGCTTTGAAAAAAGTCAATATGAACACGACATATGTCAAAGTCTTAGTAAAGTCAAGCACATTCAATTATTTTAAGAGAAAAAAAGAAACAGCAATCATAACTCAAAAGTTTTCACTTCTGCATTAACACTCTAAGGCTGCACACAATCATGTTCCCTCTTGTGCTTCTCTCTCTCCAGGCCAATCAATCTCAAATTCTCTTTGAAACAGTGAAACAGCAATAGGATGAGAGGTGGATGATATTTAGGAGTCAAGAAACACAGATTTGGCTTCCATGAAGCTGAAAAGGCTTCTAAACTAAATCCTTGCTCCTTCACCTTGAGCAAATGAGACTAGTATAAACCCCTCTGTGCATGCTAGCTTAGCACTTGCAGGCTCTAAAAAATTAGTACTTTCATTCTTTTTCAATGTTAGATATTGCTGCTGCTTTTTTGACACAGTAAGGACGGATATAAGCATCATCCATATGGGTGCCAATTTGGTTCTCTGCTGGTCTTTCAGATGGATGCTGTTCCCCCTGTTGGGTTTGAATTTCACATCACCATCATGGTATCACAGCAATGTCATTCCGCAACAGGGCTCCCAATCTGTACTGTCTGCAGACTGGCAATAGGATGCAAGTTACTTCAAAGAGTAAGAACACAAAATATGTCTGGTTGCCTTTGCTCTGGAGAATGTAGGGAATTGTTGGTAAATGCTGCCTGAAAAACTGAATGACCACAGGCCTGCAGACAGGGGACGAGGAGGTCAAACTGGTGACATGCCTTGGCCAGTACGGCATGGCCTAGCAAGACACCAGGAACCTGGTGCTGTGACCACCATGACACAAAGCAATTCTAAGTCATAACAAGGTCTTGAAAGATGTGAAACAGAGGTTTCAATCATTTCTTCCCAAACAGTTTGAGGGTTTCAGAAATACAGAAGTAAAGAAATACATCATTTTGTCAAGCACGAATGCACAGAAACATTCAGGTATATCCCCACATTCGGGTTGTGCATAACCTGCATTCAGAAGTGTGCAGTGACTAAATGTTATCCACGTAAATCCTACTTCTTCAATTTCTTAAAATTTAGGGAAGTTCATTCTTAGACTAAATGCAGCAATGGGAAGGCTTATTTTCCTTACATAAGCAGACTTAGTCAAAAACCTGCTAAATATTGATTCCTTCAAAGCTGAATTTCAAATTAAAGTTAAATTGCAGATGTAAAGGGTTTTGTGACTAGTCTTTAACAATGCTCTACCTACTAAACCTGATAAAGAGTTCCATTTAAAACAGTAACTTAGGTCTGTAATAATTGGGCTGTGTGTCTGGAGCAGAAACATACACAGGAGATGAAAACATAATGGAAAGGTGTTTTCTTTAAAATTTTCCTTAAAATAAACCACCGTCCCTTATCTCTCAGGTGACTGACTACTGATGTATCACCCTCTGAAAAACTTGTATCTTAACAAGACAAAGTGTTGAGGGGAAGAAAATGTCACAGTGCCTCTACAGAGTGGGAAACAAACAGGCAGACAGATGAAGGAACCACAGAGATCTGTCACAAAAAAAAGGGGACTGAATTTAGCTTTCTTCAAGATGACTAAGGAGCTCCAGCTGTAAGATCACTCTAAAACTCTACAGTGAAATGCCAACCTTTGCGACTCTGCTGGCAACCTCATGAACTGTCATAGCTCAAGAAGCAAAGCATGCTGCTCTGCCAGATGAGTTAGTTTGACAATTACACAGTGTTCAAACAACATATTCTCCTTCATTAAATGTGTGTTGTATGGTTGATTTAATGGCCTGCTAGTGATATTAATAATGTATAGTTATTAAAATGCTTTCCTTTATTCATCTGCCCTACTTTACTGCTGCAGAAACCTGCGTTTGATGTTCAGTTCTTCCATCCAATAGGACAGCGTGAGTACCCCAGGATGCCCTTGGGTGACAGTGACAGTTTCCCGCTTATCACATTGTGTTTACTGGCTATGCTGGGGATCTTATCCAGACTTCCCCCTGCAGTACAATTGCTGGATGAGGGCTGTGGGATTTGTTTTGGCATTCATGTCTGGAGGAAGCAAAAAGGGAGAAATGGAGTCATGGGGACAACTCAAAGGAAATATTTAATAGACAAAAATTTGCTTCAGTGAGAAAAATAGCCTTCCAGTTTAAAAGCTTTTAAGTGCAATAAGAATGCATTATCCTAATGCATCAGTTCATCCTATTATTTCTTCATATAGCAGTACCCTGCATTTACCATATAAAATTAATCTGACCTTTTATTAATGTGCAACTGGAATTACATATTGATTTTATGTATCCAAAGCATGCAGACTGTTTACATACTAAAAGAGTGAAATGTTTGAATGGCTAAACTACATTAGTCTTCTGGCAGAATTTATCTGTGCCACTAATTCACAAGAAAAGGAAGAAACAGTTTGATCTATGTTATTTAGGAACTAAACAGATCCAGCCATACATCAGAATTTAATAGCTTTGTTTTCCACACTGACAACTACTACTATAATTGGGTTTTTTCAGTACTGTTTGTTTAAATGGAATAGAGATGTTCACTATTCAGAAACACTGGAACAGCTGAGCAAGCCAAATACATGTTAGGGGGCTGATCTTCCTCTGGCCGATCTAAGTAAAAGTCTTCCCCTTTGTAGAAAATATTACGAGGGAACAGAGCAATATTCAGCCTGCAGGAAAAGAAATGTGTTGCTTGCAAGGTCTAGGAAGGCCTCAATAATTCTATGACAGCCAGCTGAAGAAACTGCTGTTAGTCAATCACGGGACAAAAGTATAAAAAAAAAAGTCAACAACACTGAAAATACACACATGCATGTCCTAACGTCCCTTGGGATAATGGCCAACCTTAGCAACGCACTGAAAATTACAGTGGTTTGAATTAATACATTCATGGAGTACAGTAGCAATGGAGAGTGGTAAGGGAACAGAGTATGTCAAGGCTGAAATATGGACCCAGACCTGGACAATTAAGAAAGTAGTATCTGCCTGTTCCAAAAGCCAGCCACTGAAATAAATGAATGGGTTCATAGTTTGTAAGAACCGACCTCAGCATTAGCTTAGCGTTTCAACTAAACCACAATCCAAGCCTCTCAAGGGCTTACAAAACTCTGCATACAACCCACACTGCTCCTCCAGAGGCTTTTCACTTCGTGCTCACAGACACTCAGTAAGATGTAACCCTCCCCTCTCTCCAGTGCTTTCCCCTTTCTGGAGAAATTTCTAGCAGTACTTCTGCTGCATTTCGTAACTGCTGGAAGAAAACTTCACTTGATTAGTGGCAGAAGCATTGCATGGTCATTTTAATTTAGTAGTGCAACAGCTCAGGTCAGCTTCTGAATACACCTTGGCCTACTCCTGCTCTAGTCTGGGCTGCTGGCCAGTCTGACTTCTTGTGGGATGAAGTTCTGCCAGAAGAAATGGGAACGGGAAGGACTAAGACCCTTCAACCAGAAGAGGGAAATGACAAGCACCTCTCTTACATCATTCCACAAATGAAAACCAGAACATCAGAGTCCTGACAGGAGAGAGAGTGGCTGGTAATGAAGGGTTTTCCTTATGAATGGTAAAACCGAACAGTAGCGCTGTAGTGCCACGGTGCAGTTAAACACACTGAAGCTTGGTAAGCCCATCTCAACCTGAAGACAGGGAATCTGGATAAAAGCAGCTATATCTTGCAAAGCATTATGTTTAAGAAAAGTTTCTAGGATGTGAGGGAAACTTGTAACAGACAGCAACCGGTCTCAAAGGCTGAGATATTCCAGCCCCTGACAGCTGCAGGAGGGCACAGAGGGAAAGCAGCAGTCCTAATAAAAAGACACCTTTTATTCCAAATACTACAGGGCAGCATTCATATCAGCACTATCACAGCTTTGTCAACCTTTCCACAAGCATCTCCAGCATGAGAAGGCTATATAACCAAGTAAAAACTCCTCAAGATGGACACCAGCATGCCGTCTTCACCATCTTCACTTGGAATTGTATTTTGTATCAACATTCTCCATCACATGCCTGCCCCAATAATGCTCCTAAGGCAAACATGGCATTCAGAGTGCACCTTCTCTGCTTGGTCCCAGCTGTTCCTGTACTTCCCTCATAATCCTGGGGAGAGGGTGTAGGGACAGCTGTGAAGATTAACAGTCAATCTGAGGGCAGCAGGGCTGTGGTTAGCATGCATGGTACATGGGGGAAGTTGCGATGGCTTCAAAACACTTTGGCTAAGAGTGTCGCGCGTCGCTCTCTGGTTTGTCTATCCACATCTCGTATTTATTTGACTGAACAAGTTCCTTTTCAATCAACATGCTAAAGACTCCAGTAGCAAAGTGAAAAACACCTTTTCAAAAACTCAAGCAATTCAAGGATGATTTTTTTCAGACACCAGTTGATTGCATAGAACTTATGAAAAGAAACTCACAATGGCCTTGCCAGTTCCAAAACTGGACAGCAGAGCTGGGAAATGAGCTGAGGGGGATAAACGTGTCACTGGTGTAGGGATTGAGTTTCACTTCCTTGTTCAGCACTCTAGCCAGCCTCATGCTTCAGGCACGCACAACAGTTACAAAGTTCCTGCATACTCCTGTCTTCAGTGTGTTTTGTTCAGTTAAGTGTGGAATTAAAACATACATAAATATGACCTGTTGAATAAGAGCACAGAAGAACAGCACTCTATTACTCCTGTGAAGGTTTCCCTCACAGCTATCTTATCCTCTGGGCGGATATTATCTACTTGAGCTTCAACAAGGCCTTTGATACGTTCCTCCAGAACATTCTTGCCGCTAAATTGGAGAGATACAGGTTTGATGGATGGACTGTTAGATGGATAAGGAACTGTCTGGATGGCCGTGTCCAAAGAGTTACAGTCAATGGTTTGATGCCCAAGTGGAAACCAGTAATGACCAGTGTCCCACAAGAGTCCATACTGGGACCAGTACTATACATCAATGACGTAGACAGTGGGATCAAGTGCACCCTCATCAAGTTTGCAGATAACACTAAACAGAGTGATGCAGCTGATACGCTTGAGGGAAAGGATGCCATCCAGAGAGACCTTGACAGGCTTGAGAAATGGACCCATGTGAACTTCATGAAGTTCAATAAGGCCAAGCACCTGGGTCAGGGCAATCCCTAATATCAATACAGACTAGGGGATGAGTGGATTGAAAGCAGCCCTGTGGAGTAGGACCTGGGGATACTGGCGGATGAAAAACTGGGTATGTATGTATGTATGGTCGGTAATGTGTGCTCACAATCCAGAAAGCCAACTGTATCCTGGGCTGCAACAAAAGGAGCGTGGCCAGCAGATCAAGGGAGATGATTTTGCCCCTCTACTCCGCTCTTGTGAGACCACACCTGGAGTACTGCATCCAGCTCTGGGGTCCCTGGTACAAGACAGACATGGACCTGGCTAGAGTGGGTCCAGAGGAGGGTCATGAAAATGATCCAAGGGCTGGAACACCTCTCCTGTGAAGAAAGGTTGAGAGAGTTGGGGTTCAGCCTGAAGAAGAGAAGGCTCTGGGGAGACCTCATTGAGGCCTTTCAAAATATAAAGGGGGCTTATAAGAAAGATGGGGAAAAACTTTTTACCAAGGTTTGCAGTGACAGGACAAGGGGGGGGGACAGTTTTAAACTGAAAGACAGTAGATTTAGGTTGGATATAAGGATTAGTTTTTTACTATGAGGGCAATAAGACAGTGGAACACGTTGCCCAGAGAAGTCGTGGATGCCCTGTTACTGAAGTATTCAAAGTCAGGTTGGATGGGGCTTTGAGGAACCTGACCTCGTGAAAGATGTCCCTGCCTATGGCAGGATTGTTGGATTAGATGCTCTTTAAAGGTTCCCTTCCAACCTGAACTATTCTGTGATTACATGATTCTTATCCAAATATTCGTTATTATAAGCATTCAGTAAATGTGAGATGTGGAAGTGCAACCAATGAGAACAAAGGTCAGGAATAAGACCAACAGGCAGAACATCAATTAATAAAATAGTTTGTGTAATTTTTCTTCCATGTCATTATCAGTTAGCTACCTTAATCAAAGATTGCTGAAACAGCGTCCTGTGGAACACCAGGAGGTACTCCATTGCTTTTTGTTTCTTAATAGGTGATGTGACCCACCTGCATGTAGTTAATAGTAGGACAAAGTCATTTTTATTCCTTCCTGTTACACTGCAGCAGCCTATAAGTCAGATCCCTGTGATCTCAGCCATACAGGCTGCATTACTATACAGGTATTATAAGTATACTTAGCCATGCGGGGCATTGTTTTGAATCTGGTATTTAAATCAAGTTAGGCCAAAAATATAATAAGGAAACAAACTTGGAAAAGTCAAGGAGAGGCTGGACAATGCTTACGACAACTTAAACCATGTTGTATGTTAAACATCTAATTCTTTCTCTTAAAAGCCAAAAGGCTGTGTTCCCTGCTTTGATCTAAACAAGTCCATTACTGTATCATTAAGAAAGCTGAATTTTAAATTTCCATGCACTACTGATGTTTTTTATTCAAAACCAAATCGAAATACATGGACTATAATTCTGTGTGGAAAACAGCATCTTCCCCAGTCGTGTACCCACCGAAAAACCATAGCTTTCTCTCTCACAAGCATATATATATGTAAAGTGTCTGACCATCACAGTCATAGCAGAGCTTGAAAGTATGAACCTGAGTATAACCAATGAATGGAAATTTTCATGAGTTTATTGAAATAGATTTGAGACATATACAGCCAGCCACTTCCCATTAAGTACCATTTTTATGCAAATTTCTACTTGGCCTCCCTGGCCTTATCAGTACTAAAATGTGTAAAAGATTTGGAGGGTAGCAGGTGGAGAAAAGAGAAGTGGGATGAAGGTTCACATCCTGGATGCTGAGATAAATACAGGAGTTCCTCATTCTGTTGCTCTGCCTCTTCTGGCAGAAAAGCAGACCTCTTCTTCACCTCCGTGCTTCCAAAGGAAAGTGAGACCATACCATCATAGCTGGGGTTACATATGGCTTAATACCATGAACTCTCCTGCCCTGGAAAAGAACATCTTTCCATCATTTCCTAAACACTGATACTGCCAACTGGGGTTGCGGTATCAGAAACAAGTATAGCGTGACGTGTTTCCATCTCAAAAATCCTGTCCCTAAAATCAGGAGTTCTCAGCATTATATTACAAAATCTTATTTCTGAGAACAGATATTCTAGATATTTCCTGCTCCCAGATGACAGGCCAATGTATGGCTAAGGAATAAACAGTTTCAGAAAGAAACTGTTTTTCAGTAAAACTGAATGAGGCTAGGAGATCAGAAAAGTTATTACAAAAACCCTGCAAAATTAATTGGAAAATGTCTTCTTAACTTGCTTTAAATATAAATGTTTACTTCTTTGTAACAGGAAACCAGTATAGCATTTCATTTTCTCTACAGACGTGAAACACTCTTCTGCTTTTTCAGAGAAACAGCAGAACAGAGGGGTGCTGGACTATCGATACAGAGAATGAAATGTCCTGTGTCTCTAGAGGTCAGACGTAGCACAAGCACTGGCTTAATACATTTCCTTATATGGATTTAACACTGTTCCACCGGTGCTAGAAGGATTACCCCAGGGATGTGAGGTCCTTCACAGCTAGGCTATTCAAACTTAGATTCATCAGCTTAGCCCCTTTAACCTACATTTAAACACAAAACCAAACAGCCAATGCCAATGGTAAAAGTCATGTACTCAGCATTCTTCAGAACTGGACTCTTCCTCTGCTCCCCCCCCACTTAGATTAAGATATCCAAAATTTTCTCTTACCATTATTCAAATTCTTTGTACCTCTAATGAAGGTCTCTCGACAGTCAAACTTGTGGCCTGAACACCTGCACAATGGAAACTAGAAAGAGATGATAACCTTGCTCAAAGCTGACCAAGGAGGAAGTGAACAAGGGTTCACTTGAGTTTTTTATTTCCCCATATCTCCCAGTGTGAGACTGCTGACTAAATGGCATGGTAAAACAGTACAGAGAAAAATTGTTCTCAGCCTTCCTCCAGGACTTTCAGCTCATGCAAGTTTGCCACAGCACTGACTTGCGTCCTGCTCTGCACCAGGCTGTTCTGCATGCAGCTGCTATACGTTTATTTTTCTGTTAAGAGAGACAGTAATTGCTTTCTCTTTAACTAGACATGTCTGCCGTTTCCACACAAGTCAACTCTGAACATGATACTACCTGAAAAACCATACAACAATATAGGTGTAGAGCTTTTCATAGTGATTCAACCGTCATCAAAGAAATCTACAGAATGTTCAAGGCAAAGGTCTTGGACAAAGGTCTTCATGGAGTGTGTGACATGCTTGCATACTGAATTGACAAACACAAGTCTTCTTACAAGACTTGTTTCTCTAAAACCTTCAGCTAAACTGTAAAGTTAAAAAAAATAGTTTTCTATTTAATATTCTGGTAGTGCGCAGGGAAAAACATTGTTTTCTTTTGACTGTTTGATTATTTTTTTTAACTCTCTTTTCCCTCAGGGAAATCTAATTTTGGCAACATGTGTGGGATGGAGCCCTAATCTGCTGTATTAAGATGCGTGTATCTGGAATTTTTAAGTCCCTTTTCCTAGCCTTGTCAACCTTTTCAATATACTGCAAAATAGAAAGGCACAAGGGATGACCCCCAAAAGGAGCTGAACCGTGAGCCAGCAATGTGCCCTTGTGGCCAAGAGGGCCAATGGTATCCTGGGGTGCATTAAAAAGACCATGGCCAGCAGGCGGAGAAAGGTCATCCTCCCCCTCTACTCTGCCCTGGTGAGGCCACATCTGGAGTGCTGTGTCCAGTTCTTGGCTCCCCAGTTTAAGACAGACTAGGAATCCAGAATCACCAGAGAGAGTCCAGTGGAGGGTTACAAAGATAATCAAGGGAATGCAGCACTTCTCTTATGAGGAAAGGCTGAGAAACCTGGCTCTGTTTAGCCTGGGGAAGAGAAGACTGAGAGGGGATCTCATCAATGTTTATCAATATCTAAAGGGCAGGGGTCAAGTGGATGGGGCCAGACTCTTTTCAGTTGTGCCCAGCGACAGGACAAGGGGCAACAGGCACAAACTGGAACACAGGAAATTCCATCTCAACATAAGGAAAGACTTCTTTACTTTGAGGGTGATAGAGCAGTGGAACAGGTTGCCCAGAGAGGTTGTGGAGTCTCCATCTCTGGAGATATTCAAAACCCACCTGGATGCATTCCTGTCCAATCCACTCTAGGTGAACCTGCTTTGGCAGGGGGGTTGGACTAGATGATCTCTGAAGGTCACCTCTGAAGGTCACCACTCTGTGATCCCGTGATTCTGTGTGTTAGGGAGACATTCACTGTTCTTGTGGCCTGATTCTACCCTGTTAAAGTACTTACAGTCTAAACAAGTATCTGAGTATCATAGAATCATAGAATGGTTAGAGTTGGAGAGGGCCTTAGAGATCATCTAGTTCCAACCCTGCTGCCATGGCCAGGGATACCTCCCACTAGACCAGGTTGCTCCAAAGTCCCATCCAACCTGGCCTTGAACACTTCCCGGGATGGAAGCCTCTCTGGGCAGCCTGTTCCAGTGTCTCACCACCCTCAGACTAAAGAATTTCTTCCTAATATCTAATTTAAATCTACCCTCTTTCAGTTTAAAGCCATTACCCCCTTGTCCTATCGCTACACTCCCTGATAAAGTCTTTCCTGGAGGCCCCCTTTAAGTACTGAAAGGCCACTGTAAGGTCTCCCCTGAGTCTTCTCTTTTCCAGGCTGAACAACCCCAACTCTCTCAGCCTGTCCTCACAGGAGAGATGTTCCAGCCCTCTGATCATTTTTGTGGCCCTCCTCTGGATTTGGTCCAACAGGTCTATGTCTTCCTTATGTTGGGGGCTCCAGAGCTAGACACAGTACTCCAGGTGGGGTCTCAATGAGAGCAAAGTAGAGGGGCAGAATCACCTCCCTGGACCTGCTGGCCACGCTGCTTTTGATACAGCCCAGGATACAGTTGGCCTTCTGCGCTGTGAGGGCACATTGCTCATTAATTCACATCTGCTTTATAATAGTGTACTAGTTTCAGGTGGGTGATAGCCTGAGTGGGACGGGGAGCACAGGGAGAGTATAGCTATGCCTATTCTTGTGTTTCTTTAGAAGACTCAATCAGACTCTGAGATAAGAAGCTTGTATCAGCAGGTGAGTTTAAAACTATTTTGCCTGGGAATTGTGCTGGTTTAACTTCAGCTGTTCTCTCAAACTGGGCAAATTTAAACAATGCAGATGGCTGTGCAAGAGATTTTAGCTCAGGTTAGGCTAAACCAAAATTTGAAAATTGCTTTATTTCCTTTCTTTCCCATTTTTTGAGGGAGAAAAACTGAATGCAAAAGGAACATCTACACTGAGATACCGAGGCTGCCCTGTGAGTTGTTTTCATGGAATTAACATGAGTTGCCCTCCCCAAAGTACCTCATATATAGAGTAGCCTGCAGCCACCAACAGTCAAGCTTATAGTGCAGCCCTACTAGAAAACAGACTGGACGAGTTTCTGCCTAGGACTCACAGGGAAAGGAATAGATGGTATAAATGACTTTAGGCTTGGAACAGGGAGCTGTGGGACTGTTCCTCTGAGTCCAGATGTACCCAACATGCTTCCAGCACTGTGCAAGAACAGGTAGGGCTGGAAAGAAAGTTGGATCTGTCTATTCAGCCCAGCTTCTAGGCTGGAACAGATAAGTAAACATGCCTGCAGTAAGCAAAGGCTCTGAGTTTATACATATTTCAGAAAGGTTCACGTACTGACTTGTGACAAAATCAGACTGATGAGTTATTTTGGTGCTAGTCTGCATGCAAATGAACCCTACCAAACAAGCAGACACCAAATTCAGATGTGCTTTTTAAGCAAAGTAAATAAGCAGCCACAAAGCCATTTGCAAGGCTTATCTAAACCCATTTAATCATGCTAGCACCAGCTTGTTTTGAACAAAGGTCTACTCTTAGGAGAAAACACAAGGGAAAAAAAATGCATCCCCTACCTCCACCAGCTCTCACAGCAATACATGCTCTCATCGGGGATGGCAGCTCCTAGATTTAACTAGCTTTCAGCTGAACTGAAGCTTTCCACATAAACATCCAGGACATGGCCAGTGGTTAATAAACCATAAGCTGCTCCAGAATCCACAGTGAGTCTTTGTGGATTTTGTTAAAAGGCATACTGAGTAAAAACAGTGGAGCAAGGAAATGTAAATGTTTTTCATGAGTCTAGATTCATACTATCAAAATATCCTAAATCAAGTTTATGAAACCTGAAAGGGAGTTTTGAGCTCTCACAGCCCAAGCTGTATCTGCTTATCCACTCTCTGAAGAGCAGCTGACACGACATCTCAGATGGACGGAAAACATTCCATAAGCAACTGAAAAGGGTGTGGTGGCACAGCAGCCTGCAGAGTAGCACAGAAAACACATTGATTCCTCCTGCCTACTGTGTCTCCTAGTGGATCCAGTGCACCAGAAATGGCTGCTGTGACTCGGCAGCTGGGAGGGCGGGTTAGAAATTAGAAGGAAACTGCTGGAATACCAAGAAACACTCGTTTTTTCCAAGAGATGCTTACTGGTCACTGCTAACACTGTTAGATCACTCACAGTGGGATTTAGCACAGCGGTTTCTCCTTTCCAGCATGTCATGCTGCAGACATGGATCTGATCCGTGTCTCAGTGTGAAGACAGCCTGCTATCCTTTTGGCTTTGAAGACAGAGCATGCAGAAGTACATTTCTGACTATTTTAAACGTTTGTAACACATCCTGTCACTGCAGTAGCTGGATAACAAGACCACAGCATTTAAAGTCTCGGAGAAAAAAATGTCAGGGCCTTTGAGAAATCTCCAGTTTCCTTTTTTCTTTTTTAATCTACTCACTGAGTGATTTTCTTTTTTCTTAACAGACTATTTTGAGTGTTCAATAACAAAGCATACATTCCAAACAGTATCTTCAGACATACAAGCCACAGAGGAATATATCAGTGACTCTTCTCAAAGCTTGTGTATCGATAGGGTATAGAATCATGTACAGAAAGTACAGATTTCTGTCAGACAGATCACAATCATTAACAAACACGCAAAGCTAACAGCAGTATGTTCCCAGTCTACTAGAAATTACTCAGACAAATCAAAGCAGCACTAAAATAAGCAATATTTCTGGTCACTTGCACTATAAAGGAAAACACTTTCTTGGAATTCACAGTGGAGAGGTCCAATCCAAGCCCACAAATGATGATTTTGGATCTTCTGAGCATATGTTTAGAGTAAAATAACGCCTGCAAAGCACTGGAGACAAGGATACAGAACAGCTTCTATAATTGCTTATTGCTGCTTCAAGAGCTGGGCTAAAAAGACACCAGAATTGTACTTTTCTGAACAAAGGTTTGGAAAGAGGAAACCGTAAGACCTTTTACTCTCTGAGACTACGGACCTTATATGCTGTTAATGCTGAAGAGACACGCACAAAGATCCTTCAGAGCATGCTGGCAGAATGGCTGCCCTTCCAGAGGACAGCTGTACCCAGTGTAACAGCGTAACTTGCAGGCCTCCGGAGAGGGCCTGCCCAGTGCACACCCCACTTGAGCGACTCCAAATTGGACACCAGGGTCTCTATGACAGGCAGCTTGGCACAGACCTGTGGGACTGTAAATTGTATGGGTGGGCACAGGGCAGGAACAGAATAAGGAAAACGTACAAGTGGCTTAAACAACTGTTTCTACTCCCACCTCCACTCCTTTCCCATGCCCAGCAGAGTGACAGGTATAGAAACAGCTATCCTTCATCGATGTACTTCACAGGCGTGTGCTCGGAGGTTATCACTTCGTTCATACAAGAAACACAGAAAGGCCAAGCTGTGTAACACAGCTTCTTTTAAATGGCTGAGGTACTCTTACAGAGATATTATTCAAAGACAGTTATGTATAGCTGATATTTTAAGAAGCAGCTTCCAAAAGATCTGTGTTTCTTGTCCTATGATAAGCCACATGACCAGGCACGTCATTCGGTAAGGGCGGTGGGGGAAGAGTTTAGCAGTGTGGGAAAGAGAGGGTCAGGACTACATAATCTATTTGTTTGTTTTCCTGCTTCAACAACAGGACTGCAGAGTGACACAGAACCAAACAGCTATAAACATAACTGAGAGTTGTTCTGCGTAACAAAAATGTAAAAGCATTCTTGTCCAAAGCATGAACAGATTGGGATGCAGGTTCTGTAAGTGATTTGGGAACAAACTTCTCTGAGGTTTGGTAAAAGGATGGTCAGTATTTGCTGCAAGAAAATTTTGGTCTTCCAAAGTATTTTATGAGATCTAACAATAAGCTCTCTCCAGTTGTGGTAACTTAAGACACACCCAGATAGGAACCGAACTCCACTCCAAAGAATGGCATCAACTTGCTATTCCATGCTACTTGGCTGTGGGCTTACTATTCATCCAGCATTTCTCAAGTAGCTCCCTCTATCCCACTGCTGAGTGTCTCTCACAGGGTAACACCTTCAAGAACCAGTAAGAGCTTATCCCTACTAGTATGGGGTGAGAAAGCTAATGCTGCTACATGAATTAACAGTGTGCTCAGACAGGCTTTGGCCAGGACTTTAACGAGGATGGCAAGCATTCTGCTGAATAACTTACAGGATGGTGTTACAGAGAAGCTCTGTGATGCTGCAGCTGCTGAGGACTTGGTACTTGCAGGTGTGCACTTTGCCTACAACTTGGTTGATGCAGGAACCCGGGCTTGGATATTTCCTGCTTTCTCAGCTATTTTAAGAGAGGGGAGGTAGTCACATGTGGTTTTCTTATAAGCTCTTGTTCAATACTTGACTTCTTGGGGCCCAGTCCTGTTTTCATTGGAATGAATGAGCTTTCTGTCATTGTCCCCAGTTTAACCCCTGACAATTTATTATGGACCTCACGGCTACTGTAGCTAGGCATCTTGTGATCTAAAATTTATTTTAAAAAAATATTTATCCACATATTTTGGAGCACACTACTGACATAGAAAAGTTCCACAATCATCTATATAATACAGAGAACTAAGATATTGAAGGAGGATGGGCTGGAAGTGCAAAGTGGTTAGGTGTCTCGAAAGCTGTAAGTATCTACATGAAAATGGATTTCCTCAGTTAAGCAGGATACACTGAGCAAGCCATGCCACGTGTACCCTGATATGCTGAGCTGCTTGACAAATAACCTAGTTTTTCTTCCCTAGGTAGGCACTGTTTCCTCAGCCTTCTTCCCTAACAGGGCTCAAATTCAGTCTCTGATAACTTTTAACCTGTTTCAGGAGGAAATGGCACTGCCACTCACTTCACACAACAGTCTAAAGGTTACAGGTCTTGACAAACCATACAAAACTCAGGCTTGAAGCCTTTAGCTGCCTGGTTTGGATCAGCAATTTATACCCCAGTGAGTATGCCAAACACGAGACTGTGTGGCTACTCCTTCCTGGTTTTCCTGCTGTATTAATGTACACGTGTTCATTGGTTAAAGGCAGAAGAGTGACTCCACAACTGATGGCTCAGGCATACATCGAGGCATCACAGCTCTCGGCAGCAGGGGAGTCTGTAGGGTCAGCAGATCCCCTCTCAGCCTGCCAGCTTCCAGGAATCACACTTGTAGTGCTAAATCACAACTCTGCCACCAGGAAGCCGGAGATCTTGACACAGTGTAAGGGACTCCTCCGGACAGCAAGGCTCTTGAAAGCCAGGCTTGTGATGATCTGTACTTAGACCCATCAAATCCTTTCACTGTGTTTACCAACACTTCCTGCTGTGTGTCAGATGGTCTTGGATCATAGAAATCCAACTATCTGTTGTGGATAAGTGGCGGAATGGGTGCCTCCCTGGATCTTCCTTTCAGATAGAGCTGGGATGTGCCCTTTGCTTATAACCGTACCCACGAACATGAAAGCAGCCCTGTATTCCGTAGCCTAAATGCAAGCTATAGTTTTTGTCCTACATAACGTGTCTGAGGTCACGTAGGAAGTCTATGCTGGCAGATAACTGGGATACATCATCTGAGTACCTCCCTGGAGCTCTACCCACTGGGAGAAATTTCCTCTCAGTGGGAACAGGATGGGACATTTGAGAAGCAATTCAATTAGCTTCTTTGAAACAATCAGAGTTTTTGAAACACTTGGCCTTTAGCTGATTAAGCATCTTGCCATGGCGGTAGCTGCCGAGTCATGTCTAAATTCTACGTGGAAATCACTGATGATTAAACAAGTCTTTATCTCAGATTTTACAAGCTATTCAGAGAAAGGCCCTATATACCATAAATAATTATTTGGAAAGCACATTGATTTTTATCCTATCAGTTGGATGGCAACTTCATTAAGGCTGACCTACCTCAGCAGAACTATAGGCTTCTGTAGTTACCTTTGATGACAGGGGTAAGGGCAGCAGCTCCCATTGTTTGCAAAATCTCTCAGATGAGAAGAGGTACTAGGAAAAAAGATGTAGCTGAGTTCTAGAAAGTACTTTATTTTTTTCCTGACAAAATACAGGAAACAGGGGTTAGCTGGCAAGAGGAATGGGAGAGGAGGGCATATAAATAAATACTATTTCAATAAGATTATTAAAGCAAGTAAAACTTCAGGTAATTTCCTCTAATTCTGCTGACAGTAACTGATCTGGATTTTGTTTTGTTTCAAAATAGTGCTGTTGGGGAGAGATAAGCACAATGAGAGAGCAGTAAAACACTTTTTCAGCACAGATGCTTCCAGAATGTATGCATGCTGTCCCTTTAAATCTTACTGCTTTAATCCTCCAAGTGCTGGAGGGATACTCTGCAACATGGAGTTTTCAGGCAAAATTCCTAATTGAAACTGATCTGGTTTGCAGGCAGGAAAAGTAGTTGTTTATATTTAAATATCTTCTCACTGGGCAGTCAAAATGTGTTTTCAAAAATCAAGCTACAATAGAAGCCATTAAAAACCCCCAACATTTTCCAACCGCACACAATTGCCCCAAATAATTCCTATTCAAATTCAGGAAAAAATTATGGTAAAACTTCTGATACTATGATGAGGTCAGCTGTTGGCAAGTGCTAGTATTTTAATGACAACCATAACAGTAATTCATTAGCAGTACTAGAACAAGCAGATTTAGCTGGTGTGAAGTGGATTGGTGAACGGTTTACTTACCTGAAACAAATTCTTATCTTTAATGAGAGTTAGGAATGGTGACTTACCAGCTCTAGGAACCTCCTCACCACCTGTCTTTGTTTTAAGTTAGTTTCACCATCCAGGTTAGCTGTTTCTATATGGCACAGTCCATCGGGATCACTTGAAGAGAGCAGCAGTATGTCAGCAGGTATAATTTCATTACAGCGAAGCTGCACAAAGTCTCCAACTTCCACTTCTTTCCAGTATCTGCTTATATATTTCTTCTCATTTCTGGAAAAAAAAGACAGTTACAGGATGTATATATAAAAAAAAAAAAAGCACGGGCTGGGGTGCTTCCAATAAAACCTGGTTTGATTTGTAACAGGAGTATACTGCCTTTGGAAGGTCCTCAGGTACTCTCAAGTTACACCGGGAAAAGGCAATGTGGACTGCCAGGAGGCCACTTCCCACTGACTGAGAACCAGGTCTGAGTTTCCAAGATGCTCTTTTAAGGCCCAGAGGACCACGTGTGGACATTAGACCTGGCTAAGCAGGGTAAGCAGGAGCTTCACACACTCTCCTTTCCATCCCTCCATGCTCTGAGCCATCCGTCTGACCCCTGTCCATACTGGGTGAAAAGAAGTCATTTTCAGGGCAAGGGGGGAACTGAGAACAGGCTTGGGTGCAGGACATCTGCTTGACAGGGCTCCTGGATGGCCTCCATCACGCACCACCCTCTGATGCACCCTCGGATAGCTTCCCCTTATTCCCTCTTTCCAACAGGGACAAACTGTGTATAGTGCTGCACGTGATATTTGGATGAAGGAGCCAAAAATCCCTAACTGAAAAGAATTTCCACTATTCATCACTAAACCTAGAATTACAAGGTGTCGTGGTTTGGGCTGACTTGTCACGTGGTAAAACACAGTCCCAACTGGTCTACTGGGAAAGGACATTGTCATTTCTTTTAAATATTTCTGCAGTATTTCCATTCTACCCATAGCACCGTCAGTTACACAGCTAAGTTCTTTGTCAGTTCAAAGACTTACCCACATGAAACACTGATGTGTATGTTGTTCATTCAGATACAGCCACTAAACCTCTCTAGTTTTAAAGGTCATGCTAGTTTGCTATTTTTTTTTTTTTCTGAGACCAAGAAGAAAAAAGAAAATTTATTTGATTGCTCAAATAATTCTATGTAAAATTCAAGGTTTCAGTTTCATGACACTCAAAGACTCATGTGCTTTCTTGGCATTTGTGTAAATTGCTTTCTTCTGTTGTGTTTTTGAAAAAAATTCATTTAAAGACAGCTGCAATATTAACTTGGTGAAATACCTTCTGAAAATGGGAAGTTGCTATTCTGACACTTTTCTAAGCTGTCAGAAGGCCTTTTGCCATGTGAGCACCAAGACGGCTGTCAGTGCTGTCACTGTCACTGTCACCAGAGACAGCCTCCTGTGGCAGCATTTTAACTGGCAGAATGGGATTCTGGTGGGGGGTGGGGAGTAATGGTAGCTATTTTATGTTCTTTAAACTATATTATTTTAAAATACATTACTTTCAGTAGTAATGTGAATAGATTTGTAACCAAGTGGAAACACGCAAATCCTGCCAATGTTGTTACTCTGCAGTTACTGATAGTCATACCACGCCTAATTCATCCTTGTCGTGCCTTCACTGGTGTTACAGGAATTAGGAACTTAACTGGCTTTTATTAATGTATTTAGCCTAAATTCTGAACAGTAATGTGTCAGGTAGCATAACAAGGATGTATCAGAACAGGTTTTACCTCCCAGAATTTTTTCATTGTCCTTTCCTAACATTCAGTTTATAATGGGAGGAATGAAAATGTGAGTTCTATTTTGATAATGCCTGAAAAGGATTAATAAGAGCCAAGTGTAAAACATGATAGTCTAACAAGGGCAGGTAATATATGTACTAGGTGCTGAAATTACCCATTCCCTTCACACTCACGCCGAAACCAACATTTAACTTTTTCTGCTAATAAGTATGAATTGCTTTGAGACCCAGTGTGCTGTAACATTACACAAATCACTACACCACAGATCTGAAGGGTATGTTAGCCATGGAATCTGTAACTCCAAATCCCTTCACATGTGGCCGTTGCTCTTCATCCTTTTTAATTTAACTGTGAAACTGGGCGATGTTCAAATGCATGTACAATGAGCAGCAGTATAGAAGTATGATCAGGCTGAAAATAGCAAGTAGTCCCATACTATGCTATAAACACTACAATTTTTTATTTAAGTTCTATTGTTTGAAAAGCATTGCTATTATAGCATTTCCTCATTTCTCACACGCTTAGCAACTGCCACAACTATATATACTGTGGCAGGAAGGGTGGATATCGAGCAACACGAGGCCAAATGGCTCTGCTGGGATAAATGAAGTTATTCAGCCTGGAGAAGAGAAGGCTGCGGGGAGACCTTAAGAAAGACAGAGAGAAACTTTTTACCAGGGCTTGTAGAGACATGACAAGAGGAAATGGTTTTAAACTGAAAGAGGGTAGGTTTAGATGAGACACAAGGAAGAGATTTTTTTATCGTGAGGGTTGTGGGACACCGGAACAGGTTGTCCCGAGCAGCTGTGGATCCCTCACCATTCGAAGTATTCAAGGTCAGGTTGGACAGGGCTTTTAGCAGCCTGATGTAGTGATGGATGTCCCTGCTCGTGGCAGGGGGGTTGGACTAGGTGATCTTTAAATGTCCCTTCCAACCCGGAGCATTCTGTGATTCAGTGAATCCATGAACACAAGATCAGAGCACATGCACCAGGGCCCGGAGGCAGAGCACCCCTCATCAGACAGACAGGAACAATTGGGCCCAGTATTCCACTTGATCAGCTCTCTGCTAACAAGGGGCAGTAGTGGATGGAAAATTACTATCTGCACAGAAAATTACTTCCTAATCCTTTTCAGCCAGGGTTGCTCTATGTCCTGTAGCACAGCTCTGAACTCAGGCTTGTCTCACTGCAGCCAGTGAGTGGTCACTGCAAGTATTCTCTGCAGAGTATGGCACAATAGCGTCTTCAGATGGGGTGGTTCAGATACTAGCTGCACTATAAACACATCAGTCCCTTCGGAGCATTCCTCTGAGATGCTCAGCCTGCTCTTCTGCACATGCAGGTTAGCTCACCTTGAGACAACTGTCATACATCTAGTCAGTGCAAACACACCAAGTAAGCCCATCGATACCATTACAATTTTGCAACTGACTTCTGTAGAGACAGGACTTAGTCATTCAAGTTTTGTATCACCTACTAAATGTTTATTCTTGCTGTTATATTGTGCCAGTAAATTGAAGAAGGTATATAATACAGAACGTTAGGAATGCCGCACTTCTAAGAGAAAGACTGTCTTTAAAATTTAATCTTTCCTTTGTGTTTGTAAGGTGTGGCATACCAAAATGTTTGATTTAAATCTTATTTGAAGTTCAGGGATTTGAGTAGTTTTGCCTCAGTGTGTCCCCACAGACATTATTCTTCCAGTCCCTCTTCAGAAGGGGCCCCTCCCATGTCTCTAATGATGTATATTGCATTGGCCTGCTGTGATAGAGGATCTGAATTAAACACAGTATATCCATGGATGGGCATATGTGCATCATTACACGTTTGGTGTTGTTTTCAAATGGTTCAGTACACTTTTCAACTTCAGAGCAAACATGACATTTAATCAGATGCTTCAGCTGAGCTCTTCACAGTAATGGACAGGTTTGGAGGACACAAACAGTTCAACCCACAGGACTGGAAAGAATACCAGGTCCCAGGGACCACCTCCTCGCACCTGCAGGCATTTAAGTAATGGAGACCACAGCCTATACAGTCTTACAGAACATCAACAAAATGCAGCAATGTATGTACTCTTTATTCATCTAAGAGCATGATTTTTCCTGACAGGGCCCTATCTGTCCATTTACCTGCTAGGTGCTTCTGAAAGGCCTTCCTGTCTCTGGTCTTTAATATCCTAAAATCATCTTCAGAGTTTCCTGTCTTTCCTTTTATAATTATGCAGCTAATAAAGTCATGTTTCAAACACATATGCCTTAGTCTATTTTTCTGGGACCCGTCATTTATTCTTGCTTTGTCCTGACTCTGTCACTACTGTGTGTTTGATTACAGTCCTCCGCAGTCTCAGCACAGGGCTTCAGGCACTGCTCACAAGGGACTCTTCAACAAAAGCTTTTGGCAAGTTTGAGTAAACATCATATGACCTCCTGCAATATTTTTTTGAAGGGCTCAAAGAATTCTGGCAGGAACACAGGACTGTAGGCAGCAACTCAGTTAGTGGGTCCAGCCCCCTTCCCAGAGTCTCAGGAAACCCTGCCATGGATATTTAGGCCAGAAGCTAACACCCCACAACTCTAGTTCTACCTGCCCTCGCTTCTCACAAGTCTGAAGATACATTTTAGTACCTATGACAAACCTAAGGTTGATGGTAAAAGAATTCAAAGCTTTAAACTGTGACGAACCACAGGAAGAGGTCAGAGATACTAATTCTTATCTTTCAAACCTGGAGAGTTAGATAAAAGTCTTCCAAATAAGTATGCCATCATGAACTACCGCTATTCTGCAAAAAGAATAGATACTGTTGGTACTCTCCAGTTAAATCACCACCATGAACTGTTAATTTCAGACATCTATGCCCAGCTACAGTAACGTGTTGTGTTGGGCTCACATATTAAAAATGTCCAGCCTGCTGCACAAAACCTTGCCTTTATCAACACATTTGCATGCAAATAATGTATTTATCAGCTGTGGTTTAAACCCATAGTCACGTAAATCTTCATGCTCTTCTCTGCCACAACTGGAAGCAGAACTTTACAGTGCTTTTACTTTTCTGAGCATATCTTTACAGGTAGACATTGACTGAAATCTAAAGATGGATGGCTAAGAAGTCGGTCAGCACAGCTGCATCGACATGAACAGTGTTAGCCAACAGCAAGTACGGCCCTAGCAGGGATCAAACTCCTCTAGAGGCTGATGTTCTTTTGCAACAATGAGGTGCGATTATCCCAGCATATCTGCTTTTGAACATAGAAGGGAAATTCTGCAACATCCTTTCAAGTGTATGAACATAGAGAAAATTACTTTAATTGTTATTAAAAATTTGTCTTAGTCTACTTACTGCATATACTTGGCCTATGGTCTGTTTCGAAGCAGGACAGCCTGCAGATTTGTGCTAAATTTGAGGCTTTGATTAACAGCTAAAACTAAACAAAACAAAAAATATGGTTTTTCCCCTTTAATTTCAATTTTGAATGGAAATTCAGAAATTACATTTTCTTTTCCTATTAACCATGCTTTTCACTCTTCTGGTCTCCTTTGCAGCATGAGCTGATAAAGATCATGTCCATAATTTTGCTTTTCTGGCCATGTAGGCATCAGTTTTTATCTACAAAAGGCTGAAGATTTCAAACTGTCTCTATCTAAGCATTACAAATATAATTGTTTCCTTCTTATGCATAGCTTTTAACTGTTATGGTACAGTAAGAAATTATTCAAAATTACCATAATTAAAGGGAGATAACAAAACACATACATGAAATTTAAGAGGAATCTTCCCTGCTTTTCTTTCTTTCTTTTTTTTTTTTTAAGTCTGTAATACAAGCAGTATTTGGTAGGAAATGTGAAGGCCATGAAACTGTAATCTGTTCCACTTGTGCAAGGCCTGCATACTAGAAATTTTACATGTTAAATTGAGAAGATGGGACTACTAGACAAGCATTTCTTGCTTCTTATACTTCTCCACTGACAAAAATTACAGTTCATGAGTGGTTGGGGCACCTGTGTTTCTGCGTTAACACTGCCCTAACTTAGTCCCAAATAGGCTCCTATATTAATCTCAGCAGGGCTTGTAAAAGACGTTTAGCAAAAGATAAAAAATGTTCTCTTGTACCTTTTGGGGTGCTCAGTCTGGTTTACGCAGCATACCCTACACAGGTTGCGGCGGCAACCCAGAGGTTTTTAAGCCTCTCAAAACATCCCAACGACATGTTGTTTCCCAGTCCAAGCCCATCCGCTGACCCGCTTTTGAAGTAACAATCGACTTCACTTCAAAAGAAATTGGAGTCCTTTGCCTTCCCTGCCAGCTGAGGTTGGTCATTGAACCAGTAGGCTTTAAAAGAAACACAGCAAGAAATTAAGCCTGTGGAAGAGGAAAAGCCCTCCACAAAAGACAGGTCAGAGTTTTTGTGTATGTACAAGGCATACTTTAGAGCTGTTCTTGATGTCAGCCAGGTCCTTCCTTTCCACCTCAGGAGGCAGAAATAGAGGGGAGTAGCGCAAAAGAACATACATCTCTGCTCCCAGTGGCTTAAAACATGTTCAAATCAGTTGGCTACAAGTGCTGTGACAAGCCTCCCGGTTAGGACCAAGCTAACTAAAAAAAATTGAGGTTAATTGGCAGGCCCCAAGCAGATCAGCAACTCCTGAAGGAGAACCTCAAACTGTAACGCAAACACAGAAGTCTCACATCAGCCCCAGCTATCTTTAGGGAGGCTCCAGCATCGAGCTGTTTTTCAACAGGTCCTTCACGCTCATACAGTTTTCCCAAATTGTCTGTTCTTTTCCTCGCCTGGGCTGGTGCTCCCGCCTTCAGTCCTCCCCGCCTTCTCCTGACAGTCCTGCAGATGCGGAGAGGCTTCACACTAACTGAGCCCACAGTGCTCTATTAACACTTTGGTGGCAAGCAGAGATTTTGCATAACTCATCACAGGATACAGCAGCAGAGATGGTGGACAGCACTGAAATATGTGCACAAAACAGCTGTGTTACAGCCAGTATCGATTATAATTTGAAAACTACAGGTGTAGCAGATCTCAGAGTTTAAAAACAAGAACTATCTGTAAGACCAAGACATACATTACGCAAAATCTGAACACGCTAAGTATCTATGGAAACAAGTTGAGAACCATTTGGGTACAATTACAATGTGGCAGAATGAAGGAAAAACATGTAGCATAAGTTAATGCCAAAGCAGGTTACATAATGCCCAGAATATGTCTCCATTCCACCACAAATGATAACATCTGTCTCTATGAAAATAAATAATTAAGAGGCTCTAAATCTGATATTAATCAGACAAAACAAGTTAACAGAGTGTGTTCTGGAAAAATGTTGAGGAGAACAGTCTCTCCATGACTGAAGTTTCTATATACACCCCTTCATCTTCACATTATTTTAAGGGCACTTGGAAGTTTTCTTGTTTTCATGGACTTAAAAATTTTATTTTTTTGGATTAGCAAGGGCAAATGTATGTTACAGTTGCTAGAAGTAAATGTGTGTGCAACAACAAGGCATAAAGGTGCCTTTTATTAAATTCACACTTTCCGAAAACTGCTAATTTTTCTGTTACAAGTCAAATTTGCTTTGAATAAAAAAATGTACCCAGGAAACCTCAATGATTCAGGTTTACAATGTGGAAGTAATAATTTAACTTCTCTTGGCAGTCTTATCTCCATTATACCCCATGTTGAAAGAAACCTCACTATTGTTCACCATAATGAAACATTTACTACCCGGAATAAATGATTTTTCAGCCAAGAAACTTGTTGTTACGATAACAACACAAAACATGAAAGCAGAACATGTCATGAAACTTTATACAAACTGAAGAAAGAAAAAGCTGTCTTCCACAACTTGATTTTAAAACTCTAAGACTGTTTCACAGAGACGTCTAATATTAATTTCAAACAGTATCATTCTTGACACTAAGTTAACTGCCAAAAATGCTAATAAACTCCCTATCACTCTTCCAGTAAACAGATATATTGGGAGAGAAGACTCTCAATTGCTTATACTTGGCAGGATGTATAGGTAATGGTTAGTATTGAGGCTTCCTAAGTGGATGTCACATAAAGGGTGAAAGAAGCAGAAGGACAGCCTGGATGTGACTTGCATCCAGTCCTATAGACATTAAAATGCAGGAGTCAGTCACCCTCATACTAAAGACACAAAGCGTTTGATAGTTTGATACATGAGAACTTCTCTTCTGAACAAAGCAATACAAGAGGCGCTTGTCTTCGGATGTCTTCTTTCTGAGCATCACCAAACACGGCCTTTCCACCTGACAACGTTGCTTGCTGGTACCTACAGCAAAACAGATGCAAAGCAGACGGCTACCTCAGCAATGGACCCACAGCCAGGTAAGGTTTTCATCCTGAATTTCAGGGCTGGAACAGGTGTTAAGATTGAACATTACAGTGGTGTTCCAAGCCACTGCAAAAAGATTCAGCTGAGCTTGGTGCTGTGGAAACATAAGGAGAAACAATCCCCTGCCTGAAGGGAACCCACTCAAATTAGAGATGCCTAATGACACAAATCTCCTGTATCTGTGCCTGCTTCCTAAACAATTAAAGAAAAAGACGGAACTCTTTCAGGGGAGATGTTGAGTGCCAAATTTTGGTAAGGCATAAGCTCTGTGCAGACATCTTTCAGGGTCCTTGTCCTCTAAACCAGTAATTCATGACATGAGGACACTTAGGAAAATGGAGTGCCTAAAATTCAGGTGCAACCTAGATGCATAAATCCAATGGACTTAATCCTCCATTTGGTTCTCTCCCACTGTATTTAAGCCAGTGCAATCATTCCAAGGGAGCCAAGTGACCATTCCAAAGGAGCTCTTTGTATCTTAATGGTACATCTTTAAAGGTAAATTTAGCATGGCTCTGCAGAGTTAATGAGGGAAATCCCTTTCTTTAACAGATTCAGACACTTTAAGGGAAATTTTTTTCCTCTCATTCCTCTGGCTCTACACACCTGCCTGATTAGATCTCAGGTCTACCTGACCTAGGCCACAAAAACGCATTAATATATTCACTACGTATACACAAAAAGACATTTGCTAAAGAAAGGTGCTTCCTAAAGGCAACAGCATTTCAAATAAATGCAACAGCATTTCAAATAAAAGATTTGAAAAATCATTCCAGTTCTTCTAGCTGAACATGTAACAGTTGAAAGAATTTTTATCAGGAGAAGCATTTCCAGCTAATTATGTGCACAGCCCTGATGGAGGTGTTCACTGATACTCAGTCTGGGAGACTATTTTTCTCCACATAACTGTGCCATACAAACACATCTCCTTTAAAGCTCTGAAGTTCACAGGTTATCTAATCACTGCACAAAAGCACTCTAGAAGTTAACATAGTTCAGCTACTTTATGTTAACAAGACAATTAGTGAAAAGAACATTACTAATTCACCACTTTCACATTTAACAAGCAAAATCAGTATCTCAGACTGAAGTGTAAGTGTTTGATCTTCTCCAGTTCCCCCTGAAAATTATAAAGTTTTACATTCTTCTTCCATTTCTGTTCTTGTCCGGGTAGCATCCACCCATGACATCCTTCTCATCTGCTCTCATCTGGACAATCTAAAGTTTAGGCTGAGGGCAGGAAAAACATTTACCTATCTGAATACCAGCTGAAATCTCAGCGGTTCCCAGGGTGCAATGCTCGCATTCCGAACAATTGAGATAATGCTTTCCATGTTGTTGCCTCTAAATTTCTTTTGGTTGCAATTTCATAAATTAGCTTTAGCCCATACACCAGACTGTGCCACTTCCAGTGCCGCACAAAACTGAACTGCTTTAAGAACGGGTAATGATAAAAAAAAAAAAAAGTAGAAAAAAACCTTTTGGCTGTAATATTATTGGAAGAATCTTGCAGAATAAAAGAAAGTTGGATGCTACTACATATTTGCAGAATGTGTTAATAGTTCTTTCTACTTTGAAACTGAAGTGTGAAACGGTATAATATGTGGGTTAGTGATTTGCAAGGATATTGGAAGCATGTTTCGTTGTACTCATTTGTCAATTCCCATGAACTTTAACGCTAGAGTTACTAAGGAATTACTTTCCTCTCTCTGTCAGAGAAGATGCATTCAATGGAGATTGCATAAATAGGGAAACCTCAAACTCAGACATACCTCTGTTGACACTAAGAGGTACAAAGGGAGATTTAAGGTGCTATCCTGGATAAAACTGTGGTCTGTCTCTGCATCTATTCAGTAACATGCCTGCAGCAAACCACTCCGTGGAAGTGCAGCAAAGTGGGCAGTTTTACCTGGCAGTTGTGGATGCCTACTGGCCAGCAGGCAAAGCAAACTGGACACATCTGTGTGCTTTTGTGATGGCGACAGAAAAAAGGTTTGGCAGGATTTGTACACAAACATTGGCCTCACCTTGAATGCCAACTTGCAAATAAAAAAGACCCCAAAATATTCAAAAGTCAGCCAAAGTGTGTATCACAGTAGCATCTGTCAAACTTCTGTTGATCAGATGCTGTATGCTGCTTTTAGAGTCCTGTCACCAGTCTGACTGGCTCCCCTATACCCCGATACAAATTCCCAGTGAGGTGAGATAATGCTTCACTTGTGAGCCACTGCTCATGCACCATCACACTTATGTCTTCCTAACTGGCTCTGACTCAGCAGAAAGGAGGTCAGCAATTTTGGGGTAACTGGGTTCTCGGAAGTTTCTTCCTAATCTGGAGGACCTGAAGGATCAGCTAAGGTCCTGAAATACAAACATAAAGATCTTTTTATTTAAAGCCTTTTTTTAGTATTTACTATTATCGTCTCTTCTTTGTTACTATTTCTGCATGCAGTTTCTTAAACACAGGAAGTGACATCTCTCAGAGTCAGAAGAGACATCTTTTTCACTGTAACTGAACCAAACACGGAAGAGCTGGAGGTGCTGCAGTGCTCTCACCAGTGCTTGTACTGGTAGCCAGAGTGGAAGAACTGCCTGACATTTTTAATTTAGATCTACAAAGTCACTTTGTGAGAAGCAATATCAGTATAAATCCCTGGGGAGCCCCTGATCTGAAGCATAAACATATATCTCCAGCATCAGTACATCCCCAAGAGTGAAGGAGCAGTAAAAGGCATTACAACTCAGAAGAATCCTAATTCTTCCATGGAGCTGGCAGGAGAACAGGCCGTAACTTGTACTTTCGGCTCATCTAAAAAGCACAGTTGAAGTTTTAAACATAGCGACTTATCTTATGCTATGTGTAGCCAATTTATCTATATTTAGCTGCTCTCAGGTTATGTAGCCTGTCTTTACATTTCTGGATCACTGCTTGCCCCAACAAGACAAGAATACTAATGCAAGGAAACACAAACAGCCTTATCTTATAAACAGGCTATATCTTAGTTCTAAGAGATGTTTAAATTACCATATTGTCCTCAAAACAAAATTAAAATCTGAAAATCTCTAAAATTCTGGTATAAAATAATAAGGTGCTTCCCAAGAGTGCTTTCTTAATGAAGATTGATAAGGCCACATCTAAACTGGGACCCAGGAGTACTTCCCAATACTCATGACTGAGTACAAATACTGGACTGGATCCTGCATTAGACTGAAACCAGGGTGTGCGTAAGCCGCAATTTGCTATGCTCTGGGTCCTGGTGCAGTCTGAATTCAGCCTTATATAAGAAATTCACAGAGTATAAAAATGTTCCTCACTTCCATCAGCGACAAATTAGAAGACCAAACTCCATGCAAATCATATGCAGTGATATGAATCTTTGAAGGTTTGAGTCAAAACAAGTATGTCTACAGCTGCAAATTTTATATTCAAAATTCTTGGTGAAAGTAAATAATAGAGATCCATATTGAAGAAGTGAGAACCACAAAATGCAAAATTTTACTATTTAAAGGAAATGTAGAATGCCTTTAGTAACATTTGAGTAGTTCAGATTCAACAACTTGACTACTGTTGGTATCTACACATAAAAAATTTAGGGTCAGAATTAATTTAACATTTTCAATGTCAATTCGGCTATAGTGAGAACCCCTGTTTTCACACTATCTGTTGCTTCATGTGAATTAAAGATGTTGGTCTTCATCTCATTAATATTCCAAACTTACTGGAGCCAGTCAATGAATGTAGTTGAATATGAAATACTAAGCTAGAATAATACTTCTGTTTTCACAGAGGTAAATGCACTTCTTTCCTGTCCCATTGATTTACAATCAAAATGACTAAGAATTATATTCAGACCAATGGAATTACGAGATACAGTCAGTTAAGGCAGACAGTACGTCTCAACCTGTTAACATAGTTATTCAAAGACCTTGTGATTAAGGAGCTCTGGAGGGAAACAAGTCATCTTTGCCACTTGTCCCACAACTACTAAATAAAAATCAATAAAAAGGGCAATTTATAAAGAATGACAGACCATCAATATCAATTTTGATAGCTTGTTTCCATCGGTTTACTAAACAATACATTTTCACAACAAAGTGTATTTTTCCATAATATTTTCTGTAATAATTACACACACTTTTAAAACATCATTGAGGCAGTTATAATCTATTTTTCAAGAGCTCATTGGCTGTCAGATGTGTACATATTTAAACAAAAACATGCACACTTACAAATTATAAACGCTTCTTCACTGCTGCCCTGTTATAAAGAAATAGTGCCATTTGTGAAAAGTTTCATGGAAACCCTTTTTAAATTCATTTTGAAGACTCAAAAATCTAGACAGGCCAACTAATAGGAAAGGATATTGTACTTTGATTCTTTTTACATGAAAGGGTTACCTCATCTAGCTCAATCTTTCTTGGTAATTACTAAATAAATTATTTGCAAATATTGTTCTCACAAACAGGAAAAAATGTTCCTGCAGGATTTTCACTTATTGTTCACTGAACTCCAAAACTAGGCTACAAATCTTGGCCCAAATTCAGCAAGGTACCTAAATATATGTCTAAACTCAGGTGGAAAAGCACTCTTTCTGGCCAAACTCCAGAAAGAAAATTTCTCTGTAGTTCACAATCATACCGTCCTTGGGGGAAAAATGATAAAACACTGAAATTCAATACTCTAGAAAAAAAAATAATAAAATTCAAGGTCTTTACTGCAGCCAAAAGAAGAAAAGTGACTGGCTGCAAACAACTCCGCTTTTGAAATGCCCAGGAACTGAGCTTAGAGCAAGCAATTACAGAGACTATTTATTGAAAGGGTTTGAATTATGGAGGGGGAAAAAACAGCCTAGAAGAGCTTGTGAGATCTGAAACACTTCAGCAGGTGGCAGGACACCCTGGTCGTGGGCAGAAAAAGCAGCAGTCAGCAGCATGGCATATACTGAGACCAAAGCGTTGTGTCACAACCTCTAGGCAGAAGCTAGCTTAGAGAGACAGGAACGTCATTTTAAAACTGAACTTCAGTCTGATCTCTCAATGTGCTATTCCAAATTAAACCAATCGAGCCCTGCTGATAAAACTTGCAGACCTAACAAAAGAATTTTTTACCCTCAACCCTTCTCCCACAAGTCTGTAAGAAATTCAAAAAGAAATTCAAAAAAATTGAATTGCGGCTTTTTACAGAGCACACAGGTCTTCAAATTAGCTGAATTGTAACACATTCGAAGTCCAATTCTTAAACTTCCTTTGCAGACTTTTCTATCTCCCTTGTTGATCACCATTTTAATCTTTATTACTCAAACCCATAACTGAGGGTTATTTTCACTCCTCCTCTCCCCATCATAAAAAAAATACCACACCTTAAATGTGTGCCTTTCTTTCTCTCCCTAATCACTTATCAAGATTCTCACTGCCAGTCTTGCCTCTATCCTTTTCCCACACTGGTTTTGCTGCAGTCACTTTCCTTCTGTATCCTCAGCAATTAATGACTTTGAACTCAGTGGCTCCTCTGCTACATCCAGTTGAAAACTAACCAAAGCACCTTCCTCCTCCTTATCTAGCTTTTGCTACACCGCTGTAAATGGTGATCTTCTTTGTTAGCACCTCATGATTGATATCTTTTTTTATGACTCCTCTTATGGATAAAACGCTTTTCCAGACATTAAATGGATTGCATTTAGTTCCATAACTGTGAGGTTAACTGAGGAGAATTCTTTGTAAGGAAGACACTCCAGCTTGTAAAACTCCTAAAACTGAAAGTCATAACTGCAATCCTCCTGTGATGTGGGTCTTAGTCATCAAAGGAAAATAATCTTTTATCTTCAGGCACTAACTTAGACCAAGCTGCTTTGTAAATGCATAGTACAAATTCTGAAAATGCTTTCCCGACTATCCTCAAAACAATCCATTTCTTCTGTAAACATATGTCAAGAGTTACTTGTGTCACCAGGACAGAAATTCAGCCTAGACGCCTTCCAACATACAGCAGGTCACCCCACCAGCACGGTGCTGGCTGTGTGCTGCCTACAGCTTGGTCTGTCTATGGAGACAAAAGCCAGACACCACTGGCACCTTCGGAGAACCCTCATCTACTCTGCTAACTGAGCTGTGGTATTAGAGCAAGAGAGCGGCGAGAGAAAGATGTATAAATTCTTCAGGGTTAAATTATTCTTTTTAGCATAATCCAAACAAATATGTTTCCTTGACATTTTTAGACTTATATTCTTTTTTTTCTGCATAAAAATAAGCAGAATGTTTTATGGAGGACAGGAAGGCATTTTCAGTCATTTTTTGTTTAAGATGAGAAAAAAAAATTGCTATTGGCCCAAAACCTTGTTTGAGAACTCTACGAACAGAGCATATTTTCCTTCATCTTTTCAAACAACAGGACAAAGCAGAAACAGTGACATGACGTTAATCTGAGAGGCAACGCTGTAGGCAGCCCCAAATTCTTTCTGTGACTACAGAGCATGCTTTCCAAAAATCTAACCTAATAAATTATAAAAATAAATGGAAACCACTGTGTTCTGCAAGGGTAAAACTGTCTGTCACGTACATATTAATTTCTAACACACAGTTTAGTATGACACATTAATGACATGGATATTTGTCTTTGGAGACTGTCAAATGAACCATGAGAAAGGGTGGCATTCTCTAGCAAACAGGTTTCTACAGCATATGCTGTGGCCCATGTGCTCTCCATCGCAGCTGGCAACCCACTGGAGAAGACCAGGCCACACACATGGTTCATCTGCCTCAGTCTAAGGCAGCACCAAATTAGACTCCTGCAAGAAACACTTGGGAAAGGTACCTGAGGAGTCAAACCAGCTTAGTTACAATTCAACTAATTTTCAATTCAGACTAAGAGACGGCTTCTAATCCTTAGCATTTGCCAGTCTATAAATTCATTTTTGACAAGGAATACGAAAATTTTCTCTCCTTTTTTTTTTCCCCTCCATCTTTCTATCAGTAAGCAGATACCTTCCAGACTGCGTTTACATCCTTTTAGGAGAACCCTGATTTTACACATATGTCTCAGACACTGACAAAGAGACAGACAGCAGAAAAGTCTGCTGGATGGGGACAGAGGGATGAGAAGAAGTACACACGAAACATGAGTAAAGTGTGAGGCATACATGGAGGAAAGTCTGTCAAGAAAATTAAAAGCAGAGAAAGGGAAGTAATGGCCATTTGAAAACAGAGCAAGGGCTGTTAAGGAAAACTTCCTTTAACTTCAGCAAGGGAGCAGAAGTTCTGTTTTTGGAAAAAATCAGTCACCAATTTGAAAATGGGGAGAAACTAAGGCTGGCTGGTAATAAAAGGTTGTTGCTTCCGTGACTTTACTTTTGCTGGAGACTCCTAAACTTTGCTGCTAAGACTGCAAAACAGGGCAGTATTGTGCAGCGCTGTCTTCTGGATCCGCAACACTAGTTTTGAGACCCTAACAGTTTGTGGGCCACAATGGTCTTAGGAGATGTAGATTGTAAAATAAATTCACACGTTGAATATGTGTTGAGGGCTGCACTTTTAGAGTGACTTTTACCAACACAGAAGACATTAAAGAGAATCTCAATGGACTATTCACATTCAGTTTCATATACGGGGCATAATATTTTTCAGAGAGAGGGTACAGCAAAATATTGTATTTTATTGTCAGTATTACAAAGATCCACCTCAGAGCAACCACTCAGTTTCTCCCAAGAAACCTAGGGAGGGAAAACAAATTTCCTTTTTTGTAGCTTTCACATTCAGCCTTAGTTCACTTGGTAAAGCATCTTGAGTTCTGTACATTTAATGACATATAAAACTAAAGAAATGAGTAATATTTTTGTTATGCACAATATGCACAATACATCTTTATTATCATTCCACTTTGCTTCCACATCAGTTCATTTGGGAAACATTACAGAAACTGTACAGATCCATTTTTCCTGCTTTGATTTAGAATTCATCTGAATGTTTTGTTTTTTTTTAAATCAATCTGGAAACTGAGGATGGTGAGACTGAAAAGTCTTCCTGAAGGATAAAGGTAAAATGATATAAACCATAGATCGGGATTTTATGATTAGTATGGTTTATTAATAGACTTTTTCTATTTCTTATTAGAGTGAGTTTTATGCAAAGAAATCCAGCAACTGAAAACTAAAGAGCAGACTGTATCATTCTATCTGGTCAACCCAGATACAGTAGTCTTTATGCCTCCTTACAGAGGCATAACCTTTAACAGAGAGGTAAGTGAAGCATGGCAGCAGATGGGAGAGCAGGAATCCATCAGGCTCCCAATTTTCAGTGAGAATACTTGTGAATACATGTGAAAGATATTTTCACATGCACACATGGATAGTTATCTTTGAGTCAGAAAGCCTCAAATGATTTAATCTTGCAGTGGACTGAGTATTCTGCACTGTTTAATGACCTTAAACTTCAGTGCTGAGCTCAGCAGAGCTCTGTCTGCTGACAGCGGTCACTAAAGTTATCTAGTATTTAGCTGGACTCGGGTGCTCAGGGCTCTGGCTGGACTCAGTATTTCCCCAGCAAAACATTACAAGACATTTCAAGCAACAGAAGCCCAGACTGGACTTCAAAACCTGTTTATATCAAGAGATTACTTATTTGAGTTAGCATGCACAGTACAGCTTCAGAATTAAAGGTTTTTAATATGGGTGTGGGAGTTGGGCAATCCTAGGTTTACCACAGACTGTGAATCTGTCCAGCAAGGCACTGAAACTGAGGAAGCCTTAGCCAAATCCCAGCATCCATCACCTACAAATTTACACGAATGCAAAATGTCAAACTAATGACAGACTGCTGGTTAGAACTGACCGGTCAGCCTAAACCAAGGCAAGTTGTGTTTGGCATGAGGTCAACACCATCATCATCTGAAACACAGAGAAAAGGAACAAAGATGACTCCTTGTTTTCTAAAAGGAAAAAAGTATGAAATAGTAGAAAATAATTGAAGTTGCCAGATCATAAAACACTGAAATAAAGTATTTTAAAATCATGTAATCTCACTTTTAAGAAATCTGTAGAAGTAAGTAGTTGGTTTGCATGTTCTCCCCGAGTGTCAGACCTCCCTATCTCAAAAAAAGCTGGGACATTTTAATGATGTTGCTGTCATTCTGCTTTCAATGGAAGCTTGTCTTAAGGCCTCAGGATAGACAGAATGCCCATATTTCAATAAAAAACAGAATACCATCTCTAAATATCGCTAAATCTATTATTCCTGGTCTAACATAACCTATTGCATATAGTTAACAAAATCCAAAAAGGTTTTTCTCTAAGATTAATCAATTACTTTGAGCAAATCTAAGAAATTGGCTGAAGTCCAATAATAATGCCTACAATCTGTGGAGGTGAACTCTCCTATTCCTTTACAGTAAAAACCAATGGCTCCTTTTTATACAAAGACACGCATTCCTTTCTTCAAGCAGAATCATATGCTTTTATATATTTCTAAAATAGCTTAGTGGAAAAATGAGAAAAGATATAACTGTCTGGGGACCATGACTATTTTAACTGCTAATGTGCCTCATTCAACTCTATGACTAAAGTAGATCACTTACCAAGGTCACCGTGTATGTTTTTGTATGGAGGAATAACTCTCTGTAAATAAAACTACTGATTGCATTGTACTGATTATTATTTGATAGCATTTAGCCAGTTTTTAATGCAAATAAAATATTCTGTTGCAGTCTATAAGAAACTCTGCAGGTTATGGAAAGATGTGGACTATTATGGTGGTTTCTTAGTAGAAGTGACATGATGAGAGACTTGGGTCTTGATTTTGTCAGCAGTATACTCAAAAGCCCCACTTTTTTTTTTCCAACTTCAAAAAAGAATTGGGTACTACGAATTTCAAAACTTGCAATCCTATTTTTTGGGTGATGGTATAATATGTGAAGAAATACATTAAGTGCCAGAATGAATAACAATGACAAAAGAATCAGAGACCTCTCAAAGAGTTATGTGTCAAAATTCTCACTGATGACAACTGCAAAATTTTGGCTGGCCTCTCCAGCAATAAACAGCGGCAGAAAAACACCTAGAATGACATAATTCTAAATGTCATTGCATTTCCAAAAGCTCATAAGTACAAGAAGAAAAGAGTACATTAAAGTCTGACTGTAAGTGCTGTCATCAATACAGTATTTCACGAAAGCTTTCTGGAAATGTTACTTTTAATAGTATCAGGTGTAAAGAGCAGTGCAATATAGCTTATAAATTACTGGAAGGGGCTGTTGACATAGGTTAATAATAAACGACAGCATATAAAGTAGTGAGAGTCACAGAGGAGCACTTGATTAACTCCAGTTCTAGTCACCATCAAAGCTAATGATCTGTAGGCAGTGGCATGCACCATGGTAAACTAGACACATCAAATACACAGAGTACAGGACCTACTGAGATAAGTTATCTCCTATCTGCTTTATTACACAGGCATAGCCATGTTAAATTAAACTGATGGTTTTATTAGCACTAGGCTGTATTCAGTCAGTTTTTAAGACAGCTCTTTATTTCAGAGAGGGATTCCTAATTCAGTGCTTGCAGAAAGACACAAAATACTCAAGTTAAGACTTCTTATCACTGTAAGTAGCACTGAATTACGCCTCTCCTGAAAACCCTCTGGAAATTACTCATATGAAGAAGAACCAAAGTGAGCTACTAAGTCCTACACATAAGCACGGGCTTGTAGACAGTGGGTGAAAGAGGGCTGTGATATCCTCTGGTCATATCACAAGTCTAGATGACATAGAGATTAGGACGTGAGAACACAGTGAAGCTCAAGTCCCGCTCACGCTAGATGAGGGTGTGGATGGCAATGCTATCTTGAAACACAACAGTTGAAGGTCAGCACAACTTGTAGCTAAACACAGAGATGATCCCATCATCTAGCAAGGATTTCTACTCCTCTTACCGCTCTGCAGTTTGAAATATTGCCAGGGACCTCAACAGTGGAATGAAAGGGATGAGAATCTGGGCAGAGTTCAGAGAACACAAACACAGAAAGGTCTCTATGAGGAAACATAAAAATAACTAAGTATGCTGTACAGTGCATTGAAATCATCTGCAGAGATGTGATAACCTTACAAATACTGGGAGTTCTTATGTGAAAGAGGAAAAGCATATTTAGTGTGGTACAAAGAGACCCAGACAGCGAAAGAATGAAAATCCATCAGGTGCTTTACATCTGGGCAGCAAATACACTAACATAGGCTACTAGACTGGGACCACCAGACCAGGACTACTGTTGAGCCCAAGCAGCACAACACCCACACACACTGATAGAAATCTGTATTTCATTCACACTTGAGGAAGGGAGAGGCTGGATAGCCCTGCGGCTCATGCCGAGCACTGGCACAGCAGAGGCAGTGGTACTTCATGTCCTCCCTGCGCTGCTCCAGGAAGATACTGCAATGGCTTTGCCTGTTCTGAGTACTGCTGGGCCAAGTGGAATGGTTACCCTCTGCAGCGCACCGCAGACTGCTCACCACTGCCTTCCTGTAATAGGTGACTGATCACGCCAATTACTGGCACAACTGCTGGTGTGGCTGCTTTTCAGGTCAGGTCAGTTAAAAAAAAAAAAAGGAAAGGAATCCCCCACTATTAGAGTGCTGCAGCTCATTTGGATCGTTTTGACTGAACTGAGCTAGAAAGTGACCTTAAACGCAGTTAAGCTGAGCAGCTGAGGGGGTGGAAGAGGGTCCTGGGGGTAACTGCATCTGCAGGGCTCAGCTGTGCTAGAACAGGATGTGTAACCACACTGCTGTCCCCTGCTCTATGTCGGAGAGGATGTTTCTGCTGGAGAAAAGCAGTTCTTTCTCCAAGTTCAGCCTCTCGGCTGAGAAAGCATCCCAGTTGCCAGTAATTGTGGTGGCCTGTCCACTGCCCGCTAAGCTACGACCACAAACTATCTCACACTTCAATTGCTATCAGCAAATATGAAATGTTCCTTATTGTTACTTACTGTGCACAAGATTAAAAAAAAAAAAAAGTTAGAAAAATCAATCAACCTCAAATAAGAAACTCTACTATGTTTCTGATCTCCCGCCTCGTCCAGTATTTTACCTTAACCAAGTATGAAATGAGGAAAATAAAACCAACCTCCCTGACCCCTTTCCATTCTCCAAGACTTATTTTTCTGGGGATTTACTTGGCACGTAGCTTAAGAATGAGGTATGAAACAGAACTGCTGAGTGAAGATGTCTGTCACGGACAAGTGTCCTGTGAAACTGCTAGTACAAACCCAAACCTGACTGGAGTGCCTCCCACTAAAGCTACCATCTCTGAGAGCCGTGACATTACAGCGATCCAGATTTGTCCCTAATGCGCTGCAATACCTTCAGAATGGTCTCTTAGGAGGATAAATTAGTTTAATGAGTAGTTCCATTCTGGGAGACTGTGCCTGCCAGTATATTCTGGGTTGTGTGGTTCATTTCTTAAACTATAATATACTCTAGGAAAAAGAAGGACAATTCTTGGCTGCAGGGTGGATACCAAAAGGTGGTTTTCCTAAATAATAAATTAGGTCAGTCTTTAAATAAGTCATCTCCTTCTCCCTGGATAAATATTTACTCCTTCCAAACTAATATTAGGTTTATGTGTCTCCCAACAACTTTGTTCTGTTCTGGTTTTCATTAGCAGTTCTGGAGTTGGCCATGAGAGAAATCTACTAGATAGCTTCAGGGGATTAAAAAAAGAAACACCAAAAGAACAAAAAAAACCACCAAACCCTTGGTCTTCTAGTTTTCAACAGAACCAGCCTTTGTTAACTCAGCAGCTAGGCACAGCACACGTTTTAAGGTAAGTTATTTGCCCGACAAAAACAATCACTGGAACAAACTAAAAACAAAAATCTCCAAAAGGAGCTTAACCACTAGACGGTAAGAGTTTGCATTTTCAAAAACAACTAATAATTTATTAGAAACTGAATATTATCCTTATCCTTCCAAAGCCCAGGACTCCAAAAGGCTGATGTGTCAAAGGCAGAGAGAGAAGCATTATTTCCAGGGCACAAGGCCCTGCCGTGTATGGCATTGTCACCTGGGCTCAGGCCCAGAGAAGAGGTGTCAAACTATTAGAGAAAGGCAGCAGGGATTAACATAGAAGGAAAAATTATGAAGGGAGGGCTATTCCACAGCAAGCAGTGAATCTTAAAGATGCCTGATTGTAGACAGATTGTCATTTCCAGAAGTTTGATGTTTTTCTGCTTTAAAACAATTTTTGTTTCAAACTCTTGTTCCCTAACAATTTTAGAATTTAGAAGTGTTTCGTCCAGAATGAAGAACAGCTTCAAGGTTTTCAGCAATCAAATTATGGGGGAAAAAAGATCATTTTGTGTTCATCAAGAAGCTTTTGGTTTCATTTTGATCTTTTAAAGTGATCTAAAGGTAAACCAAAGAAAAACTTCCTTTTACCTCCATCTGCTTAGTTTTCTTGGCATACAAAGCAAAGCCCAGAGAGCGGCTTGACTGGTTCCAATGACAGCAAACGAGAGTGGAAGAGAATGGCTATTTAACCACGAGGGAAGTCCTTGGACGAGACCAAGTAGGTATAAAACTGTCTGTGAAAAGCTAAGGCTGGAAAGAATGGGATTTCTAAGGGCTGGAGAAAGGTACAGTAGGGCACCCTTCTCCTAGCAGTAGTCTGGCCAAGCACCAAAGGCACTTTAAGACAGAGTGTGATGCACTCACGAAGAAGGCTATTTGACAGGTAGCAGGGACGGGGCATCAGGAGCCAGTTCTACCTCAGCCACGCAGTAACACAGTTTCTGAAAATGAAGACTCTGGCTCTATACTGAACCCTGTGCAGCCCAACGCTTCTACTGGCAGGCAAGTTTTTGTCTCTGCTGAGGTCAGTAAGGCATCGACGCCGATGTCTTTCCAACGCCTAAGCAAGTGCCCTTATTTTCAATATGCTGAGCAGCAGTAATTTGAAAATGCACCATCATACAGTCAGTTAAAAGATGACACAGGAGCTTATCATGAGGCATTGCCGTAATTCACAGCTCCCCCGTCTAAAGAAGAAAGGCTAATAACAAGCAGGAGAATGGCAAGTTGATCTTTTACCCTTGAATTTTAGGACAAAAAAGAGAATTTTCTGATGCCTATATATTCTTTCTTATTGTTGGCAACTGTTAAGAGCAAATAGGCCTCGTATCAGTAAGCCTTATGCAACGAAAGCCAAGCAACAGCAACCTAAGTCAGGTTAAGTTCTCCGCAGCTTTTATGTTCAGAGTTTTGAATGTAGGGTTTCTTGTTCTGGACCAACTACAAAGCTGTACTTGTTTATCCTTTCTACCATAGAGTGTGTGCCTAGCTAAAGCAGAACAATCAGCTTGAGGAAACATTCCTAAAAATACAGAAATAAATGGGTTTCATTTTTTTACTATTCAAAAAAAGGAGAGAAAAACAAACATGAAATTTTAGTATACGCCTGAGAGGTTTTTTCCAAGAACGCTTGTATTTGTTATTACATCAGTAAGTATGCTTTGCTGGTCACATCAAAGCTCTTTAATTTATCTGTGATCAATCTAAGGTAAGCTTGTAAGAAAATACCTTTTTTTCCCATCAACTAAAAAGAGTAAAGCAGGAATAAAAATACCCTAGATATCAAACTAATCAAATTATGCATGTTTTTAGTCTCCATCAGCTCCTTAAAAGTGATTTTGGAGAACAAAGCAGTCTGCTTCAAAATTACTTACAATTAGAAATATTTGCCATTTTTTTTCCTTCCAGGAAAGTCCCAGTCCTTTATCCCAAACGCACTGAAGTTGCTGAGGTTTTTTGCAGTGATTTCCGTGTGCTTTTGAACAGGTCTCTGGTGCGTTCAGATTTCTGCCAAGCAAAAGGCTCTGAACTAACCCCTACCCTCCTATGCTAGAATGGGTGGAAATGGGTTTGATTCTCACTATGCTCAGAGTACCTTGCATAATGTTTAACACTGCAAATCTCCCCCGATATTAATAGCCGATTTGCATGAAAACTAAAGGCAAAATATAGTACTTTGCAAGCAGTGAAAAACAATACTGTGCTAAAGTAATAAAGCAACATGTAATCTATGGTCTGAAAATATGACAAAAAGATTAATTTATTTACTCTAACTGTCCACATTACTTCTGATTCTTACACTTTTTACCATGCAAAAAGAGGGAGCTAATTTTGCATCCATTAGAAATAAGGGGACTTGTGCTCTTTAGTCCAAATAGAAGACCCTAGATTCTTTTGAGGCTATTCATAATCTGGGCCGTCAAGAATAAATTAACATTTACATGAAGAACTCTCTTGGTAAACTGAGTAGATAATGTACAGCTATGTATCTTGAGCTCGTGGTATACCATGAATGACAAGGATAATTCTTGGTTTCTATACCATGGCCTGATTTAATTAATTAAGAAAGAGAAGGTTGATAAGTGACCTGATCAAAATTTATTAACAGCTACTCGGGGCAAGGCTTTCTCAGAGAGGTGATCAGGCAAGGAAAGAACAAGATTCACTGGCTAAGACCTAAATCTAAACAAAATTCAGATGGAAAATGATGTGCAAGTTTTCCACTGTAGTATCAGGGCAATTTTAAAAGGGATATGGTGGACTTGCATTCAGATGAAATCTTTAGGATGAGATTTTGTGCATCGAACAGCAACTTGATACAGAAATCTTTTAAAGAAGTTGCATCCTGTGCCATGAAGACAACATAATTATCAGACAACAATTACCTTGGTATTACTAACTGTAATCTATCTTCCATGATGCAATGCCTTTAATTTTTTTAGGCTTTGATCAAACCCTAAGTTTTTATACCTGGAGTGCCCATAAATGCTAGCAACACTATATCCAGGCATGGATGTCCTGCAACTACATGTGAATGACCTTCTTATTTCTTAGTAACAGATCAGAAGTAGGAAGCTGCTAATTTGTGGAAGAATGTCTTTCAAAATTCAGCTTCCTAACACCTTTTCCCCCCCTCTTAATTAGGAATGCAATAGTGAAATTAAGCATTTGTAGATTGTGATTCTTAGAGTTACCGGGATGCCTCTGCAATTTGAAAGGTTAGAGCAGCTTGCTTTCAAAACACCTGCAGTGTCATTACTGGAAATAGTACTTCCCTACAGCAATTCACACCCTAATCACTTCCCATCTGAGGAATGTCTGACTATCACTGTTATTCCTCAAAAGCTGTAATGAGATTGAAGCACAGTATGAAAACAAAACTTTTCCAGGTAGTTGGAACACTTTCATTTTCTGTTTGTTTGTCTGGTGTCTTCCCTCCCCCCCCCCTCCATCCCCCAAGAGAAAACAATTAAGTACTCTTTGCAGGAAAGAGGCTTTACTCATCATCCTTACCTGGAGTAAGGATCTCTCTATTTGAGGCATACGGCACAGCCCTCCTTAAAGAAAATGTGAACCTCAGCCCTTCCTCCAAGTCTGCTGAGGTTGTATTTATAGAATAAACTTACAGCTTCTCACCCTGAAGAAACACCAAAACTATTTTTTGTTCATCATCGCACAGTCTGGAAATAAACAATGGGGTGACAGCAGTAAGTGTGATAACAGAATGATTGAGTACATTTTTCTTTTTTTTTTTTTTTTAGTAGAGTGCACAAAATTAGATTTTATCCACTTGTTATATTTGTAATGTTCCAAAATTGCGATAAAAGGGTGCTAGGGCAACAACTCAGCTGGGGTGGACCAAAATAGCTGAACTGGACAGGTTCAAATAAGCAGACTGTCTTGTAGGCACTGCAGCTTCAGGCAGGCTTCAGTCCCAAACACTAGACATCAGAAAATTTACCATTTCACTTTGCATAAGTGATAGCATAGGTTTTTGAGGTTTGTCTTATTTTTCAGATCCAAGCACTTTACTAGAAAAGTACAGATCCAGCATTTTAAGGCCACTGACAATAAGCTTGTTTTTACCTTTCACAGAAAGGATGCACGATGCCCCCCGCATCTCCGGGGATTTGTTGATGTGGGTGGAAAACTACTGCTGGGTGCATTTCAGGAGACAATGTCCAAGAGCACAACGGCAGACTGTCAGAGCTGGGGAAGAGAACAGGCTCCAGCACTGCTGAGTCCCAACATTCACTGCTATAGCTGAACTGCTATGGTCCAAAGCTCTCCTATCAGCTTGGTAGGGAAGATTTCCTTCATTTTTAAAGTGTAAACCTTGTACACATGGCTCGTTTTTCTGGGTCAGTGAACAACATGCGTATTATGTTCTGAAAAATAAAACTGCTCCATCTTTTCTTTATCTTACTTACAAACTTTCCCTCCTTCGCCCTGTCCCATGAAGAGCAAAACAGAAGAAGAATACTGAAGGCTTGGAAAGAGGCAAAAAGATGTGCCACTACCACTAAAAGAATCTAGAGAAAATCATACTGGATGTAAACTTTCCATTTCTGCATTTCTTCACAGAACAATGTATCTGTATCAGCTCTTTAGCAGTCTCTCATTCTGTTCTACATAAAGCATAACATTTGTATTGCTTGAAATGGCCTGATGTTTACAAAATTATTATAGAGGTGCAGAAGACTGCATGAGCAATGGGCAGACTCTTAGAAGTACATAGGATTTTCAGACATTCTCCCATTTTATGGAGGATACCATTCTGCAAAGACGTCAATGCTACTGACAATGGAAAAGGCATTTTAAAATGCCCATATATCTGATAGGGGAATGCTTCATGTAGCATCATCAAAGTCTTTGCCAGAAAGACTTTAGCACTGACTATTTATAAATTTCACCTTCTTAATTATGGATGACCATAAATAGCATTTTGATACACCACTTTATGTAAGAAAACCGGAGAACTACCCAGGAAAAGTATGAAGGTCTCCAAAGTAATTTTTTAAAAAGATACCATAAAGTGTTAACCTAACATCTTCATTTTGGCAGTAGATCTGAGCGGACTTAGATATGCTCACAGCTTTTGAAAGCCTGTGTTTCTTGGGCGAGAGTGGTGGCAGAGGTGCATGGGCAGAAAGGCTCCATCCGCTGGCAACACAAGGCTGACATTAGAGGGCTCCCTTGCCACCGTGCTGGCGCAGGGCTGGGGACCGCCCGAGTCTGGACTTGTGGCTTGCTGCTGGGTTTGCTAGCTTCAATCACACTTGACAGGAAAAGCAGAGTGTCTCCGGTGAGAAATGAAGCACAACAATTGTTAGAAAAACAGCAGGTGCACTAACAAAATTATAGGAGTTTTGACAAAATTGGGCCTATAACGGAGCACAGAATTTCGTTCTAATGCGCAGCTTAGTGATATACGCAGCACGATAAGAAGAGCTGCTTCTGAGCAGCTGGCTTGTATAAAGCAATAGAATAGCAGTAATTAGGCCTAAACCTCAATAACATTTAGGCTAACATTTGTAACAGAGTTTCATATTTACAACAAAGTCAGACAAGCAGGTGATGGGCCTGTTAGTATGATTCAATTTTCTTACCATCAGTACACAGGTAAAATGCTTTCCTGTTAAGACCACCTTTATGCACATTCACATTCACCCTCCTGCTGAGACAATGTTTTCATTTCACCTTATTTCAGCTGTCCAGATGTGAGGGATCTTCTCTACTGGCCTAGATGTCTCCACAGCAGATGGCAAGGGGGACAAGGGCACTTTTTGTGGGTGACTCTTCCCAGCAGAAGACGGATGGGATAAACAGCTCTCTGGAGATGCCCGTCTTTCTGCCGAGGCTAGTGAGGAGGTCCAAGAGTTTGGTGGGACTGAATGCCTCATACCTAAATAGCTGAAGCCAAGCAAGATGAATCTCATGCTGCTCTAGATGGTTTCAGAGAACACCAAGCAACTTCAGCAATTTAAAGGACGTTTGGCTGGTGGATAGAGAGGGTATTTAATACCTGACTCCCACCCTTTCTGGGAATCCTAGCTTTCCATCTGATCTGATATCCATATGGTAGCCCTTTATTCTGCTGTACAGAATCACAGAACAGTTCAGGCTGGAAGGGACCTTCAAAGGTCACCTAGCAATCCCCCCTTCGACAGTCAGGGACATCTTTCATTAGACCAGGTTGCTCAAAGCTCCGTCCAGCCTGCCCTTGAACACTTCCAGGGATGGGGCATCCACAGCTTCTCTGGGCAACCTGTTCCAGTGCCTCACCACCCTCATCGTAAAAAAATTTCTTCTTAATATGCAATCTAAATCTGTCCTCTTTCAGTTTAAAACCGTTGCACACTCCAGTGCTAGGGAAGGTAAGTGAACACAGATTGGGCTTACTGCTTCCCTCACTTACCAGTCCTTCCTCCAAGCAAGTTTTCCAAAAACACACATCCCATTTTTAGTCTGATGACATAAGTGATCTTAAAGGCTAGGTGTCTGCAGAACAATACCTACGGTAGAAGCCTGAGACTGTTGCACAAGAGCAGTTTCTCACCTTCTGAAATATTTTCAGAATAAACCTGCTAGAGACAGTTTCAGTATTACCCTTTTTTGCTTTGAAGTCTTTTCTTATTTGACCTTTGGAACAAATATTTCACAGGATTATTTGTAGCTAAGGAACACAATAGACAACTTCAAATATTCTCTCTTTCTGCCCATAATTTGTAACTGTACATGCATTTTTATTCTGCGTTGTTCCTTTCCTTCTAAATTATTCCACCTCTACCAGGTGGCAATTGTTACCACGCAGTAACATTTTTTCAGTAAAGAGGCATTTCTGAGAGTAGTTATTTCTGCACATGGCACTTCCAAAGGTTTTGCTTTGTCTTAATTAAATACCCACCTTTTTCAGAGTTTCCCTGAGAATCGTGGGAGGTGTGGAGTAAATTATAATCTATTTACCACAGTAGTGTTGGGACTAATCAGGTCCTTACAGATAGTAGATACAGGTTTCTTTATAACTGGGACTGTAGTCTTTCCATAACCTATTTTTTACTCCATTTAAAGAGATTTTGAAATCAGGTCATAGAATCATAGAATGGTTTAGATTGGAAGGGACCTTAAAGATCAGCTAGTTTCAACCCCCTGACATGGGCAAGGACATCTCCTACTAGACCAGGTTGCTCAAAGCCCCATCTAACACTCAAACACTTCCAGGGATGGGGCCTCCACAGCTTCCCTGGGCAATCTGTTCCAGCCCCTCACTATCCTCGTCACAAAAAATTTATTCCTGAGATCTAATCTAAATCTCCCCTCTTCCAGTTTGAAGCCACTACCCCTTGTTCTATCACTACGTGCCCTTGTAAAATGTCCCTCTCCAGCTTTCTTGTAGGCCCCTTTCAGATAGTGGCTATAAGGTCTTCCTGGAGCCTTTTCTTCTCTAGGCTGATCACTCATAACACAAAAATCCAAGGGGAAAAAAAAAAAATATCATGCTTTTCCCATAAGATAGCTGCTTTGAAAATCCCTGAAATGAGAAAACCAAGACATTCAACTCCCATTCAGTTTTAAGGGGAAGCAAATCACAACAAAGACCTCTTTTAAGAGTCCCAGCTCAAAATTCAAAAACACTGTGAGATAAATCTTTCTGTTCCCACTTTGTAGACTATGACTCTGATGCACAGAAAGGGTTACGCAACTTGCTGAAGATCCCGTTGAAGACCCTAGTGGAAATCTGCTGACTCCCTGTAAGAGTGTTTAAGATTCAACATCATCCTCTTTCCCAAAATGCTTGGAGGCCTTTCAGCAATTCAACAAGACAGTAGACCAGAGAAGAGAGGAAAAAAGAGGGGAGGAAGGAACATGACTTTAGTGTAGATGGGATATTTAACAGTGCTCTGGATGAACAGGAAGTATACAGTAAGCACATCTTCATTTACTGACGCCCTTAAAGCCCTGACTTGGGGATAATATAGCTTGCCTTGGGACTGCTGACTTTCTCTTACAGGTGATGCTCCCATCTTGCTACAGGGAGAGTTTATTTGCTTGTGAAGCAAAACTAGCCTGTCATGATACAGAAAACTATCCATCAAAAAAAGAAATCAAGGGCTGGATGTAAATCAAACCATCACTGAGCCCCAGTCTCCTCCGAGGGCTCATTTCAAGGCCCAGTTACAAGCACTAGCAGTTCATTTTTCTGGCATTAAAGGTCAGAAACACATTTGTATTTTACCCTATTTTTTAATTTATCTTAACATTGGTCTTATCTTAAGCAGCCTTCTAATAATCAAATTTTGCCTATTTTTCTCCAGCTGTCTCTCCCATAGCTGACCTCTACAGTACTAACCAAAAAGCCATCAGTTTGTCGATCTTGCAGACACCATGTTTTGTCCACAGCAGCTGGTAAGAAGCACTCTTTTTCTGACAACATGCAAGCAGAAAATAAACTCAGGAATGCTGATGCAAAAAATAACTTGTTTTGACAAGTTCAAGTATTTTGTGTGTGTATATATCTGCAAGGTGTTGGTAGCAAAGCTAATTTCTACTTCATCCTAAATATTGTAGAAGAATAACCAAAACAAAACACAAACCCCCAAATACCACTGCTTTCCAAGTGGGAAAAAAAACCAAAACACACTGGTAGAAGAAAAATATTTACTTCCCAGCATCTAAAATTATTATGGGCATTAGACAGCATTTAGGAAAACGCCTTTTAAAAAACAACTGAAGTGTTATTTTAATAACTTGAAACAAGAGACAGAGCCAGTGCTACTGATCCATGAAGTCTGTCTCTGTTCTTCCGTCTCCTAGCAGGCTGAATTAAGGGCTGCCTGTACTACGCTTGCAGCCTGATCTCTTTGTCAACCATCATCCCTCTCTGTGCCAGGAGAGTTCAAAGCACAACTTCAGAAGTAAAACACCTCTCCTGGAAATGTAAAGTCAGGACCAAAAGTTTGATCTGGCCAAAGCATAATCCCCGGTCATGGTGAAAAGACTGAATCTCTACGTTCTTGGCTATTGTGTGCTGCCAGCTTTCAGTCAATGAAAACACTGTGGTTATTTTGGCCATCAGTTTCTGGACTCTTCAGAGGCCTGTGGGAAAAGACCTACCTCTGCTTTTGCAATGGCTACCCATTTAGTGGCTGTTCACTGTCTACTATGCAGAGGTTTCTTGATAAACAGCAGAGCTACGCAAAACAGACAGCTGTCCCAGCATGCAGACTGCTACCTTCCGAACTGTGAAGTCACAATTTCTCTCGACACAGCAAAACTGTCACCCTGGCCAGTTTCTCCTTGTACCCACCCTGCTGTAAAGTAAACCGACTGATGTTTACAAAATGCCCTCTGCTTTCTTACAGAGAAACAGCTATGACTCCACTCGTATACAATTTAAGACTTGAGCTCCAAATTATCTTTTTAAGACCTTCCCAGTCCAATGACTGAGGGTGCCATCTACAGCTGTACACATTTTAGCCTGAACATTTCTTCTTGATTAGAATGTGTATGTAAAGCAGGCTCACAGAGTCCTCCAAGGTGCAAAATAATATTGAAACTTAAGTTGGAGACATTTGAACCAACTGCTGCACAGCCAGCTTTCCTCTCAAAGTGGTATGAGCGTAACGCAGCATTACGTGCCTCACAGAGACCAGCTAACAAGCCTTACTGAGCAGCTTGGAGACACTAATCTGAGTAATGCTGTGTTGCTCTGCCCCTACTGACACACCACCCTGCTGTGGTGCCAACACACACCTCCTTGCTGGGCGGCATAAATGTGGCTTTGATTTCCCTACACAAACCACCATCTTTCCATTATGACAGGGACAGATGCAGACAGACATCAAATACGAAAGCCAGTGAAGTTTAAGGCCATGGGAGGTGATCCCATACATCAGACGGACAGCGTCATATTCACCAAAGGAAGGTCTGAGTTGCAAAAAGGGTCTTATTTGAGAAAGCCAGGGGAAAATTTACAGCTCAAAGGGAGTTCTCCTACTGACATCAAGCAGGATAAACATTACCTTGGAACATGAACTACCTACACTGCTGTGGCACCAACAGGTTACTTTTTTGAAGCTTCAGAAAACTCCTAAGAACGTCGTGCTCCCTTCCTAGGAATTAAAAAGCAGCTTTCTCACGTCATTTAAGTTCTCAGTAAAAATGGATTAAAAATAACAGTAGAAGGATAACAATTTGCAGCAGCACTTTTTTACATTTGTTTCACTTGAATATCTTCAGCCTAAACCCAGGTTGTTTAATTTGCTTTTCAACCCTGAACCTTCAACAAGACTTTCAAGAAGTCTTCTTGTAATTTGATCTGTGCTGATGTGATAAATCACACCCATTATAGACATGTCTCTTAAAAAACAGGTGTTTTGACAGGGTTCTGTATTTTGCAATTTACTTCCTTATCCCAAGTTACTCAGGAAACACCGCTGCATTAACTGCCAGTACTGAGAATCATGGTTTACCATCCATTTGGACACAGTTAAACTGAACTAACCCCCCAAAATTAAGCATAGTCAGGCAATCTGCAGTTACTGAACATTCTTGCCGGGCAATAAATTAGAGCAGGGTGCAGGGTCCCAAACGCCAACCAGCTGTGCCCCATCCACAAACAGAAAACTGTTAGTCATGTGAACTTGGCTGTGTTTGAGCTGACAAACCCTCCTAAGAGACAGTACAGCAGTAATGGCCCATACTGCTTCCAGAGCAGCAAGCACCTCTGCGTGGTGCTCTGAAGGTGTTTAGATATACCAGCTGGGACAACCCTGCTTCATGCTGAATATGTGCCGTATAAACACACTTTTTACAGCTGAGAGTTTTAAGGACTGGCATTCATATAACTTAACTGCATAGGAAGTCATAGTTAAAAAAAAAAAAACAAAACCAAAACACAAAACCACAACTCTTTTTCTGGGCTTTGCTTCTTATTTGAGTTCTACTCAGGCAAAAAAGATGAACAGACTAAGCTTTCTAAATACACGGCTCATAGTTTCCCACTGTGTACTGTGTACCAGCTTAGCACTCCCACTAAATTTGTACAGGTGTGTAGCACAGTAATAAAAGTTACAGGGAACACTGACTGGGGACCCTTCCTTTGCAGCCCATATTTTCATATCGTGTATGACCTCTGTGGAACAACTGCTGTGGAATTTTAACTGGAACTAATGAGTTACAAAAGCAGGTCAGAAAAGAGTTAGACATGGATGAGGAGACATCCCACAGAAGTGCTGGGCATCTGGAAGTATATTCAGTAACTGAAAAAGTAAGAACTCTGCTCCCAAATCATCAGCAATGGGGTTTGCATGCAGTTTGAATACTGCTTGACTAGCTGGGGCAATGCACCGTTGGTCTTAACCACTTGTGTAGATGTGGTTGTCTTTCTAAACTCTCTCCCGCTGGTAAAGAGTAAAAAACAACAATTGTATTTTTCTTGCTTAAAACTTTTTTGGTCAGGTGCAGCACCATCAACTCAGGCATGGTTTCTGTAAATGCTGATAGTGGTAAAAAAAACCAAAAACCCACCCAACAAAAAACCCAAACCTTAAAACCAGGGAATGCTATTATGACTAAGAGGCAGGATTCACTGCACAAAACAGCTATTTCTAGTGACAAAACATAAAGGTAAAACAACTGAGGACAAGACTGCCAGATGTAAAATGGAAAGTTTCCGATTTAGGACTGGCAGAGGAAGAACATGAATTAATATGCAAGAACCAAATTAGCAATACAAAAATCCTCCAAGCCAAACCAAATGCCATTGAAAATAAACCCAGGAACTCTCCTCCTTCGCTCCTGCTCCCTGCATTCCAAGGAGGATTGAATTTAGAATAACCATGGGGAATTTTAGAGAAATCTTACACTAAAATGCTGAACAAAAGCTTTAAAAGGGAGAGACATTATGTACTTAAAAAACACTATTTCTGTCTTTATCATGCTAGATAGTTCTTCAGTACTTCTGTCTGAAAAAGGAATAAATGTTTTGGACTTAAGTATTCTCATGAGTTTTATCTTTAGTGAGATTGGTGATGATTCTTTAGCAGTTTTGAAATGGGTAGTAACTGATAATTTCTACCTGGCTTACTAACTGGAAGAAAAAACAAACACAAAAAAAACCCCCAAAATAAAAAACACATCAACAACCAAACACTTGGAAAATACACAAAATCCACTGGTTGTTGACTTTTCATCCTAGATGACATTTCAGTACCAGCTTTGTTAGCTTTACGTATAGCAATACACTGTCAGGCCTAGGCCTGCAATAATCTTTGTCAGATGGGTTTTACAGGTCTTACACACATTTTTCTGGCGTGAGCTGGCAGATGTCCCACTCCAGGAAGAAAAGCTATTTCACTGCGAATAAGTTAAGTTTATTATATAACATGGTAGGAATTAAATAATAAGAGTCCACTCTGGTATTCCTCAAATTGAGAGGATACCATGAATTGCTCATTGCATGACAAGGGCTGTTATGGGCTTTAAATTGGACTCCTGGAAAAATGTGTGCCAGATTAAACATCAGCAGCACTAGACTAATGGTTGGCTCAGCTGTGGTACAGCTCTGCTCTTGAACTTGCGTTTTGGAAAGCTCCCACAAGATCTGACAGGAATAGGAGCTGCCACACACAACCATGATCCCGTCACAAAAAGCAGACAGACACAGGGAACCACACTGAAAATAAATGAGAGACAGTACATTTAAGCCTGAACAATCAGGAAGAGCAGAGTATCAAATGCTGCAATGAAATAAACAGAACTTACAACTTTCAAGATTGCAAACAGTGGCATGACATCTTACGGTGCTGCATCTCTTATACGGCTACATGGTATGTCTGCATGGGCCTATGCTCCCACATGGACTGGCACTAAAATTTCAGCATGGAAGGGTAATGAAGGGTAAATCAGTGATACTTAAAATTAGTACAATAACCTCACCTCTGATTCAATCCCTGATCACCTAGTAATATCCCTTGCAGGTTTTAACATCTGGTCCTACTGGACATAAAACATCATTCCAACAGCCATATGTGATATTTTTGAGACCTGACAATGAAGCCCCACTCACTCTTGTAAAAGCCATGATTATGTCAAACACACAATTGGCCTCTGCATTTTAAGAGACACAGCTTGCAAAGTGGTTTTAATTGACCTAATATTTCGGTACATGCAGACAAACAGAAGAAAGCAGAATTAGAAACCTCCTACTTTATGTCTCAACACTCCTCCCCAAAAGCTTCATCTGAGGTTAAAGAGCAAATAACATCCCAAAATACCAAGATTCCTCACATTATGTGGGCAGCCTGAAAAACCCCACAAAAATGCAAATGTTATCAGTTTTTCAAAGAGGAAAATTATTTATTGATAACAACTCATCTCTTACATTGTTTCTCAGCACGGAGATAAATGCTATAAATACATTTCACAAGTATGAACAATATGTTAATGGCTAATACTGAAGGCAGAATGTGGTACGAGATGCAACAGTGGATACTGGGTTATCACCTGACAAATGAACGTACTTGCATCTGTGATCCCAAAATGTAGATTTTAAATAAATCATTAAATATATTGAGCAGGACCAGCTAATCTTCTACAGTCCAAAAATCATATGGAGCATTAACAGGAGTTAAAATCTATTCCCTCCAAGTTTACTAACAAGATTTATCTTACCTGAATTTAGCAGCTTACGCAAGTCATCTAGTTCAGCTTCACCTGTATCATTGCTGGAGAGAGGTAAGGACCTCCTGAGGCAAACTAACTTAAGGTAAGTGTCTCAAACTGTAAAGATTTCCTCCTCCCCACCAAGCCACTCAATGCTCTTCATTGATTGTGGCACAACTGTAGATGACTTGGTCAGACTGGACACACAAGTTTTAACTAAAAACAATATGAAATGTATCTCACCTCACGTCCCAGAAAGAGCTAGACAAACTCCTTCAGGAAATACCCTTGTCAGGTCAGAGACAACCTAATTAGCACTTGAGAGGCTTTCCCACCAGCCAGCTACGATCAGCGATCAGCGGCTCACTACTGTTTACAGGGAAGACAACTAATGGCATATGCAGAAGAGTTAAGATGCAAATCAACCTGTCTATCAGGAGATAGGCACTGCTATCCAAGCATCTCTGATAAAATATAAACATAGGATAGCGAATGAAGGAAGATCAAAACGCTCTTAAGTGTGCAAATAAAAACAATGTATGTCTTCATTCTGGTAAACTGTATAAGATCAAGCTTTTGTTTCACAGTGCTGCAGGTATACAGCAAAGAGGGAAGTATACCAAGGGGAGACTGACAATGAGAACATGGGAATTCTAAAAAGGGAAAGAACATACAGAAAGCATCTGAACCCACAAATATAAGTGTGGGTCCGCACAAAAAATAATGCACTACAACTGCAAGATCAGACTTTGGAGGATTAGATCTGATTTCTTATAATCTACTTTTGGCCAAAATAGATTACATCTCTCTAATGCACTTATTGAACTTCCTGCATCTTTAAGGGTTTGGCTGCTAAACCTGTCTGCTAAAATTTGTCCACTGGTATCTCTTCTGAGGCATTTTACTCCATGTCTGGATTTTGAGAGATCCTGAACATGCGCACAGTTGTATTTAGGTAACTGCTGTTCAGCGCTTAGTGTGTTAGCCTGTATTTTGGGAGATTTCACAACAACTTGTTAGTGAACAAACAAAATCAGCTAACATAGCCAAAACAAGCATATTCAGGTTGCTACTGGAAGGCAGGAAGGTGAACAGACAAGGGACAAGCATACAGGTGTATGGCTGTGCAACCTACAAAAAGCCTAGCAAGCATAAGATAACACATAAAGGCAAAGAGCTATGGTTGCAAGTGCTGTCACTTCATAATGGACTTTCTCTCCAAAAGGTCAAAATTCAAATCTCCATCAAAACTACAGAAATACCAAATATTCTACAATACTGTTCACGCCCTCAGTGTTAATATAATAGCAGCATAGATGTATAAGAACTGGAGTGCAGTTGTCAGTCAAATATTTAAACTCTTCCTTGAAGTAGGTCAGTATTTCCAGGCAACCAGAACATAAAAACAAAACAAGTGACCTCCATGCCTATTATAACAAATCTCCAGCAGAGCCTTGGTTTATGAAATGACTGGGCATGATGCAAATGTTGGCTGCTGCACTGGAGAGACTGGCCTGTTTGTCACTCTAGAGAAATTGTGATCAGGCAAGAATAAAATAATAATAAAATAGCAGAGGAGATGCAACATGTTTCCCACCCCTAAAATGCCTACCTTGCCCCTGAAAACGCATGTCTCGCCAGTTAAAGACTGTCCTTTGACCACAAAACATGGCCTTAGGGATGTAGGCTGACCATGGCAGAGATCTCCACCTGCAAGACTCTCAGAATAAAACATTGCTCCTGATGGACCTAAAGAACTAGGTGGCCAGCTCGTAAGGCTTAGATATTCTCAGCAGTTCAAGGACAGAACACCCTATTAGCTGGGTAGCTAGCAGCTTTCTATCAACAGGCCACGTAGCTGTATCCTAGAAATAGTAAAAAAGACAAAGTTGTTTCTCTCGGCTTACATCTTGCATGCACTGAAAGCTCTTAAGTCTGAACTCCCCTCATTCCCACTTCCTGGACATGCAGCAAAGATTAAACCAATTCACTCAGAAACGTGCAGATCATCTTCCTCAAACTAAACCTAAGACTTGCTTTATCAAATCTTTCAGAGTCAAAGACGTTTGTATGTACATTTCCTCAGCTGAGCTCAATATTAGGGCTACTCAAGCTCCTGGAACGGGATGCCACTCTGCACCTCCACTCCCCCTCCAAACCACAAGCAGCACCTATCTAGGAAAAGCTATAAGCTACTGCCTTTGCATATTTGCGTTGTGGCTGCATTTTGGATGTGGGTCAACTTTTGTGCTTGACTGTGTACTGTCCATAGCTACGCAGAGTTATCAGTAAGAGGTCAGTGTCCTGGCTTTTAGCATCGAGTCAGCTCCTCACTTGATGATTATGCCACTCACTGAAATGCACTCCCCCTGGCCCAGTGCATGGACACCCCTGTTTTCTTGCTTCCACATCCTGGCAGGGTTCCGATTGTGTTTCTTCTGCGGATCTCTTCTGGGTGCAAACATGACCGGCCACTAACATAGCTGCAATAGTGCCAGCTACCAAGTGAAAACACTGAGGCTGAAGGTAAGCCGTGGAAACGGGTTTGCCTGCCCAGCTATGTGAAGTGAAACAAACTGTTCTGCTTTTAATGAACTTAATTGCTCTCTATATATGTGGTTGCTAAAACCAAGCCTGCACAGCATAAATCCTGCAAACTGGGCATAACCCTGAAGTCATGCATTTGGCTTGCCAGCTGCATTGCCCTTACTGCATATATACACAAAAGGTCCACATACCCAAAAGGCCTTGTGTTGCAGGGGCAGAGAAGAGGCACCTCTTAGACGGCTCTTGGTCAGAGCAACTACCCTACAAATGGGGAGCATCCTGGATTACACGGCAAGGGGAGATTTGGCACTCGGACTTCTCCTGCTGCTACGTCAAGGCAGGCAGCGTGTCCATCCATAAGGGTTGTAGTAAGCCTGGACGAGGCATCTGAGCAAGTCCTGCCCAGTGGCAGGGAGCCTCCTTCTTTCTCTATTTTCATCTAGCTTATCAGCTAATATTAGTGAGACACAGACAGAGCTTGAGACCACTACTCTAATAAGTACTTCTGGAGTACTGGTCTGCTAGCAGGAGGAATGCCCTGGCTAAGCTATGCCATGCTAGCTAATAAGCAGTTCCATAAAACATCAATCTACAGCATGGTTGTCAGGGTTTTCAATTCTGGTTTTCAGTCCTGCTGACTAGATGACATGTGGAAGGCGGAATCTGGAATCACAGTATCAGGCCGAGTTGAACAATACATCCTATTCTTTCCTCTTGTATAGTTTCTTTGATTCTGTCAGAGTACATTTCCAAGAAGATACGTTATTCTACTTTCAGCCACCTCTACTTTCAGCAATAATCATGGTCTCCAGATAACACTGATACATGAGAGGAAGTAGATCTGTGCACAAGGTAGCCACTTATACTTCTGGGCTGTGGTCTGCTTAACTCATGCTACAGTGTCTCTCCAGAGAGCAGCATGTATCTGCAAAAATTAATTTGAGGACATCACTAGGTCTTCCAGTGGAGATTAACAGTATCTTCTTTGGCAGTTAGCCAGAGGCATGTGAAACAGCCTACAACTGTTCTCATGACATCCTATACAAATGAAAGAGTTTAGTAATAAGAGGCAAGCATTTTTCTTTTCCAGTAGTAAAGCTCAGGCACTTAGAAAATTTGCCCTGTACTGAATAGCAAATAAAGTGCACACATCTAGTTGGACAGACTACATTTGGGTTCTCCCATGCGTTGCAGATGGCTACGTCTCAGAAGATTGGCACAGACATCCCTTTCTACTAGGATAAACTCTACTACACAATTAAATTGCTCCTTATCAGTCTAACAGAAGAGCCTCTACTACATTTCCCGGTGAGTTACTCACTGTCAGCCTGGCCCAAACTGAAGCGAAAGAAAAAGGCAAAGTAATATGAGCAGAGCTGCACCTCTCTGAAACTCAAAGAGGGAACACCGAGTTCACCAACAGATTCAGAACACTGCTTTCTACTTGGAGTTTTCTGTGCACCAAGCTCACTCACAGAGGAAACTGAGTCATCCCAGGTAGTTTCTTTTTGAATCACATCTAGTGACGTTTGTGCTCTGGAAGGGATGAGACAAGCTTATTTCTTCTGGTGAAAAATGTCTCACCCTGCCAGTACGTTTTGGGACAAGAAGTTGCTCTGGTCTATTCAGGTAGTAGTGGGAGATAATCAGAACCCAACTCCTCAGAGACTGATGTTGCCAGCAAAATAAAGCACCTAGGAAGTGAAGTGGTTGCAGGGGAAGTCATCACGTGGCTATTTTAGAGGCCACGAGTGGGATCTGCTGTGCCCTTGTAAGGATTTGGTAACATTGCTGTATCTTTTTTCTCCAAGGCTGGAATTGCTTTCACTGGTGGGTAGACAGAAGGGAGGAAGAAGGGAGCGTATTTGGAGATTGTATGAAATACGTTGCCCACATCAAACTCTCTTCTCTCCTCCTCTTGAGTTTTTCCAGAGAAAAATTAACATTTAATGTAAACCAGCTTGCTTTGATAGCTGCCTGAGTGCTCCATTAAACATTTTCCACACCTCAGGAGAGACATATATCCGGCCGTAAATTCCAATTTGTCATGGATTTTCTAAGTCACAGGTTGACAGAAGCAGCAGTTATCACTCTCTGATCAGTATGCAGAGACCATTACGCTCTTTAGCAATACTCTTCAATGGACGCAGCAAGAGTTAAGAGAATAGATTTAAAAGCAAAGCCCTTTGGTTTTGAACATAAGGCTCCTACAAAAATGTTAACAGAGATTATTTCACCAACACAGCACTGAGTCAGTAATAAAATGTAATTCCCTGCTGGACAAGTGCCATTATTTGTTGTGATTGTAGTTATCACTATTAATCTCCTATTTACATACCATGTAAATGTATACCATACTTTGTAACAGCACACCAAAAACAAAGCCCCTGCTTAGAAGAGTTTTAACACTTCCGCTCCAAGGACAAATTTAATTCTATCAAATATTTAACAGCAGCAGCAGTGTGCGCATGCTGGAATTACTTGGAGCAAGCATTTGCATGTGCGATCCACAACTCCAGCCAGAGCTGGTGAGCACTGGAGGACAGTAACTGCAAAGAAAAAAATCACCCTCCCATACTCCAAGTTCAAAATAATAACACAGAAGTAACTAGCCAAACAAGATTTCACCGTTAAGATTGCGAATTTGTAATCTCCAGTCTTCAAACTCCATCCCTGTATGGGAAATGAGGAAGAGGAACAAAGAGAGGAGAGTAAGATGATCACAGGGTTGCAAAGGTTATGCACACAAAGTGATTTTCTACAGGTTGGGCTCTAATGCCTTTGTAACTTCCCTCCTTTTAAACCAACTAAGAGAGAATTTTGGCTGTGATCCAGCATTCCTAACTTAAGCACCCGCACTGAATCTAAATCCTAGGTGACCTGCTAAACTGTCCTCCTAAACTAAGTGCCTGATTTCCTCTGCATAGCCAAACAGGAGAGGTGCCCTTAAAGGCCTCCAGAGAGAGGCCCTATTATCTTCTCTTTGCTAAGAAACCTTCCCTCTTTACCTATTGAGATCTTGACTGCTCTTGCAGGCCGACCTGCAAACTCCATCACAGAGCAACACAACTCTACAATTCTCCAGCACGTTTCATTCCTTGACATATGCTGGCACAATTCAAACTCAATAGCTTCTTTCAATTTATTCAAACAATCAGGTCTTTTCCCTTTCCGTCATCTGACTCTAGAAAGCAGTATCTTTTGAGGGACTCTGCAAAACATCCAGAATTTTTAAATGAAAGCTGTCTTCTTTCTGTGAAAACAAGCTGCATCTCTCTTCAGCTTTTTACTTTAGGTTGCATCATCCTTTGCTGTTCTATCGTCTGATAAGTGTTGCCAACTATGAGCCACTGAGTCATTGATTCAGCAGTGGCTGTATGAGAATGGGTCATCCGAGACCACACCACTGGGCAGGCGGGACAAGGAAGGCCTAGCCTGCGCACCAGCTGTCAAGCAGTCAGCGTAGCAGGACAACAGTATTTTCCCCCACATCAGATTACTGACATGAGCTGCCTGCGTAGGCTGTTCCAGAGGACCTCGCAGTGGACACTGCTTGGATGCTGTCGAACCTCCTCCTGATGAGCCGGCCCGAGTAGCAGTAGGCTCTGCCTACCCCTGCTTTCTCTCTGTCCTGTAGATCTTGCACCCCGAATTGATGCTTGTATCTAACAGGAGATGGATACGTTAGCAGCCAGGAAAGCAGCACATGGAGGATATATGACAGAACACACAGGATCTGACCCGAATCTTTACTGGGTCGCTAAACAGCATATAATGTGCTGTTAGAGGGCTTTTCTCTGCTGCCGTGAAGCAAAAGTCCCCACCTCAAGTTGCTGACTGTTGTCATTCGCTATCATTTGCTGTAGTCTGTGTTTGAACACTGTAGTTGACGTTTGAGGTGGCTCCCATGCAGCTGTGTGGGAGGCTGGCAGGAAAAGGAGCCCGTCGTGGCGCAGAGGACTGCCCCAGCGCTCGGGTACATCCCGTCTTGCCAAAGACCTCTTTCAGAGCTAAGAAGTACTACAAAGCTACGAAGCCAGGAAGAGAAGAGTTGCTGCTCTTTGGCAACCCTAGGGGAGCACATGACTGCAGCTATGTTCATTAACCTGCCCTACCTACACAAGCATCTCTATCGAGGACAGCATTTGCATCAAACTCTGCCTCCACGACACCACAGGGAAGTGGCAGAGCGGGGGAGGGAAGAGAGAGAGAGTGTGGCTTGGTCAAAAGGTGGTAAAACTGATGAAGTGATCAGCATACGACGGATGTGGGGAGAAAAGCTGTCATTTATTACTTCCTTATACGACGTTTATACCTCAACATTTTTCCAGAAACAAAGAGTCTAAGGAAACAAAGTAAAAGTCACGTCTAATCACTTGTGTTTCTCCTGGCATGACACCTTTCTGAGAAAACAGCTGTTCTGAACTCACGCCCAGCAACTTTCATGACCTTGATACAAATCTCTCAATCTTGTTCCCTGTCATTCGACTTACTGACAATCTTAGTTTTTATCTCCAAAAATAGCAAGTTTCTAGTCCCATCTCGCTCACTGGGTCTGGGGGATGTTCAAAAAGGTGACTTGGTGAAGTTTAAAACAGGCTAAAAAAAAAGAAAAAGTGAGCAGATTAAAAAGATGTAAGCAAAATTATGTTAAGCTCCTGTTTTGTTTTCATTTTTTAACTGTTGGAGGGAAGCTTTTCCTAGGGACTGCTGGAAGGTGAGAACAGGTAAGCTGCTACCAGGGACTAGGCTTCTGCAGAGGGCTGTAAGGATGCACTCTTCGGCTCTGCTTCCAGCCAGAAAGCTGTGCCTCAAAAACTGACAGACTTCTTAAGCTTCCACGTTCATTGCCCCACAGGGTTTAGGCCGACATGCGCCTCTGATGCAAATGCAAAGGCAAACTACTCACAAATTAATCTGCGTAAGTGTCATTCAACAGTAATACAAACTCTGCAATAAGAAGAACAATTCTTGACTTTAATTCTGGCACAGCATAAGCAGTACAAAGGGCAGGGCACTTTGCTGGGACTCCCAAAAGAGTATACGTGGTATTAACAACAAAGGTACACCTTCTCATAGTCATGTCTATTTTTTTGGCAGCAGAGAGGGATATGGAAAATTGCAGGGGGGAGAAACATTCCAGAATTAACATCTCAGTCCCAGCATTTGTTCGTATTTTGAACAGCTTCTGCAACAGGTACTTATTCTTTCTTTTCAATGCAGGAGACATGAGATCTTATTTCTAAATTGATTTTGTTCGGTAAAGGCTAGATTAATGATCTTCATTAGCACTATTTTACTTAACTGCAAGAGTAGTCCCTTATTAGCTCTCCTGCCACCCATCTCCCTCAACGCCATAAGTGTTCAGAGTTAAGGGCAACTACAGGCAAGCAAGGTGCTAGGCACAGCCTTGGGTTAGCAATGCCTACGTGTGTGATTTCACTAGGTTATTTTCAGTTTAGTTTACAGAAATAATGCCACTTGATTTATGTTACCATGCATGAATATCTGGTGGGGGAATATCCCAGGGTGAGATTTCTTGTGCGATATGAGTTGGTGAAATAAAAAGTTGAGTCTGATGATGTTGAAAACACAGCCTATTCTGAGTTCTTCTTAGCATTTTATTTTTTTTTCACATGCCTTTCTTGCAATAGGAGAGTTGTGCTCTGCCTCGGTGCTTACGTCAACCTAGAGGACCCCTCCCAGACAGCCTGTGGAATCAGAGTGTAAGCTTCTTGGCACGTGTTTCATTTCTGTTAAGACTTAGAAGCATTGGAAGGAGAACTAAAATCTGCTCTCTCGGAAAGTATGTTCTTCTCTCAGTCCCCAGAAAACCTTAGCATTAGCTACTACGAGACGACTGACACTGAGAAAAAAGCAAAACAAAAATTCTGTAAAGCTGAATTTTGAGCACATAAATATTGGTGCAAAAGTCACTTCAGTCTGATTTACAGATACCAAGGCTGTGCTCTAAACGTATAGTCCAGATGGTTTAAAAATAAAAATTAAAAAAAAAAAAAAATTCTGATGGAGGTAAATGACCTAATGCTCTATCCACAAGTGGGAAACAGCGAAGTCACAGGGAATGATGACACTTGAGACAATAAATAAAAAGCACTCGCTTAAAAGTAAATGTTCAGTGGAAAGACTGCCTCATTCTTTAGGAAAGCAAACATAGCTCAGGCTCACTAATTTCTGTGCCATGAAACCTCACAGTCCTAACTCAAATGCAGAAGCCTCCGGCCTCTATCCTTCCTTCGCTCAGTGAAGATTTAACAGCAGATTACTTGAGCGAGGTCTCATATTGCTAAAATGATACACCGGTGTAATTGACCGCTCAGACTAGGAAGTATTTGTGGGAAGGCTTGCAAATCAAACACTGCTTGTGGCACATTCACAGTGCCATGCACTGTGCTTCCTTTAAAACATAAAACACTAACAAGCCCCCAGTGTATAAAAAACATTGCTTAGCATAGACTGGCGATTTACTCCAAGACCCCACCGATCCAAGCGGATGTGCTTTCACCTGAAGGTACAGGACTGTTGCAATTTCCACAGTCCTGAGTAAAGAGATGGGAGACACCAGCTCCAGGGCCAACTGGGAATTTCTTCGCGCTTGGGCGTGGAAATGAAAGCCCTCCATGACGGACCTGCTCGCTGCCTCGCTTCAACACCTCCGCTCGCCCAAGCCCCCACAGCACACCCCGTCCCCGGCGCCCATCCGCCTCACCTGCTGTACACCAGGCACTCCATGTGGTTGATCTCCTTGTCGGAGAGGTAGCGGCTGTAATCCTCCCATAGGTCCTTGATGGCAGTGACCGCCAGGATGAAGAGGACGGGAGCCAAGGCCAACTCCGGCTGGAAGGCGTTGACGGCCGGCACAAAGTTGAGGAGCGTGATGAACACAAAGTAGACGTTGGCCAGGCGGTGGAACTGCTCAAAGAGGTTCTTGGGCAGGAAGGAGAGCGCCGTGTACTTGGTGGTCTTGAGGCGGTTGCTGGCCAGGACCATCCTCTTGGGCTTCTCCGCCTCGGCCTCAGGTAACAGCAAGTTGGAGCGCACCAGCCGCGTCTTACTCTCCTTCTTCCTCCGCCTCCTCTTCCTCTGCCTCTCCTTCCCCTCCGGCAGCACCTGGGGCGCTCCCTCTCCCCCAGCCGAGCCCTGGGACATCGCTGCCGCTGCCGCCCCTCCCGGGCAGCTCCCACCGCCAGGCACAGCGCTAAGTTATCATCCTCCGCCGCCCGCCACGGCTNGCAGCTGGGGGGGGGGGGGGGGGAGGAGGAGGAGGAGGAGGAGGAAGAGGGCTCTCTCAAACCCTCTCCTAACCGCTCTGCCGGGACCTCGCTCGCTTTCTCCTCCTCCTCCTGGGCCGGGGAGGGGACGTGGGCAGGCGGCGAGCCCAGCCCTCCTCCCGCGGGCCTCGCCCCGTNTAATTGCAGTCCCGTATTTATTAAAAAGAAGAAAAAAAAAAAAAAAAAAATTTCAGTCAAGCGTTGGCAGCTCCGCACCGGCCTTTATCCAAGGTCCCCCAGCCGCGGCTGCCGGGAGTTAAATTTTATCAGCTGACTCTTGTCAAAATACTGAGCTTTCAGACTAGAATCCTGTGCCACCATGGTAGCCGCCTCTCTGCTCCCACACCGGCGGTGCCGCGCCACATCTCCTGGCTCCCCGCTTCTCTTTGGTGGCCGAGGACCCCGCGCTGGGGACAACCCCGACGCTGGCGACCAAAAAGGAGGTTTCTGATGGAAGGCGCTGGGCTCCGGCCAGCCCCCCGCACGTCCAGGTGGCGGTGTGCTGTAATGGGTGTTGGCTTTTACGTGGACTTTTCTCTTCCCTCGCTGTAGATTGTTCCAGCGAGGGATGGAAAATGCCTACCTCCCGCCATCCGAGGTTCTTCTGGAGAGAGATGCTGTTGGAGGTGAAGACTGAACGCGTGACTGATAGACTTGAAATACCGAAGAGAGAATAATCCAGATCGAAAGACTTAGTCCAAAATATCACAAGCAAATAAATGTGCGCAGATGTTTAAAGAACAAATAATACGAGAATAATGAAGACTTTTGCTACCGGGCATGGCATAAGACTTCGCAGCATCGCTTTATGTTGGGATTTAACAGCACACCCTTTGAATGTGGGATTCCTCAGGCAGCATAAAAAGCTGCCACGGGTCACACCAGGCTGTGTCTCGACTGTAGCACAGGTGCGTTTTGTGGTGTGACCCTTGGTCCAGGTCCTGTGATATCCCAAGGTAGGACCATACTGTGTACAATAGCCAGCTCCTGATACTTGTCAGCGGTTTTCTTGTTATCATGGAAAATAGGCATAAAGTATACACATCTAGTCTTGATACGAGTTCAGGACAGGACTACGACATCTTCTGGGGAGCGTACCTGTGTCCCACAGTTCAGACGCTGCCATGACAAAATCCCTGAAAACTGAGAAGTGAAAGCCATTACCTCTGAGTCTCACAGCCTGTGGTTATAACACTGTGTGGTGTCTTCATGCTTCCTGCCCTCATTTGCAGTGTGTTTGTAGTTGCTTTTAAAAGCATGTAGATAATTACAAACCTCTTTCAGGCCCTGGGGCACTAGGTGTTACTTCAGCACATGGCATGATATTGGTATTGTGTGAAGTTACAAACCCTTTACCAATCTGCCTGTCAACCCTCCTGATGTTACTGCAAACTTAGCAGGGAGTTCCTGGTTTCCCAGCTCTTGTTAGTATGGAAACAACAAAGTTTTACTTTGTGCAAGGGGAAAAAGGAGAATTGGCCTGTCTTTCTTTGCTAAGTCTGCTCCTTTGTTGGTAAAATGTTATCCTGTACAGAAAAATGAGACAAATAAAAAAAACCCTCCCAACTTTAATTTTCTGTGTTTGGTTTTTTGCTTTGGTTAGACAGTTCCCAACTTGCTTACGTTTGGGATTAACTTCAAGGGTAAACTGGAGGGAACAAAAATCCTTTCCTGCGCTTCAGATATGCTGAAATGGGGTAAGAAGGACACAGTATCACTCTGCAGTGTTCCCAGAAACGAAGCTTCACGCACCCAAGGGCTCCCTGCAGGCAGCTGCGGATACTCCAAGAAGTGGATTGCTGGACGTTTTGCCACTTGCCTGCTGGCTTCTATGACCCACTGTTTTGTGGGGCTCGGGTTCACCCCTGGCCCCCAAGGAGCTCAAGCATCATTTGGGCTTCATCTTTCCTCTGGACGGCCCTCTGGCTTGCGTACGCAACAGCTGGTGCTTAGAGGAGAAGCAACAGCAATCTTTGCTCTTTCCTGATACAAATGCACATCAGCTCTCAGAGCAAACCGTTCATATCTTTACCAGTGCCAGGTGACTCACGAGCAGCTCAAGTGCGGCATATCTGAGCAGAAAGATGGTGCACACCAACACTGCCGGGTAGCGTGAGCCTGCGCTGGCAGGGGAAGCGAGCCAGTTGATGAGCCATGGAGAACCAGTTGAGTCCACCACACTCTGATGCCATTTCAGAAATGGTGCGTAGATCAGGTTTCGCGCTGCATATTGAGCAAACAGTAACTGAAAGTGAATTAAGGATTGGATGTGTTAAACATTAAACTTTCAATCACAGTGCTCAAGGCGAGGTAAGGAAAGACAAATGCTCACATAACCCTTAAGCTCCTTGATTAAAGAAAACATCTGTGTAGTATCAAGTTTGGAGAGCCTAACCTGGGATGAATTGTGCTTACACTTAGTGATATTGGCTCAACCTGTGACAACAGATATTCCAAAATTGCCAGTTACAACCCCACAACTATGAGAAATGGTCTATTAAGTCAGTGGGCTGTATTTTAAAACCTGTTTTACTTGCATTCTGTTTTGGAGTGCTCAGGGTTCACATTAACAAGCTTTCTTCCACAAAGGAGTAGCAGGAGGGAAACTTGGTTTAAAGATATTCAACAGAAGCTGGAAGTTCTTATGTAATTCCCAGCTCACATAGCTGAGTTTTACAAATAGATACAGCAGCAGAAAGATAACAAACAATTGGGTGGGAGCCTCTGAAGACTCCTGTGTTTGTTTGCTAAATCCTTACTTTTAAAACAGTTTAAAGCCTTTGTATTTGAGCACTCCAGAGTCAAGGGCCACCCTTGCAAAATATAAAAAGAGATAAAAATATATCTCTATGAAAACAGAGTAGAAAGTACGCAACACCCCACTGGTCAAGAGCTGAAAAACTCTTGTTCTCATATCATTGACTGGGACTTTCTCTATTGCTAGTAAATTGCTTTTTTACTAATACAGGCAAGCTAGATTATCACAAAGCGGTGAAAATTTTTCCATTGCCTATAATGACCTCTCAGTCACATGAGGAATCCAAAGTTCTGGATATTTATATTAAAACCTGAGGACATATAATCTATGATAAATAAAACAAAACTTAGCCTTAGTTTAAAAAGCCTATAAAATCTAGTGTTTGCCAGGCTTTGCTGGCCAAAGATTTTAGCAATGTAGACAGTCCCCAGAATTTAGTCTTTCCTTTCCCTTTCTAAGTAAAACATAAGGTTTTAGAGATCATAAATGTTTGTATCTGAACTCATATTTGAGCTCTCCCTGCCCACACAGTCCAAGTATGTGAGTCTGCAAATAAGAGGCAGGCAGCAAGTTCAGCTTTCAACTGGTAAAAAATACACATGCACAAGTCTGGCCTTAGTTTGGACTGCAAAATCATAAATATGTTGCTTTTGCTGTTAAGTGCAGTACACCTGCATCTCCTTTTTCTGGGGTCTTATGGAGGAAGATGGATGGAAGGAGATTGGCTTTAAATTAGTCCAGGTGACACGTGGTCCCTACAAAGTATCACCCTCTAGAAATGTGAGCTAATGAAAAGCCTGAGGAGACAAGAGCCAAGGACTAGCTTTACTGGATAACCTGGACTAAAATGTGGGCCCTTTACTATTTTTTAGGGTCATTGGAGCAAAACACTGAAACTGGGGAATTTCTGAGGGATACTCTGTGCTCCAACTGAGCAATCCCTGCCATCTGTTGTTGTCTCCTTCCTGTGCAGAGCTCTTCCTCCACTGTCACATGGCTGCTTCTCACTGCCCCCCATCTCACTGGCCAAACTGCTCTGCGTTTTGCTGGGTATCTGCTTTCTGATTTCTTCTGCCATTAACACGAATCCAGGCTCCAATGCCCAATATCTCTTGAATTTCAAGCTCTCCCCAGAGCCTTTCCCCAATGCCTGACTCTTCAACTGTACAGATTTTCTGTACAGATCATGGACTAAAGTTGAAAAAGTGAGAGGTTCTAAGCATCACTTGTGCTGATAATAGGCCTAATGACCTCATCTTTGACAGCCTAGACCATTAAAAGCTGAGACTTTAGGTATGACACTGCTTTCAAGGCTAGAAGGAACTACAGGATTGTCCAGCCCAAGATACTGTATTAACTTGGTCTTTTAGATGTCACACAACCTACACCTTGAAACCATTATTGAGTTCTTATGTGAGCAGGCTGGTTGCTTAGGGATGAGATACCCATTTTTTTTCCTCTTTTCAGAGTCATCAACTCTGATTATATTTTAAGTGTTTCCTATGGTTTGGGGTTTTGTGGGTATGTGAGAATCATAACATCGACCAAAAGACTGCCTTTGGCCTGTGGGTTGCATGGAACAGTTTGAAAATGGCATCCACTTGAACCCTAAGGATGAAAACCCCATAGGCAAAGAGAAAGGGTCCTGAATATATTGCTGATATAATAGTTCATTATTTGACTTTTCATGGTTTTTGAATGCTTAGAGTTATCATTATTCCATTTGAACAATTAACTTCTTCCCACCATCATACGGTGAAGCAAATCTAATTTTAACACATTGTCTAAATTACTAGGCCACTTTTGTAATATTTATATGATCCTGAAATAAAGATTTCTCATATTGGATGTTGCCAGAAAGATCTATCAAATTACCCCTCATTCTCATAAAGAATCACCTTTTTTCCAAAGTACTTATTTTAATATTAATATTAATATTCTAATATTATGGAACCACCCAGAGGCCTCAATCAGAATCTGGGACTTTAAGAACTATAAAAATAGCTGTAAAGACATGGTACCACACATCAGACGAAATCTGTTCTGCCCTTTGCAGATGAGACATATCCCATCTGGCTCTGCATAAAGGGGACAGGCATACATGTTTTGAACTAGCAGAAAGTAGGCAAGAGGCTTGCAGTGTGAACAGCCTGCTAAAAATGCCAGAATTGGATGAGGAGAGACAACAGCCAAAATGGCGTCATTCCTCATTTCCTTCCATTCTGCAGGAGACACACACACAGACACGGGCTTGCGCACACAGAGGCATATATACATGCGTACCCGAAGCTGGCTCCAAATCCCATTCCTTGGTTTCTCAACAGCCAGAGAGGGGAGATTTGGGTCGCAAGGTGAGCAAGAGCCATGAGTGAAAGACAAAGAGGGATGTTCAGTGTTGCAGTATTGAGGGAAGCGGACCTTCTGCAGGACCTGAGCAGCCCTGCTAGCCCTTTTCACTGCAATGGTAAGACATCGTTGAGGAACAGCTTCTGCCCTTCAGAGGTGAGAGCAATGTTATGGGGACCTAGCCAGTCTCTCACGTTCTTCACGCCTTTCACTGAAATGTTTTTTCCATCTACTGTACCCCGAGGGCACCTGCATCTTGCGTCCTACCAGCTACATGTTGCAGGATTTCCTGCTCCACCAGACCACCCGCCCGACGCAGCTGCTCAGCCTGGGGTTCTCAAAGAGGCTGTGTCTGGCACGCAGGGTGCTGAGGTGGGAAGAAGGTTACAACGCTGTGGAACACGTACCTTTGATTGGGGTCCTGTGTGGAAAGAAGCCTGCCCGGAAAACAGCGGTGCAACGTCCTTTCTTCCACCACCTGAATGGCCACGTACGCTCTGCGACCCTGTTTGCACACACACTCCTGGCAAAGGAGCCAGCTGGCCCCTGTGGAGCCGCAGGGACTGGTGACAAAAGATTTAGAAATCTGCACTATGTAATAAACTAGATAAGACACTAATCAAGGTGTAGCAGAGGCTGGAAAGTAAAGAAATAAAGCTCTCAGGGAGCTGTAGTTAGCTTATAGGCATGATAGTTGTGGAAAATACCTCTCTGCAGACAGTGACCAGTAATATTTGAGTTGTAAGAACTAACCATACAGAGCCACTGATCAGCATTTAGAGCTTTCAGATCTTGGACTTTCCTCTAATGATCTCAAATAACTGAAAAAGTGCTGTCGCAGTTGGTGGAGAGAAACTGGCACTTCTAGGGCACCAAGAACATCGTAAAGTGGGTTGGTAGGTAAACAGGTCAGGTAAAGCCTGTGCTCAAAAGCACTTACCACTTTGCACTGACTGTAGAAGAAGTCCTAAGCGACTAGTGCAGAGGACAGTGTTTCACTGGTGGTATCTGGAGGTGGGTGAGGGAAACCTCCCCCTTAATGTCTTTCCCAAGCCAGTCCAGAGCACAGAACAACCAGCTTTCCGCTGTGAAAAACAAGGTTAAACTGGATGGGGGTACACACAATATGAGATGCCTGCAGGAGAAACTCCAGCCATGTCATGATCCTGTGGCCACTCAGCTGTGCCTGACATACCTGCCAAAAAAATAGAGTACACAGTGGCACATTGCCCCCTTCTGCAGTGGGAAAGCAGAAACAGCTCCTTACCCACTTAACCTCCCCACTTGCAGAAACACTTTTTTTTTATATCGGCTTGGTGTCAAAGGTGTTTACTGGGGAACATCCACAAGCATTGCTTCAGTCTCAGCTAACGTACCAATTCACAGGGACACTGCAGAAGAGGAAATGCAGGAAAATCTAATTAACTGCAGAAGTAGTAAAAGCAGACAGATGCTATTTATAGAAACTGCAGTTTGGGAGGATACAAAAGTTAATATCCTTACTGCGACACTGCCAGCTCTTGCTATTTTATGGTAAGTCTCACAGTATTTGTTGCTGTTCCTAAAACTGCGTATCCTTCTATAATGGGATCTTGCAATAATCTTAGCTCGCTAAGGCAAGAAACCGGGGTTGGGAAAAAAGCTTGAAAGTGGGAACCCCAGAAGCAGAAGATAAATAGGAGAGTATAAAAAGACATAAGTTTATGTTTTTGAAACCACTGTGATTCTTAAAGTAATTCTGTGAGATTTTAAAATCCTGGTAATTTTTTACACCAAGCGCTTGGCAATGATTCTACTCATATAGAAGCTGCTGTAGGATTTCCTGTACGCATGGAGTCAAAACCCCAGTTTCACATCTTTTTAAAAAGGAAATACTGTCTCAGGATATTGTTCCTGAATGCCAAATTGGATGTCTCTTCAAATTAAGAGATATTTATGCTTACATTTTGCTATATTTAGGTTTCTTAAAAACTCCCAAAAAGGCTAATTAGAGCTGCTTGAATGAGTTTTTACAAGGATTTGTCTAAGGGGACCTATGCCTGCACTGGAGAATTAACAAAGGGAAGTTGGGGCTCTTCTGCTATTGGGTCATTAGTCAGGATTGCTTGAAGAGAAAGTTGTGCAAACCAATATTACCACATGGTTTATTTGCTGGCTAGTCATGACGGTCAGATTTGCCTTTGGATTTTGTGACTCTGCAGGGTGAAAACAAGACTCCCATTCAGCTCCGATGCTGAGTATGCAGAGAAAAAAGGTGGTTGCAGGCTCTTTCTCCTTCTGGGAAGGGGACTGCTGCTTCCAGTCTCCTGCAGGTTTAGGGCAGCACTGATTGATTGGCTCCTGCCTAGCGCTGACTCAGAAGGGCTAGGCATAGTACAAAGTGGTGTAAATGGGCTGTAAACAACAAGAATTGAAAAGAAAAGGAAGAAAAAACCCTCAAGAGCAGGAGAGAGAAAGGGTGACTTTCCCGCCTTTGGGGAACTCATCTGTAAGTGGAACTGATTGGAAAAAAATCTGGTTGGTTGAGCTTGACTTCTTTGTCTGAAACCTAATAGCCTGAAGAGCTTTTTCTGAAATTAAGGCAGCATTCTCTGTGGTACCTGCTGGGTTTGTCACGAGGCTCCTGATACTGCTTATGGGGAGGTTTGCTCAGTCTGCTTTTCCACTTGCCACGGAGGGAAGGGGTGCTCTAAGGTCTGGGATCCCTGACTATGCAGCACTCATCCCTGGTACCTGGGGCCCTTATAGCTGCTTGGGCAGGTTGCAGGCTTCTTAAAGTGCCTGCTTGCATTTGAAACTGTCAAATTCAAGATTTTGGTAACTTGCATCCTGAAAAATACTTCAAGTAAAAGAGTGGTTTGGGACCAGTTCAGACTATCTACAAAATAATGTAATAAAAAGTAGAAAATGCCTTGTAACAGAGCAACACAAGCTCCTGACTACTTCTACTTTTAATATCTATGCCCAAATTCAGTGCTGAATGCCAAGATCCAAGTAGTTGTTTGCTACTGCCTTAAAAATTCCAAGCACAGACTGCTAAAAGACCACATACTTTAAGAACACTGTGATATATGTCGAACTTACTGTCTGTGTTTGTATTATATGCGACTGACCATAAAAAATAAGTCATACTTTTGGCCTACTAAAGCTAATGAAATTCAGTGAGGCTCTGCTTTTAAGAACAGTATCTAACCAAGTGTTTCTGCAATGCTGTGTAGACCTGACCTGGTTTCTACTGAAGATGGTTCAAGAGATCTCATGAATTCCCTAGAATTTCCCAACAGTTTAGAAACCTCTAAAGCCTCAGGGACACTTATTTGGTTGTGGGTTTGGTTTGGTTTTTTTTCTGGTGAAATAGTGAAATTGGTATTCTCTATGTATAGCGATTCATCTTAATCTTCTGTAGATCACTCTATTGTGTAGCAAGCAACAAGTAGTCAAGTTTGTATGAGAGTGTCATGTATACAGCATGCCACTCAGATACAGCTATGGGGAATGTACGTCACAGAAACAGATGAAAGATGATTTCTAATTCAGCATTTACTAATGCAATAAATAGAGTAGAATCAGAGACTGTATATTAAAATGAGAAGGAAGGCTTTTTATAATTGGCTAGCTTTTCCTGTGCTTGGAAAACCAGAAAATGAGTGCTGGATTGCTTCTGATATGGAAGTAACTCTCAGTGGTGGAAAAAATGGGTATTTATTCCTCCAATGTTGTCCAGGAGCTGAAACTTCCAACTAGTTCCCAATGAACAGTACTTCCATGGTGCTGTGCTGGCTTATTGGCTCGGGAAATTGCTACTTCTCCTTTGTCAGCAGCGTTAGTAATCCATGTTTCTTTCCTTACTCATGTCTTCCCTGCTGGCCTTAATTTAAACAGGTTTTTATTGTCTATGTTTTTATATTATAAGGTAACACTACTGATCCCTGCACGACTGAGAATGACCATAAACAGGCTATATATACTACACAACACCAACCATATGTACACCATATAAGCACACATAGATACACACATTGTGTGTATACACATAGTCTGTGGATACACACACTGGATCTATCTCTGTATGGCATATAAAGATATAGTACATTGTCTAGTAATGATATTTTCATCTGAGAAACTTCAGTAGGGCATTGCTTGCCTCTATTAAATCAATCACATTCATTAAGCCACAACAGTAATTTCACACTGCAACTCAGGCTCCTGAACGCCTTACAAGAAAGGCACTGGACCTGAGATAACTAATGCTTTAAATAAATAACGTGGGAAACCAGAAGGAATGCCAGTGAAAGGGTGGTGTATCAACAGTAGTTAGAAGAAATCTGAAGAGCAGCCAGCATAATAAATTTAAAGGGTGGAGGAGAAATGCAATGGCAACACAATGTTTTGATCAAAATAAAGCAACTTTTACATGTAATGAAGCACCAGTGCATGATTTTTAAAGACCCATGCATTCAACAAGCACAGGCTGCCTTCCAATTTTACAGGCTAATATATCTTCATATTAAGAAAGGATATATCTTATAATTCTCTTTCAACAAAACACCAGACAGCTAACACAGCAATGAAAAACAGAGACTTCTGTTTTAAACAAAAGGATCTCCAAGTTTATATGGCTGAAATTAGAAGTCCAGCCAGTAAACCATGGTGAGTACTGTTTATTCTTACTGTGTTGATTTTCTTTCCGCTATTACTCACTCTCTGCTTCGTTGCAACATGAAAACCTCTTTACTCTTCTGCTCTCTGACCCTCTTTGCCTAGTCCTCTGACTCCCTCTCACCTAGCACAGACCTTGGCCGGATCAGCATGACAAACTGTTGCAAGGTATGTACATCAATCAGAGGAGTGCTGAAGTGTGATCTGCAACCAGCATAGCTGTGCCAGCAGAAACCCTGAGCATGGATTAAGACATATCAGCAAAAGTGCTCTTTTACAGGATGNTTTTTTTTTTTTTTCCCCAAGAGAGCTGCAAAAAGCTCTATCAGCAGAAGTGGAGTTTTCCCAGTCTAGCCTGCAACTGGAGTATGAACACTTTGCCAGAGTGTAGCCTATCAATACCAACCTACCTCATACAGTACTCATAGCATAAATTTGGCTTTCTGTACTCCAGAGGTGAGTCTCCTAAACCCACACCATGGCCTTGGCTCTCTTTCTGCCCTCTTCCTCACTCATTGTCCTGCTTTGCCCTGTATCATTCCTCTCAAACATACCCAAGACTGTGTATCTCACCTCACCACCATTTATGCTGTGTAGTCTGATCTTTACTGTCACATTCTCCACACCCTTTATACTACCTCATGCTTGCCCTCAGAAAATTATCTTCCTGTTACCTGGATATGAGCATTTTTGTATCAGACTGCTAATGCAAGGCATATAGAAGTTAATCTTTTTGTTCCCTAAGCCTCTGTAATGTATAGAAGAAAATAGTACATTTGCGTCTTTTTTATTTGCCATATGGTATTTGGAGTGTTGGGACTCATTTTCAGGCAATCAGGACTAAATTTCTGCTTTAGTTTTTATATGAAAACTGAGATTCTCAAGTAATAACACAGTCTGAGTATCTGGAGGTTTAAGGATTATTATTTTTTATCACCTGCCTTTTGCTGAACAAACTAGTTCAAATCCTACAATACTTCTTTGTTCTCTGCCTAAAACCAGTGAAAACAATCTAACTCCTCCTCAGCTCCCAAAGTTCAGGCTATGTTGATGAGGGGAGAGGGTGGCAAGAGGAAGCACCCAAACCTGAGCTGCAGTTCCACTGCCGGTGGCTGATTACACTGAAATGATCAACAAATTGGGCAATGCCATTGGACCTCAATAGTCACCCTTCTGCTTCAGTGCTAAAATTCCATTCACCACAGGGCCTCTAATTTTGGGAGGAAAAAATGTCTCATCCTATGCTTCATGAAGGAGTTTCAGCTATTGCCATGACACAGTGGTCACTGATTGCAGGGGCCAACCTTTTAGCAAGTGTGCACGATGCCTTGAGGTTTTTATGGGAAACTGGGAACTTAGGTGAGAATATGTTATTTAAATATCAAGTGGCTTAATTTGACTGACAAAACAGATGGAGCAACTATGCAGATAGGATGGAGTTCAGTCAAACTGCTTCCCTTCCTCCTCAAGCTTCTCTGTGTGTAAGGATCCCATATACAATCTTTGGGGCAGAATTCAGTCTCCTTTGACTCCCCCATGCTTAAAAGCAAAGCAAAACCAAAGCTTGGGCAAGAGCACTGGCGTATAATCACCTGTAATACTTAATGTTTAGCTCAGTTTTTGGTCCCCAATATTGTTTTGGTCTGTGCCACCTACCAGTCTTTCAGGCAATATCTGGCCAATGGTTTGGAGCATAATATGTACCAGATATTTGGGTTATGAAGGAGACAGCTTAGCTCTGCATGTGTGAACAGTGCCGTCCTAATGGCCTGCAAAAATCGGGCCATGGCCCATTTGATTTATTATTATAAAAACAGCCTCTGAGGCTGAAATTTTGTCCTTTCACACTTCCATTTAATCCGTTATTTTTATCTCTTCCCTTCTCCACCTAACTAGCTTTTTTTGTCCCCACAGTGAACCAAGAAAGTAATTTGTCTTACCTGCAGACAACATTCACCCTTATTCTCATGTCCAGGCAACACACAGCAAAATTAGGTAGTGTGCTAGCCGTTGCCAGATACTTGCTCATCAAAAGATAAAGAAAGCTCAGGAAGCACTGGCTGATGCCTTGTTGGACAAACCAGTTCTTGAATCTCTTTGCAGATGGAATATTCTCTGCAGCTCATTGACCATCACATGAAAAAGCCACTGCTCTGCTTCATTTTCACATCATCAACGAACTGATGGCACAGCTAGGAACTCTGAAGATCTCTCTACTCCAGATGTTTCTCTCCACTTTCTTCCCACTACATAAAATCCTCTTCTTTTTTTCCCCTAGTGGGGGTTTTAATCACCTTGCAGAAAACATTTGTTGGTTGCCCCGCAAATTAAGGAATCCAAAAGACCCCAAGAGAGGGTCAAAATAAAGCTTTGAGTTGGTATTTAATTAGCATTTATCAACAAACAGATTTTAAAGCAAATGTTAGTACAGGCTTACTAATAAAGGGAAGTGTTTGTATAATGTCACTCCCACTCATTTTCACCTTGAGATATTTTAGGGGTTGATGACCTGGAAAACTGAACAAGCGGTGAGTACTGTACAGACTGTGGGCAGTAGGAAAAACTGTCTAAATTCAGTGTTGTGACGACTTCGTGATAGAGACATCAGGCCCTGGTGCCCTTGGAGTGTAGGTGGGCGGGTGAGTCACTTATTGCTATCCTGACGTGCCATAAGTAGGTGGCTGTACTCCATTGGCAGAGTATAGTCCTTCAATTTTTATTCAGTGAGAGAGATCACCATTTAAAAATGGATTTATTTTGGCTCACACTTGAATACCCAGTGTCATTTTTCATTCTGAGCAGTGAGCCACTTAAAAACAATACACTTTTAGACCTGTCTACTGCCATTTACTAGGCCCATAGGCTCAAACGACTTTGTCTGCTTCAACACAGTGCAAGGTGTCTTAATGTGGATGGGCATAGCTGGAAGCAAAACTGCAACCAAAAGCTACCTTGGAAAAACTCTGTGCTTTAAATGTCTTTTGTCGCTGGTCATGCTACCTTTGACAGAAGCCATGCATAGGAAAAGGCGTAGGAAAAATGTGTAGGCAGGATGATGGGTGATGCACTTATCTTATTCCAGACATCATTTCCTCAGAAGACTGGAAAAACGCCCCTGTCCAAGAAGTCTGGTATCGCTGCTATCTAAATGGGAGTTTAATACTGCGTTCCCTAAAACTGGTTGATTGTGAAAATCTGTCAGAATTATTAGCACATAATATTGCAGTGAAGCTTCATACTTTATAGTAGCCTTCAATGACCTGCTGTGGAGTATGTACTCTTTTGCTAAGGAGCATATACTGCCCACTAACAAGCATGTGGTTGAGGGGGCCATTATAGAGACATTCCAGAGGTCTTCCATTATTATTAAAAATGAAATATTCACCCACACTAACATATATTTTTGCTACATTCTCAAATTCTTTATTTTGTGACAGGCTGGACAAAGCTCCTGAAACCTTAGGAGCAAGTCCTAGATATGTCTGAATCATTAACATCCAAACCAGCCAGCCACAGTATGACAATTTGAAGGGCCTGTAGTTAAGGTGAAAGATACTTGTTCAAAAATGTCATTGCTCTTTCTGAGAGTCCTCCCTCTTCACTCTCCTATGCTGTTAGGAAACTGGATAGAGACTGCAAAAGCAACACCAGCTCTACAGCCCTATCAAGTTTCAGATTCAGAAACTGGTTATCCAGCTTGGATTGATTTTTTCCCCCCTCTTCTTGGAGAAGGAAGAGCTTGTATTAGATTTACTTTTTCCTCCCTCTTGTGTTCAACAGTGAACTTTCTTTGGATACGTTCAGGCACAGACCCGCTTTTGTATTTCAGCCAGGACAGCCTGGTCTAAGAGCTGCTTAGCCTTGATCCCAACTGGAAAGGCCTTGCCCTGTTCCCTAGACATCCAGCACCACTGTGCTGGTATCCTGGTCTCCAGGGGCTGCAGGTATGCCCACTAGCTTTGACCACCATCAGCCTTCCCCATGCAGTCTTTGCTTCTCTTCCATTTCTTCTTCCCTTGTTGTACCTTCTACCACAATCACCTCTCCTCCTCATCTGTGCAATCCAACCCCTGGGGCAATTTGATCCTCCCTGAAGGCTGCAGGGATCTGGTCGACTTTTCTCTCTCCCAGTCCCTGTTTCTCTTGAAGTCAGTGAGTTCACTTTTTTCTCCCTCTCCTGAAGAAAAGGCCCCCAACAGCTTGTACCTGTACAGCCCTTCTTCCTAACACAGATATTTCAGCTAGCAGTCTTAAAAGCCACAGATTCTTTCTTTAAAAGGTATGGGCAAATTTGAGTTTGGTACAAGTAGTCACAACACCAGTAATGCTAATAGATTTATACCAGGGACAAAATTAGTCTAAATTGTCTGGTTTTCATTTAAAATAACTATCCAGAATAGAAGATGTGCACTCTGTGCAGCCACACAGTTAATTCGTCCTCGTTGCCTGTGTCTGTTGTGGCAGGTTGATCTTTTTAAAGATTGAAGTAATAAAAAAATGTTTCCATTTCTACTAATACACCATTGTTTGCAAGTTTGGATAATTCAGTATACTTTTGATAGGTTTTTGAGAATTAGCTCTTGCATACTGCATACTCATTTTGGGACAAGAAAGACTGCTCACATATACTTGTTAAGTTATAGTTGAATTTGCTACTACAAGTAAATTCCTACAAATACACATTATTTTGAAAACCAATAATGTAGGCAATAATAATTTAGTGAATATTTAAATATTTTTAACCTGTGCATGTATAGTAGGTCAAACGGGGACTCTACCTTTCAGGCTCTGAACCTAGCCCCACTCACACACTGCAGTGATGAGGTTTTGTAGAACAATTTACTAGAGTTTTGTTCTTTGTTTTCACCACAAATCACTCTGAGGATGTATGTCCTTGTTCTGCCACTAGTGACAGGGTCTGTACAGGGCTGAGTCATCTCCCCGCTCCACCCAGATCTCCACTTCATCCGATTTCCTATTTGTCTCCTTTGGGGTTTTCTGGCATGGGGACCACCTCTCGCTGTGGGTGAGTGTAACAGCATGCTTCACAAAGGGTCCTTAATCTTCCTCAGTAACTCTACTTTGCGTTTCAGTACCACGTTACACCAAGCTGAGATATTAATATAAAACCATAATTTCTGCTAGAGCATGCAGGTACCCATGCTCATACGTGGCACTCACGTGTGACATTTGTGCTGCTCCTCCCTCCCCCAGCATCTTGTCACTGTTCCTTTGATGTTGGTCAGCTGCCCCAAAGCAGAGATGGCAGAGAAGTGTGTGTGAGCTGAGCTTCAGTGTGAAGTCTGGTCATGTAACTTGGACCCTAACCCAGCAGCCACCTTTGTCTTGATGTGGCTGGGGAGCCCTTGGTGCCTTTTTCTGCTCAGCAGCCTCAGCAGAGGAGCGGTGACAAGCACTGGGGACAAGGTGGGTTGGAAACACCCCAGGTAGTTGCCCTAGAGGTACTGAGGAAGATTTAGCTGCTACATGAGCTGGTACCTAAGCTCTAGCAAAAGCTGGTACCTAAGCTCTATGCAACAGTTTTTGGCTGTATTTGTAGAACACTGAGTCCGGAGGCAGCATGTGGAGCAGCAGAGCTTCAGAGCTTCAGGCAGCTACAACAGCAAATCAGTTGCTGATGCGCGCAAACTGTTGGTTTGTCACCTGTAAACATAAAGAGAAAACAGACAGGAGAGATAGAAGCCAGCTGAGCACCCAGCAGAAGTCTAGAGCGAATCATAACTCACACAGTGGTCCAGAGAAACCACCACAGATATTTCAGGCAAAAGGTCCTGCTTTCTTTCTCCTTTTGCACCTCTTGCATGCCCAAGGACCACTGGCTTCAAAGTAGTACTGATAATAATGTAATGGATGTGGCGATTTAGCAAACAACAGTGGGAACACAGAAATGTACAGCAGTGGTGGTCTGAACAGAGATGGGGGGAAAAAAACATTCAGAAAGCTACTTCTGTAGAGAAATGCTACCAGGAGACGTGTAGGTATGCATCTAATCCACTGAGAAGAGTGGAGAGAGCTACCAATTCCTCTGATACATAACCCAGGATCTGTTTTGATAATGCAGGAATATAGCGGTTTTTGTGCAAGATGTTGTCTGTGATGTGGAGGCATACGAAGGAGAATGAAACATTTAAAATTCAAGGCTGTCTATGTAAGAGACAGTGTAGCATGAATGGCCTCATCTGGAGCAGAATCTCATAAGGAGATTTGGGACGAAAACCCGTCAGACAGCTAATAACTGTTTATAACCTTGTGTTGATTTGAATTCCTTTAGATTGGTATAAACAGCAGAATACTGACCACATCAGTTTTAAAACAGGTCTGTCAAGACATTGTTAGAATTCCCCCTTCCTTCAAGTATTTTATGCCCACACCTGAAATACTAGAAGGAAAAAGTGCCATTCAAGGAAGAAACCCTTACACTTAGGAAGCCCTCAAGCTCTCATATTCTTGCAGGGCACAGCTAGGGCAAAGGAATCAGTGTTTTTCTTTTCTTCTACCATCCCTGTAACTCCTCCTGCCCAAGGTACGGAGCCTGTGCTGCAACACACCTCTGCTTCTGTCAGACACCTCTACCAAAGTCAGCGGATGCTGACACAAGCTATTTTGTTATCATTAAAGTCCATATAGCTTTGCCAGCTTGGCAATAGTCTGCGATTTAGAACGATAAGTAGGCCAGAGTGCCTTGATATTTACAGCCTCAGCACACTAGCTATTTTCTTTTAATTACAAAATCGCTATGGCTACATTAAATGCCAGATGCTTCTTGTTACCTTCCAGTTCCAGTTCACTTCAGTTAACGCCTTGACTAGAATGTCTTGACTGAAGCACCTTTTTCATTGTGCCCTTGCTTTTCCCATCTTAGGTATTGCCTTGCAGTGGTTGTATGTTTGTAATCCAGACCAATGTAAAACAAATAAACCAGAATGGAGGCACAGTGGGCTTCAATATTAAGGGGGCATTAGTTATATCCAAGGGGCTTTCTGAACAGAAAAGGTCACTTCCTTTCTCTTGGTGGCCATCACCTGCTGGAAGGCAGGCGTTGGCTTCAGTTCATTCAGAGTCTTATTAAACTGATTTGTATTTTTTTAAACTTTGGAGCATGGTGATAGCGAGCATGACACCTGCGTACAGGAGCGGAAAGCAGGAGGGGAGGCCAGCTGCTGTGTCCTTCTTGCTCTTTCATGCTCCTTGGCTGGTGGATATTAAGGATTGCAAACATACACTGCATGGATGGTTTCTGAAAAAAAACCCAACCAAAAACCCACCCCACTCCCAAAGCAACCAAACAAAAAAAGCCACAACAGAAAGTAACTTCTCCAAGTCAGTGTGAGCTGATTCTAGCAACTCTGTGCCAAACTGGCATAAACCCTACAGTGAGCAGACATGGCTTCGGGGAGAAGGACCTGTGGTGAGTGTTTCTGTCTCACAGCTATTTCCCTGGCTCACAGTCCATAACTGTATGCTGTTGTGATTGAAACCACTAAAAAAATCTCTTTCCTGTCTGGTTTTTACATTATGTGAATCTCAGTGGCAACCCAGAAGTAACCTCATGGGCCCCTGGGGAGGTCAGGCTGACAAGGTCAGAGAATGATGAGCATTCATGTTTGCTATAATTGTGATTTATTTCCCATGTAAAATTCACTAATCTCAATAAAGATGCATGGACTCTTCTTGAGCCTACATAGACTGTTTCATACTCATCAATAAAATGGTTTTGGGGGCATGTTAGGGATGTAGCTTCTCTGAAACTAGTTCAGTATTTAATTTCTGCTAATGTACACTACGAGATTGTGTCTAATTCAATTTGCAAAAACATAAAATGCCATTTAAGGGGAACTCATATGGTTAAATGAATGTGTAACCCAGATGCCTCTGTAATTCCTTTCGATGTCATTAATTTGATTTGCTGAATTGTTATTTACAGACTCTAGTTCCATCTAAAACAGAATAAACCTCAGAGAAGGAACCTCAGTAAGTGCTTTTAGGAGTTTGTTGTTTTTCTGTGCAATAGCACTGAAGAATACTGATGTCTCTTCATATCTTGTCTTCAGCCTTGTAACTTCATTAATATCATTACAGAGAAATATCACAGCACTGACAAATGAAAAACAAAACAGAAAACAAGAATACCCAGAGAGATTACTTAGACTGGTCTTGTTCACTTAGGTATCACTGTAGTCCAATGAATGCCCAAGTCAGTAATAGTGAAGTCAAGAGAATTTCCGTCTCCATTTATCACAAGTGTAACAGAAAAGTAGTGTACTGGTATCATAGCTTGGCCTTCTGACAGCCCATTTTTAATTATTTTGTGTAATGTGCTGCATGTGTGATAATCCAAGTTGCCGCAAGATCAAGCAGACAACAGAACCCAACCCAACCTTTTATACAGTCAGTCAATTTGGTATCTAGAGCAAGGGTGCCATCTTTAAATTCCCAAATTGCAGAGCTAACCTCAGTTTTGAAAACTTTATTGGATATTTTGCTTTCTGTTTTTTATTCCCCTGGAGTTAATGTAGCTTTAACCCTCCCAGCCTGACTGGATCCCCTTCAGCTGGATTAAGCTCAACTCTAACTGTTATTAATGAACTTGAACTTGGAAAGCAGTTTAGTCACAAAATGGGCTGGAGCAGCAGCAAACTCACCCTCATGCACAGGCAAACAAGTCAAATGAGCAGAGACGAAATGCTGAGGGTGCACGTGGGCTAGTTATAAACACTGGAGCATTGAAATTATAGCAATGCTCTTCGGAGATTCTGGGGAATTTCTCCTCTCGTGGTGTCTACTATCACTGGAAAAGGTGGTGTTAAAATGCATTGGTAGAGCAAAACAGTTACTCCTGAGGAAATGACACTCACACAGGGCACATTGCAGGGAATTTTTATTTTGGACTAGTTTTAACTTTGTCTCACGGTCTGAATGCCCGTTAGAGGCCATAGTGGTATGACATTGATCTCATCAATGTTTACAAATACTTAAAGGGAGGGTGCCGGGAGGAGGGGGCCAGTCTTTTTTCAGTAGTACCCAGTGATAGGACAATCACTGGGGCAATGGGTATAAAATCGAATACAGAAAGTTCCAGCTTAACATAAGGAGGAACTTTTTTACTTTGAGGGTGGCAGAGCACTGGAAGAGGCTGCCCAGAGAGGTGGTGGAGTCTCCGACACTGGAGACATTCAAAACCCACCTGGATGCCATCCTGTGCAACCTGCTGTAGGTGGACCTGCTCTGGCAGGGGGGTTGGACTAGATGATCTCTAGAGGTCCCTTCCAACCCTTAACTTTCTGTGATTCTGTGACAAGAAAAAGTGTGGTTGGTGGGGATGTCCAGGAGATTTGCTCCGAAACCCCACTTCAGATCTGAAATGCTAATGTAGGTGCACCCCTGAGGTCAGTGAGCAAGGTGCTGCCCAGAAATTAAATCTCTACATGGGAAGCTCAGCTGTGGCACTGGAGTTTCCCAGGAATTAAAAGCAGGACAGATGCATTGGTTTGAGTCAAGATGTAAGTAACAGGAACGAAAAGCAGCCAAAGAATGTGCAAGAGAACAGAAGATGGTAACAAAACAAGTCTTAGCTGAAAAGGGGGTCGGTTACTCAGAAAGAATTAAAAAACATGTGGGGAAAAGCTAAATGCAAAGGAAATATTTTCCTGAACATTTAATATTTTTTTCCTCAAAAAGAAGTGCTGTTTTAGAAAAATTCTGCAAAAAGAAATTAAATGGTAAAGGCTCCACCTACCCTTAATAAACATGTAGCACCTTTTCTTTACATAGGCTATTGGAGTGCAGAATTTGTGAACATAGATTATGTTGCACATTTTTCGTCCGGTTTGCCCCTCATTAGGAAGTAAGCACTCAGGGAAGAAATAAGCCTTATCTGGTTTGCTACCCGCCTAACAATTATCAGTCGGCATCAGGCAACGAAATGAGGCTGAAAGAGTGAAGGATAGATGCAGATGCTGGAATCCAGTGAGGTCAAAGGAGTGACACGGATGAAAGGAATGAGAAATTTTCTTAAGTCTTGTTTTCAAATGAGCAGCTCTAGCAGCAGAACAAGCGAAGTGTGTTTCGCCTAGGGACTTGTGTCTCATGACTGGATTCTCAGGTGTCTAATAAAGTAGAAGCAGTCGTCTGAGATTTTTTCTCTCAGGTGGGTTATTCAGAATGTCTATCGTGTGATTTCTTGTGATTGATGGGTTGAGCTAGGGGCCTCCCCTTGATGGGTGTGTTTTTAATGATCTCTCCCTTTACTTGGTTGCCTATTCCCATAAAACAGGTTGGGTCTTAGTGTCAATGTCTTTTTAATCTTCATATCAAATTTGATTGACATTAGTTAAGTGGTTCAAGCATTAGTGGGTTGTGGTGGAAAGGAACAAGGGGATACATAGAACCAAACACTCAGATACAACAAGATTGCAGAAGTCCTATGTCCTTTAGAAACCAGGCTGGAAAAAAATAGATAGGATCAAGCTCTGAAAGAACATTATTTCTAGATTCTTGGCATTTTTCGCTTTCATTTTAATTCAGTTACCAGAGGTTGAATGAAAAATTAAGAGTACCACCTAAAAAAAGTGCAGCTGCTGCATGTCATCAAAATTGAGTGTTTTGCATTAAGTTGTTTGCTCTGAAGTTTGATAAAGCAGCTGAGTTTAACTGCCTTCCCCTTGGGGATCCGCACAGGAATCTGAAGTTGCATCCTTGAAGGATGTGTTTTGAACAAAAAGGAGAAGGAGGCTGCTGTCATGGTACTAGGAACTGAGGAAGAAAATACCTGCTTGACTGAGCTGCCCTTTTTATCCATAGTAGTGCAAGACAAGTGCACTGAATCAAAGCCCAGGCTCCAGATGCCATGTACAGTTAGAGATGGCTTCCTGCCAATGAGTTTCCAAAGCAAACAAGGAAGAGCAAATTTGTGTAGCATGAAGTGCAGCCACACAGGGAGGCAGTGAACAGGGTGGTTCCCTTCAGCGTGGAAGGGAATGTTAAGTGTTTTAATACAATGTCATTTTAGCCAGCACAGGGCCTGAAAGAAAGCATATGATTTTTGACTCTAATCTTAAGCTCTCTGAGCTTAACCAAGTTGGCAGTTCAATAGTGTTTCGGCTGGGTGATATAATACTGTCTTTGTGCCTTCCTTTAGGGCATGTCTGCATGACTTAGAGTGGTTTCCAATATTGATAACCAACATAGCACCGAAGTAGATCAGAAGTAAAATCTAGATCAGAGTAGCTGAGGCCAAACAAACTCAAATGCATTTGGCAATAAAGTGCCAATGGCAAGATCTGCAGATTCATGCAGCTGGCCATATCAGATGAGAAAAGCTAGCTTTTAATTTCGAGGTAAGTGTATGGGGAAATAGGGTAAGTGGAAACACCCATTGGTGTAAGATGCTTTCCACGGCTAGTACAGTGAAGGAATAAAGATGTTGAAAATAAACACCATCTAAGAGAAGATTTTGTGTCCTTCAGCCTGCTTGCCATATGTGCTTATCAACTTCTGGAGTTGTCTTTTATGAATGCTAAAAATGGTTCGTGCCTTGTCTCCTTTGGTGACAGGAGAGCCAACTGCCCTCTTGCTCTGGCTGACAAAGAAGCACCTGGCTCTGGTTCATGGCTTGGAAACTGCTATGCTTGTTGTTTATGGATTTAGTGCTAAGGGGTCTGGATAAAAAACCATAAAATTAATATATAGGCTCTACAGCAGTGCATCTGGGAAATTTAAATGGGTTTGCACCTTCACAAGAATGACTGTGGAGGATCACAGACTGAAAACGGTGGTTTCATTTTGTTACAGCAGTGGCCTGGGTAGCAGGGAAACTTCATATGGGATAAAAATTTCATATCTGAGACTGTGATTCATTCAGAGACCATAACTCCATTCTTTACCCTCCTCCGCCTGGTTATCCATTAAGCTAAAAAAATAAGTTAAACCAGACAAACGTAATGAAAACCAAATGTTGCTGATGAGTTGGTTTGCAGGGGAAGCCAAATTCTAGAAAATACTTCATTACTGTTTCAGTTGCCTTTTTTTCAACGATTTCTGAGTTCTCTGATAGTCCAGAAGTTTGGGAGTATCAACACAGGACTGAGCTGTGTCCCACATGCAGACATGAATGAAGAAACATCCAATTGAAGGCAACAGCATGGTCTCTGGGATCAGAGTGAGATCTTTCCAGTGGCAGATGCAAGTGTCTTTGAACACATTGTGGAAAGGATGCATGTTACTCATCACACATAGCAGCTCTGCACACATCGGCTCTCTGATAATTGTTTACTGTGACTGCACTGGAAAAGGGGGAATCCAGAAAAGCGCCACAAGCGATGCGGTCTGTTTCCCCCTGTTGGTTACCTGTGTTCGCTACAGAAGTGTGCAGGATGAATCTCGGGGATCAATACAACTACCACATTAAATGAGGTGCCTCTTAAAAGCTAGGCAATAAGGGGCACCTTCGCTGGGGTTTTGGCAGCTCTCTTGAATCTCCACAAGGATTCAAGTGTCAGCTGCTGGATAAAATAGCCAATGCCATTTGACTGGGGCCTGGAGGGGGATTACTGAGCTGCCCAACATGGATTTGGAGAAAAGGGTCAGAGCATTTTAAATTGTGTTGAACCCCAGTTTTCAGTTGATAATATTTTCCTTAACTTAAAAATTACCAAAACTGCAAACCTGCTCCAAATTAATGTTTTAATTTTTTAATTTTTCTTTGGCTAGTCTTGCCATATAGATCCTAATCATGCACACAGTAAAAACAATGTCCACTAATTCCTCCTGCTTCATATACACATATACATGTATTCCCAGTAGATATAAATATATGTCTAAGACTTCAGCACTGTTTGAGAAAACAATTATTTCTGAAACCAAAACTTACTGCACCAATTTGCTATTCTGCCTGTGAGCATTGTTTCTTTACTTTGTTAAAAATCAAAGAACAACACACTATTATCTTTAAACTACAGATGTCGCTCATGTTTTTATTCCCACTCTTCTCCTAATGCTGCATAGTACATAAAGTTTTAACTTGTGCACATTTGTGCCACCTGATCTCCAAAGTGTCTGTATGGCTCATTTCTATAGCTCTGTCTGCTTAGAGATTGCTTTTTTATCGTGCAGCATTTTAGAGTGGGTTCTGTTGCAATTCAGTATGCTCACATTTTAGACAGGAGATATATATTTTGTATATATGTGTGTGCGTTTGTGCATATGTGTGTATTTAAAATAGAGATGTCAGTTTTCAAGAGCGGAAATATAACCTGAGCACTGCAAGTATGGATTCAGTGTATTTCTTCCAACACAATTATCTGAAGATGCAGAGACCTGTTATAGTAAAAAAGCAGCCACGTAACATTTTAGGAGCCTAGTAGGTTAAAGTATATTTCTGATTAATTTGTCACTTAAACAGCCCTAACTCTGTAGTGTGAATTGCGGACTTAATAGCAGCTCCCAGCTGAAATGTATGGTGTTTGCTTGGCTGAGCATCTCAGTCAGCTTTGAAAATTTTAAACGTGGATGTATCCCTGATGGCCTTTTGGGATCTCCAAGGAACAAACCCAACTGTCTTTGCAAGGCACCCCTGCTCAGGGGAAGGCAGACAGGTGATGGCACCTGGTGATCAAAGATGCCAAAGTCACCAGGGAGCTCTACAGATACCACATTGGGAGCTCATTCACAGATAGAGCCTGGAGCAGATGGCAAGTCAGTGCCATCTGTGTAATCTCAGAGACGTAAGCAAAGCTGAAGCCAGCTAGATGAGAACATCTAGCTTTTCTAATACATCACAGCCTTAACCACAATATGGGAGTTTGTGCAAGTCTGTCCTTGCCAGATTGTCAACCTCAAGTGACAGCTGTCCAAGCAAAGCCTTGCAGCACTGTCTGACGTGCTGCAAAGAATCCCATACTTCCTTCATCAGCCAACAAAGGGGCAGGATTCCAAACCCCAGATTTCTTTAAAAAATAACAAATCCTGGCAGATCCAGAACCTCAATGGCCAGGCACAGACTAATGGCAGAATGGTGAGAGAGGAGAGGAAAGAGAAGAAAAAAGGGAACCCATGCCATCATTCTCCCCACCTCCATGTCCAGCTGCTCCAGACAGCAGTCCTCGCTTGGCTGTCACATGTCATTCAGCAGCAGCAGACTGTTAGGCTGAAGTCTCTCCTATTGTCCCTGTCAGCGTGGCCATGGTGTTGCCCCTTGGAGGAGGCGGTCCTGATGGCTGAGCTGTGTCAGAGGAAGCACCGGGGCCCTTGCCTTGCTCTTCTCTGTGTACTGCCTCAGAGAGGCCACACAAAACCTAAATGGAGCAGTCTTTCCCCTAAACCGGAAAGACATTTTCTAGAGGGATCACCAGAAGGATCTGTCTCCCAGAAGAGCTAGCACATTAACATCTTGGTCTTGTATAAGGTTGTCCACTAGTAGGTATGAAAGAGTTTTGCTAAAAACCATGATCACCCATGTTTCACTGACGGAAGGTACTGAGTCAGAGAGAAGCTAGGACCTCACCTATGCTGATAAAGACAAGGAAAGAAACCAGACACTTCCTTTCAAGACTAAGATCCAGGCTTGTGCTTGAACCACTGAAGATCACACTGACTTCATGAAGCTATGGTCCATGCTGGGCACTAAAGAGTTGGTTATACTGGAAAACACCTGCATTTTTCAGATTTTTGAAAGTTCTGCTCCCTGGAAAAAAAGTAAAAGCACATGGTCTCCACACTGGTCTCCTAAAACAGCTCTGTAGGGTAAACACTGTAGCTGACACTACATGAATTTTGACCCCATGACCTGCTGTATTTCCTCAGCCTCTTTGCATTCTGAGTGGTGAAGGAGCTGAGAGAAGGAACTTCACACAGCCCAGAACTCTGTAAAAATATCTGTTCAAACCTGTAGTGTGAGCATCTGGGCTAGTTAGAAATGTGACGGCAGGCCTGACAGCAAGTATACACTCTATAGTGCCACACAGAGAAGAGCAGCCAAGATTACCCTAAGGGATGGCTCTCAGACATAGCACAGCACCACGCAAAAACCTTACTCACTTCATGCTGGCTGTGTTGTGCCTAAGGATCTCCGTGCCGAACTGTACCATTCCACATAATCATGCTCAGAGCTACCAGCTGCCCCTGGCGTGCCCAGGGTGCTGGTCCACACACTCACACTTAGCTGCAGCTGAGTATCATCATTCGTCGTGGCCAAACTCTATGGCTTGTTCTGGGAATGCAGGCATAAGTCCCAGCAGTGCCTACGCTTGGGTGGTTTGCTCTGTGTTAAGAACAAAGGCAGCTCTTGGAGCGCATCTAGTCTTACTATGGAGGAGAGGAAACTCACCCTGCAGGTCGCTGGGAAAAAGCATCTCAGCTGATGCAGGAAAGAGGGACATAAGTTCTTAAGTCTTAGTAGTTCCCTGGGCAAAGGAAGCACCAGTGACAATGCCATAAACAGTGCAGGAAGGCTGTAGGTTGCTCGGTAAACTTGGATTTTTTCTGTACTTGCCTTCACTTTCAAATCATTGGTGTTCCCAGGGCTCTGAGGTCCCCTAACATCTACAACAATTTGGTTGTAAAGCACCAAATCCTTTTTTCCTTCAAATTGTTATGAGCTGCAGCCTCTTGCAAGTAAATAGCTCCTTCACAGGAGGGTTTAAATGGAGAAGTGTGGTTTACAATCTTACCTTCATCAGCGCATGCCTGTCAGGACTATTGAATAAAAACCTCAATGTTTTCTCAAGTTGTTCTCTGAGAAAACTTGGTGCTGAGAAAATCAGATCATATTTCTTCTTTGTTTACACTGATGGCACTGACTTTTCATGGAGGGGCAGGGAGTTAATTTGAGGAGAACTTTGCTTTCATGGGACAATAGGTCAGGATGTCACACAACACTCTTCCTCTGCAGCCTCATGACAACAGCTGGGTAGGAGGAGATAGCTCTGCCCGCCAGCTCCCAAACGGTTAGATGGCAAGTGTGACTCCTTTTCAGCCTTTGAGTGATTTGGAAGAGGAATTTCAGGCTTTTCATTCTGCCCATACTGAATGCAAAGTGTTGCACAGCAAACAGTGTCCTTCTGGAGAGGGAGCTGCAGAAGCAAATGGACACCATGACTAGGATGACCCAGAGTGGTTTTACATGTCCTGCACCCTGGGTCATGTTGCTTGTGCACACTGCTGGCAGTTAGCTGTACACCGAGACAGGGGTTTCCTGCTCCACTGGGGAAGTGTCTGAGACACACAGTGGGCATGTGGAGCTGTCGGGTGCTGCCAGAATTGCCAACACGTTCAGAGCTCCTCAGCTTGTGCTGAAATGCTGGCAGTAGCCATGGCCTTCCTTCCCAGGAGCTGAGCCCTGCCGCTGTATGTTTAAGCCTGGTTTGGGATGAACTTTGGATCCCTGCTAGGCTGATAGCATTTCTCAAGACAGGGAAGTCTTGACACAGATGTGGACCTGTTGGAGTACGTCCAGAGTAGGGCCACAAAAATCATCAAAGGGATGGAGCACCTCTCCTATGAGGACAGGCTGAGAGAGTTGGGGCTGTTCAGCCTGGAGACGAGAAGGAGAGTCCTTCTCTCCGGGGAGAGGAGACCCCGGAGAGACCTTATTTTGGAATGGGGAGACCTTATTTTGGAATTCCAGTACAAAAACGGGGCCTACAGGAAAAATGGGGACAAACCTTTTAGCAGGGCCTGCTGTGATAGGACAAGGGGTAATGATTTTAAACTAAAAGAGCATAGATTTAAGAATTAGATAGAAGGAAGAAATTTTTTACGATGAGGGTGGTGGAACACTGGAACAGGTTGCCCAGAGAGGTGGTAGAAGCTCAGTCTCTGGAAACATTCAAGGTCAGGTTGGACAGGGCTCTGAGCAGCCTGATCTAGTTGAAGGTGTCCCTTCCAACCCAAACTATTCTATGATTCTAAGTCCTCACTGGGCATACTAGTCCACTCCTCAGGCTGTTGGGCATCTAACTGGTGGAGTTTGGTAGGAGTGGCTTTGGCAGGAGCCTTGCAGCTGGTTGCCCAGCAGGCAGAGGAAGCTGAGGGGATGCTGAGGGATCCATTCCATGCTGAGGGAATGTTTTGGGCCTGAGCTGCATCCAAACAGTCCTCCAACACATAGGCAGAGAAAAGTTGACAGAATGTAGTTAGGGCTGTACTCCAGTGAGCAGGGTGGAGATGGCCACCTCACCTGGAGACGGCAGGAGACTTCCACCTGTTTTGCAGGGGACTGCAAAAGCTACCCTGAGTTATGCAGCCCAGTGGCCACAGTACAAGAAAGGTAATAAATTGCTCTGGCAGCTGGGGGAAGCGTGGGCAGTGCTCTGCAGGAGAAATGCAGGCATCACTTTCTGGATGCTTGCTCTGTTTCTTTTCCTCTGGCTGTGGGAATATCATCCTGAGCAAGGGAAATGCAGACTGGTGCAGAAAAAGGAAAACTGGCTTTCCCTTTGGCCTTTACAGCAGCAGCTGTAAGCTAATTCACACCCTGTGCTGAACTCATGGGTGATTGAGAAGACTATAGCAGCATGGTCACATGCCCATTGTCTTTAAGTAGGCTACAGGCAAAGTGACTTCTGCGATCTGCTCCGGTACAAAGTACAGTGCTGCTGCATGCCGTTTTAATGTCCACCCTTCTTGCTCTCTCCATTCTTTCGCTACCCTCTGAGGAGGATGGTTGGGCCTGTCCCACAACTTCATACATCAGAGGGACTGGAAGGGAACCTCACCCAGCGTGAAGACAGGGGTGCTCCCAGCTTTGTGTCAACTGTCGTACCCTGGACTACCTAAACCAAGGCTTCTTCTAAATGGGTGGGGAGACACAGAAACCTTTGGGAGTGGGGAATCTTCCCACCAGTATTAGACATTGATTGCAGAAGAATTCTTTGCTGGCTGTGCCTTGTCTCCCTGCTGGCTGTGGAGGGATGCCAGCTGACTGCTTTAGAGAAGGCAGCAACTTCTAGAAGGATAAATTTAGATGAAGTCAATCCCTTCCTTAGAGCATAAGCTTGCATAGCTGTTGTCTGGTCGTTATGTTTTACTAATGTCCTTCTCCCCTCTCTGGCTGAAGAGCACGTGGCTCTCCTACTCTTTCTCAGTGATTGCTCAAAGACTTTCCTCATGCTGAGTGGCTGCTTGAAAAATTATCCAGCTGAGGTCAAGAAGAGGAGGTGCAAGGCTGGCTGAAAGGAGAAGGAAGGAGCTGGCGCCCAGGAGAGTGGCACAGCAAAGCAGAACAAGAGTCATTCTCCACAGAAATTTATTTATCCCGAGTCAATATGCAAACACAAGGCACAGCTGTTGGCTTTAATTATGGAGACTGTGATTTGGTAGCGGTCTCCATTCCTAACCCTTGAATGGAGTATTTTACAACCCTTTACTGTATTACAGTCTCATTAAGGATCTTTGAACTTTATTCTAGGGCAACCAGTTCAAAAGGCAGGCAGTTTAATCACAAACACTGTTTAAATTTTAAGCTGAACAATATCAGTGCAAATATCCTACTGAGAAAAATTTCAAGTGAGTCCCCAAGGTATTAATATACCAGTGCAATTGAAAGCGGTAATAAGTATCAGGCAGACTTTATCTGGGTCTAGAGACTGCACTTGCAGTAAATAACAGATTGAATAAAATTATCTACAGTTCAAAGAATAGTTTCACTAGAAATGAAACAAAACCCCAATGAAGTAATCAGACCATAGCGTGACACAGTGTGAGCTGCTTAATTGTCAACTATTTTAGTTAGGGTTTTAGGGCCTGAGCATTTATGATAATCAGCTCCATTAGAGCTGCTGCTTTAACATTTTTTTTTAAAAGCAACAAAGGAGTTGTTCTACCAGGCACCATATGTGGATTGCTTATATACAGTGATGGATCTTTTATTTGAAAGCACATGTGAAAAGCCTCCATGTAGTAAAACAAAAGTTGATGAGAAGCTAGAAGGTGGCTGCATAAGGGGGGGCTTGGGCAAGCAGGGGGTTGTGTTTTGGGGAAGCCAGGTCTAGGAGCATTGCTCAGGGATACTCTTGTTCTTTTTTTACAGCAGGCTGCTGCAGCCTTAGTGCTAACTGGTGCCTTCAGCTTTTTTGGCAGACCCCAGCTGGCCTGTACCCTGTGCTTTGCTGTGGTGCACCTTAGTGCAAGGGAACAGCCTGAGACCTCCATTTATGAGCAGCAGGGAGCAGAAAGTGCTCAGGAGTGAATGTGGTGGCTGAGTAGCTTCCTCACATGGATGGAGCAACAGGGCTTTTAAGTGGCACCCCCCCAATCCTCCCTGCCCCTCACTGCGCTGCCTCTGCAGGCGTGAGGAACTGCCCTGCCTTCCTGTGCCACCACTTTCCCCACTTCATGTGCCCTGTTCAAAGGGCACCGATTTTATTGAGATTTCCAAAAAAAGCCTCCCTTTCCTTATGAAACCTCTGCCTCAGTTAGGGATGGTGCTGCATGAAAAAGGCAAGAAAAAAGGAATCTCGTAGAGGAACTGGGACCCGATGCAGATCAAAGAAGACGAGCAAATCTGCTGCCAGACATTTCTTGGTACTGGCCAAGTTCTTGCAAACTCTGACAAAATAAATATATGCCAACCTGCATATGATTCAGTTTGTGAAAAGGAGGGCTCCGATTCTTGTATACGTATATGAGCAATGTATATTAGCAACTTCTTGCATCTGTGAATTGCTAGTGGAGGTACCTACAATTGAAAAATGCCCTTAATGTGTAGGAACTGGACCTTTTTATAGCCGGATTGCTTTTGTTATCTGCTGGGAAATCTTCACACATTAGTTTCTCCCTGCTGTCTCAGAAAAGGCTGTATAGCTGCTTAAGCAACCTCTGCTGGCTTTCCCAAAGCTCATCTTCACTCTTCTTTCAAGTGCTAATGTACTATTGGGATCCTGACAGGGGCCAAGGGGTAAAGTTGCTCTCCAGCCAGTTCCATGGCTGAGTTAAAATGCCGACCCTGACCCTCACATGGCACAGGTACTAGCCCTCTGTGGCAGGGGGAGAGTAGAGAGCCCTCCCCTCTCTCTAACCAGGCAGCTGTGCACTTCTTCCCTCCCCAGGTGTCCGCTGCACCCAAGCCTGTCTCTCACCCCCACTGAACCTCCCCATCCCTGCTGTCCTCAGCTTTCCCTACAGCACGGATTCACTCGCCTTTCTGAGAGGTCCGTGGGTGCACAAGCACAACTTTGGTGCCAGAGTGGGGTGGTGCCCACAGCATGGCAAGGGTGAAGGGGGGAGAGGTACTCAGTGTGTTATTGGTAAGATTTTATTGGTGAGGTTAGTGTCACTTACCTGCAAAACAAAGTCCAGAGCCAGGGCTGGGCTGGACTCCACTGTTGCTTTCATGTGAGCAGACCCAGACATTGCAGATGCCCTATGAGGCTCACAGTGGTAGAAAAATGCCTTTGAGTTGCAATTCAGCCACCTGTAGACTCTGAAAACCCATGACTTAAACTGTCCATTAGTTGTAAAGTAAGCCTGTGATCACCAGGTACAAGGGGCCACCGCTCAGACCCTGCTCGCAACCCCGTGGCTGGGATGGCTCCTGCCCGGACACAGGCATCCACCAGAGCAGCGTGTTAGGTGGAAGCCAGCCCAGTCTGGGGACCGGGGCAGCGGGGGCCCTTGCTCCCAGCTCGCCTGCCTGGAGGGGCACCAGTGTTCGTCATAGAGGGGGGTCATCGCTGCTCTCTCTCTCCTTGTCCGCATCTCCTGCTGCTCACTTTGCCTTTGGATTTTCTGTACTTACTTTTCAAAATGACCTTGTTATTCACCCCCTGTTGCAGACAACTGGAAGCCGTGCATTTGGTTGCCGCGGGCCGAGCTAGGCACTCCCGTGGTGCTAACCCAGGCCGTTCCAAGTCTGGATGCAAGTCAGGTCCTACAGCTGGGTCCACCCGAGATGTGCAGAATGAGTCCTAGCATGTGCTCCAGGTGATTGTATTAAATTAGTGGATAATTTAATGGGAGTGCTAAATCCTTATGGTAACAAGTCACGTACAGCTTTATCTTGTAATACTTTTATAGCAAATTTAGAGCTCCTAAAAGCAGTTATGTAATTTCCACGCCACTGTAATAAAAATTCTGTCCCCTGTGGCTATCACAGGGCAGAATATTCAGGTTTTCTTCCAGACTGATCTCTAGGTTTGTGTATTTCAGCAAGTTATTATAAGGAGTAAATTTTCCAGGAAACCTGTTGACAGTTATAGTGTGACCTGAGCGTCTGGGGATGAACAAGCAGAAGTAGAGTCCTGGGACTGCGAGAAACATTGTGACCTACCTGTAGTGAAGGACAAAGCATCTGGGCAAATGGACCTTCATTCATGAAAGAAAAAAAACATGTATTTTGAAGCACCCGTCCAATCTGAGGATGACAGAGAGAATTTCTGATACAACCTCCTTTTCCTTCTCTGCCAGCAGCTTCATTTAGATGGCTGCCCCTCTGATATCTGTCTGTTCTAATGATCAGGCACTTACAGGCTCAGTAGTGCAATTTTTTACATTTCAGACTTCTAATGCATCTAAAAGTGTCATAGAAAAGTGTTCTTTTTAATGCCCTGTCTCAGGTAGAAGTGGAGAAAACCTGAAATTAATTCTTAAACTATAATTTTATGGCTTAACATAGCCCAGATGAACCACCCGTCTCTGACCATATTATGTAAAATGATTAGGTCTCCCAGGACAACTCAAGTCCTCACACCTTGTCAGTTCTCAGGTACTTATGAAACATTTTAAACTGAGTGTTTCACTGATATTTGTGGCAGATACACTTCTGCACGTTGAACTCTGTGTGTGGATGGTGCCACTCATTGATTCATAAAGATCAGCTATCATAACTGTTCTCCAATTATCAGTCTTACCCTGGTGATCTTCAGCTGCTCCTCTCTTTGTAGAATCAAAGCAGATCATTTCTTTTTTCTGTATATTCTTTTCATGGCTGTAACTGTTCAACCTTATTTTTTTATAAGGGTTTATTTCTTACATCCATAAGAAAGCATAGAGAAACTGTGTGAGATCAACAACATATTTACCTGTTCAAAAACCTTAATTTGAAGAGAACTCTGTATTCCTGCATGCTTACCTTTGCACTAGGTTGCACCATAACATTTTACCCAAGCAATGTCCTTAAACAAACACTGCCCTCAAGGCAAGGATATGAGAAACTTGATCCATTTGATCTACAAATCAAAGATGTTTTGTGCAAGGAGATGTTATATACAAAGCACTTTTTTTTAGAGGTGATGTATATTCTCTCATTGTCTATGAATACATTAACAACATAGTGATAACTGAAACAATATGGGTAGATGCTTTCTTTAAAAGTAGAGAGGATCCATTAACAATGATGTGGGTGTTTTATAATGCTCTCCTATTTATTTCTAACATTAGGCATGAACACTGCTCAAAAATCTGCATATCTTTATGCACTACGATGACATGATGCTGAAACATCATTTCTAGAAATTTAAGAGAACAACTATGTCATGGGGGAGAGGCTTGCTTCATGTGTGCTTCCCTGGCTTAGAGAATTAGATGGGTTATTTACCTCATGCAGTGAGGGCCAAATCTTCCCTCTGCAACTGTCTGCTTCTGTGGGAGCCTTGCCTGGGGCAGGGCTTTGGAGTTTTTCTGGTCAGAAAGAAGTTATTCCTTTTATTGGATCAGAAAAGCATGCAGTTATGTGTGCAGCAATTAAATATCCCTCTCACTGGGCAAGAGACAAACCATCACTTTAGATTAGTTCTCTTTTAGATGTTTTTCCCTTTGCCATTAGAGTAATTTAACCTCATGCCTGCCTGAGAATCCTGATTTGCTCTATGCCAGGGGAGTGGATATGTGTGTACTTAGTGAATATGTGTCATATGCTATCCTGCCACAGAGCATTAGTGACCAATGCTTTCACATAGACTGCAGGCCCCATTTTGCTATGAAAAAGTAAAAAGTGTTTATGTAGGAGTAGGGAAAAGATATATGAATTACGAAAATTTTGTACCTCTGAAATGTGGTTTTACAGCTGTCAGAGTACATGTTTGCAACCTGTTATTGCCGTATATGAAGTGGTTCCATAGCCTGAGGAACAACCGACTCGAGCTTCAGAAAAAACACCCACGTTTGTATTCATGCCCTTTCTACACCATCACTGCAGTCCAGAGACCAGAGAAATTTCAGAGGATGGGTAGAAGAAGATGAACGCAGCTTCCCAGCAAGTTGTGGAAAGCAGGTGGACGTGACAGTAAAATTAACCAGGCTAAAACTAACTTACACTTGAGAAAAATGTATGGATGTATCTCTCTGTATTTGGAAGGTCTTCTAAAGGAGACCAGACAGTGGTCCATTGGTCTTGTTGTGGTTCCTGACACACACAATGTCTGATTTTCACTTGTCTGACATGGATATGAAGGGGAGATTGGAAAGAAGAGGATGTACCGATTTAAAAACAAAGGAATTTTTGCCGAGCAACTCTCCTACCTAAATAAGGCGGTCATTACCAAATGTCTGGAAAAATTTTGGGATAGTCTCATAAGCTGTTCACCTGCTGACACCTTTACATGCAAAGTCCTAGTGAATTCACATTTCAGTAGCACAAAATTGCTTTCTATTTGAGGTCAACATCTTGAATTTAGTTTTCAGACTCACAGTTCCTGTTGTGATGTTCGTTATGAACTAAAGGTCATTCATCAGTAACTTAGACTTGAAAATAATCTTTCTGTCTTGAGAACGCTCCTGGTTCCACTCATTTTCCCATTTTGAAGCAGAATGATCTTGTTACAGCTGAAGTTGATGGTAGGCTATAGGAAGTCTCTCTCAAACCAGCAGGCACCTTCTGCATTGGAGAAAGTAGAAACCCTCTGGAAGCATAACTGCTGTAATTCAGTAAGTGTTAACCTCACATTGCATATGTTGACAGTTTTGGACCCCTTGCAGGTCAAGGAATCAATTGCTACAGAAAATTGTTGACAATTTAAGCTAATGAATAAATTTGGGGTCATGATCCCTTCAACTGCACTACTTGGGGAATGAATTTTACTGAATGCGTTATTTTCTCAGCTTCACTGAAGAAGTGACATAGAAATTGGATTGCCGTCCATCACCAGAACAGAAGAGACACACAGGCTACATGAAACCACAATCACTGGTGTCAAAGGGACATGGAAAAGTTTCATCCAAACCTCTTGGTAGGTTTCTGGTAAAAGAAAATGTGAAACAGAAGAGTAGGTAATGACAGTATCAGCCTTAAAAGGTAGTTCTTGCCAAGTGCCAAGGTTTCATTTTATTAGTGAATCTGATCCAAACTTCATCCTATCTACACACAAAAGATCCTCCCTTGTGTCAAATTATTCTTCAACCTATGCAGTATGAAGACTGTCAGGAAGAGCCAGCAACTTGCAATTGGGCATGTGGTAACTTGAGCTGGACTTAGTAGTAAGCATGTGTTCATCTGTCTTAGGTTGTCCCACTTAAGCCATATTGAATGAAGCCATATTGTGAAGCAGAACTTTTCCATCTGTGGGCAAGGTATCCCTATGAACCTGCAAACTGATTCTTTGACCTGCTGGAAACCCCCTGCAGGGGCTGACCTGCTAGAAAGCAGCTCTACAGAGAGGGGCCTGGTAGTCCTGGTGGGCAATAAGTTGACCATGAGCCAGCAAAGTACCCTTGTGGACAAGAGGGCCAATGGTATCCTGGGGTGCATTAAAAAGACCATGGCCAGCAGGTCGAGGGAGGTTATCCTCCCCTTCTACTCTGCCTTGGTAAGGCCACATCTGGAGTGCTGTGTCCAGTTCTGGGCTTCCCAGTTCAAGAAAGACAGGGAAATACTGGGTAGAGTCCAGTGGAAGGCTACAAAGATGATCGAGGGAGTGGAGCACCTCTCTTACCAGGAAAGGGTGACAGACCTGGGTCTGTTTAGCCTGGAGAAGACAAGACTGAGAGGGGATCTCATCAAAGCTTATCAATATCGAAAGGGTGGTTGTTCAGAGGATGGGGCCAGGCTCTTTTCAGTGGTGCCTGGTGACAGGACAAGAGGCAATGGACACAAATGGGAACACGAGAAATTCCATCTGAACATGAGGAAAAATTTCTTTATTTTGAGGGTGAAAGAGTACTGGAACAGGCTGCCCAGAGGGGCTGTTGAGTATCCTTCTCTGGAGATATTCAAAACCTACCTGGATGCCATCCTGACCAACCTGCTCTAGGTGAACTTGCTTTGGCAGGGGGGCTGGACTAGATGATCTCTGAAGGTCCCTTCCGACCCTGGTAATTCTGTACTTCTTAGCAGATCTGTCAAAGCAGAATAAGCCAGCCTACTGTCAGTACACTTACATTCAGTTTACAAGACTCTGAAACCTCCCACCTGAAAATATTTGTGTCCACAAATCAAACTTGAAAACTTTCATTATAAATAAATGACCATCTTTATGCCCTTGTACTCCCTCACTCATCTGTAGGAGCCTCCTCAGCAACTCCACCTGCTCCTTATTTTCTTTAGCCTAGAATGGCATGAGCTCAAACTCAGAGTGTAGTGCACACAGTACATATCAGGATTACAGCAAGAGACAGAAATGGACAAAAAAAGGTTTGTCAGTGCAAAAATAAATGACACATCTACATGGAGGCAGAGAATCCAGGTAGATCAAATCAATTTTTTCCTCAGACACTCTTGAAATCTGTCAAAATAGGATGCCTAAAATAAAATCAAATGCTTGCATTTTTCCTGGTGTGGCTTCTTGTGTTTCTGCAGTTCAAAGTTAGTACCCAAATTACAGAAAGTTGCTTCTGGTTATCCAGTGGTGTAATTGCTAATGCTCTCCACATTCCCGTACAGCAACTAGTTGAAAAACATGTGGGGTCTTCTAACAAAACCTCTAGGTATTCTTTTTTAGCCTACAATGCTTTCATTAAAAATTATCCTTTCAAACTTCACACAGTGGAATTTCCACAGTGGATTTTTTCCTTTGCAGAGTGTAGGTTTGCTTGTTTTTCTGGGAGAAGGTATTTCCATCTACTGATGATTATTTCCTTTATTGCAGTATCTGGCTTCAGACACCACTGACTTCTGGGGTGATGATGCCTCCTGTTTTATATATGTGTGCATACATATGTATGTATATATGCATATTTCAACAGTATGAGGATGTGGTTTGATGATGTGTTAAAACTCAAGTCCATGTAGTAGTCGGTCAAAAATGCCTTGAACATACAATGTGAAATGCCAGCTGTGTATAAACTCCTTCTGCCAAGGAGTTTATGTTAAGTTTCAAATATGTTCGAAGTGTTTTGGTGGATTAACTTTCTGTTAGTAGACTTTACGCTGGATCAGTATTGCCTGTCCAACTCCAAACACCCAAAGTTACTGCAACAGCTTTTGCCATTCTTTCTTGCTCCTGCGCGTTGCCACCCAGGATCGTGCCCTCAACTTGTTGCAGGTTCTGAGCCCTGTGCTCCCACTTTCTTTTCGCTGTTTGCCTCCACTGGGCTTTCATTAGCTATGGCTGTCTGCACTGAACCTTGCTTTGCAGCTCATGTCTGCCATATGCCTTTCCTTGGTTGCCTTTCTTTGAATGAGACCTCCTGTCTTGTATTAGACTGCTGCATCACTTGAAGACTGGATTTTCCAAAGTACCTAGTGCAACAGCACCTTATTCCCAATGCAAGCCATCCCATGCCCATACAACATTCCTATCTTCCTGATGCAGTCTTGCCCAATGGAATCCAGACCGGAGAGAGAGGCATTAGTATTAGTACTGCTGTGGCTCTGGGTAGGAAGGCTGTTTTGCAGCAAGATGCCACATGAACCCTTGTTGCAGATGCTTCAGCAGGGGCAGTGAGGGAATGGAACAGAGACAAGACAACCTCTCTTTAGAGGACCTGCAAGAGGACTGAGGTTGCCAGCAGCCAGTCTGGCAGCAGGGCAGGGAAAGCTTGCCTGTACTACAGAAAGCCTGACTGCAGCCTGAAAGATGAGGAGGGGCTAGTTCCCAAGTTCAGCAGTGGTTCAAGAACAGAGCCAGTCCACCTGATCTCCCAAAAAAGGAAAATCCAAGCGTAAGGAGCAGAGCCCCCAGAGAGAGAAGGCAAGGACTGGTTGGGTGTCTCCTTAGTTCCCAGGTGTTCACAGGAAAGTCCTAAAACTGAGGGCAGAGCCACCAGCCAAGGTAAAAGGCTCATTTCACATGTTTTCTCTACCCTCTTTTGAACATTTTGTTCAAATTGATACCTCTGCTACTTCTTCACCTGCTCCTGTCTACACAGCTTCTGATCTTTGACTAGAGCCAGGAAGTTCACAACAATAGTCTTCTGCCCCAAAACATATCCCCAACACATTCAGCTGCACCTCCTAACCTCTCTGGAGGGTATGGCCAGGCCCATTCCAGCTTCTGATCCCTGACATCTCATGGGAAAGTGTGCCTGGCCCTCTAGCCTCAGGTTCCTGAGAAATTCAGCTGCTCCCTGGTGCCAGAGATGTTCCTTTGGCCAGTGTTGTGAAAGGCACATATCAGCAATTAAAAAAAAATGGATGCAGACCTACGTGGGTGTGTGTACACGTACAGGCACAGCAACAATGATAGTTTGACCAGAAAAAGGCTTTGATGAAGTGAAACTAGCCTGAGGCTGTACTTAACACTTTCTGATCCTCACCAATCATTCATCCAGCCTTGGTTCATGCGTCACAGGTCACACAGTTGGACTGCAGCTCAGCATGGTGCTGTATTGCTCGCTGTATCAGCCCTGAGATGGATGGGCTTCCCTGCTAAGGTCTCCTCCTGCCCTGCTGTCCAGACTTTTGGCCCCAGGAGAGCCGATTTGGAGACCAGTTCTGCCCGTGCTGGGAGCCAGACTGCCCCAAAGTGTCCAGAGGCAGCTGGCATGCATCGTCCCTGTGTGTGTCTCACACGTGTCCAGGTGGTGAATCAGATGCAGTGAGACCTTTGCAGAAAAGGCAGCTGCCCACAGAGCTAGCCCAGGCAGCAGAGAGATGCTACTGCCCATCATCCTAAAATAGCCCACGGGAGGAGCACAGCTGCAGGGAGGACCGTGACTGGTTTCATTTTCTTTCTTGAGGAGAATAGAAACTTGTGGCTGAAACCAGACATCAAGGCCCAGGTGCGGACCTCGTGCTGGAGGCTGGCTGCTCTCCTGGTGGCCTGTCAGTAAGAGTTTACTGTGGGAAGCAGGGGCTGCCTGGTTGGCCACGTGGAGCACGTTCTGGGTGAATGCTTTTCATGGCTTGGAGCAGAGGTCTCCGTTGTTGCTGTTGTATGCCATGCTTGTGAAGTGGGGCAGGCATTGGGAGGTACTTCAGGGGGTGGAGGCATAAGACTGTGTGTAGCAAAGTCAGCCCCTGTCTCTTCAGTGCCTGATATCCCTTATACTTCTAATCATCCTCTGCAGCCACATTTTCTAGACCAAATCAGTAATGCAGCACCAAGTCTACCAGAGACCATATCTTAGGGTAATTGGAGGTGAGATGATGCAGAAAAGCACTGTAAGATAATCAGGATTTCTAGTCCTAGTTGCTAAACTGCCTCACTTCCTTCTCCCCTGCTGCTCTCTGTTCCTCATATTTTCCAGGTGCAAAGTTCTTTTTTCCCTCATGGTTTGTACTTTTAAAAAATTAAATCTTTGTAATCTCTGCTTGTACTTAAACAGTCTTGAGATTAAAATTTCTCAGGATGGGGATATCAAGGGTTGCAGAAAGCCTGGAAAAAAAGATGTAGCTGAACATAGCAACAAATGCAGGGTATGCAGAAAGACTGTTACTGCTTCCTTCTCATTTCTACACAGTTCAGAGTTATAACAAGCAGCCCTAATGAGGGTTCCGTAAAGTAATTAGCCAGAACTTCCCCAAACATTGGTGGTACATGCTGGTACAGAGGCAGCCGCTCCCACTTGTCAAAGTCCCACCAGCTGTCTTCTCTTCCTGGTGTCACAGATGTTGTTCAGGACTATTGTTCAGGTGGAGGGGACCCAGGTAAGACAGTCCTGCCTGACCCTCCATCTTGTCTGAAGATCAAGTCCACACTCAGAACCACAGAGACACTGCGAAAGTCACTGTAACAGAAGAACTCTGGCAGCATGCGAGATTGCAGGGGAGCAGGCTAGATGCAGTGTGAGGCAGCAAGTGGCACAGCTCTGGCTCATACTGGCATAAAATGACAAGGTTGCATTATCTTGCTAATTTGGCAGCCACCTTTTGCAAGCCAGCCACATCACTGCAGCTGGAGCCAGCTCTGCTCAGGGACCCAGTCATATACAGCTCTGGCACTAGGGCTGCTGTGGCCTGAGTTATGGGACCTGCAGGATTAAATATGCAATTTATTGGAGTTTTGTGTGTGTGGAATGCCTGCATGGTAATGTGAACATCGCTTCTTTCCTTTCCAAAACAGAAGGACTTTTCCCCAACTGCAACCCTACCCGTTCTGCTGTCTCTTTAGTGTTAAATGTGCTGCTTATTAATTATTGAATGGAGTGATACTGTTGTGATTTATTTTTTTTTGCACAGAGAATTGCGAACATCTACATACCTGAATATGACACAGCTCACCCATTTCCTCAGCCTCAGAGGCTTTCATTGTCATCCCTAACTCTTCCCTGATCCTGAATTTTAACTTTCAGCCAAGCTTGAAGAAAATGTCATGCAAAATCCTGATTTTACTCACTATTGCTTGTGACAGCATCAAATACTACATCAGGAATGTTTGTTGCTTTTCTTTTTCCTTGAGGTGGAGATGGATGGTCTACCACATAGACAGGTCTGTTGGCTAAAGAGGCAGCAGGATCCTGCCTGTGCTCTTCCAAACAACCTGTGGACATTACAGTCCCACAAAAATGATGGGCAACTAGTTTCTTACAATTCATCTCCATATTCCCTTCCTGTGCTCTTTGTCAGCTGATTTCTCTACTTTTTTTTTTTTTTTTGCCAGTGTTATCTAAATTTTAAGTACATTTATCTCCTTTCCCTACTGGATGTAGATTAGGTACCATTTGGAGGAGATATCTTTGGAGTTGTACAGATGATCTATCATTTATTCCACACCATTCAACACTCTATTGACCAGGGCATAAAGATTCATCTTTCCTGTAAGTGCTGAAGTTGCAAATATTGGGATGAATAGACAAAGGGACTTCTGGGATATGTTATAGTCAGTGTCCTATTCTTTCTGCATTAACACCCCCCTCCATCTTCCTCAGGTCCTGAATAAACCCCTATTTTTGCAACTATAGGAATGGAGGGGAAAAAATTCAAGAATCCATTTATTCCTCTCAGAAGGAGAGGAGGAAGCAGGCCTATTGCAAAACATCTTCATCTTGTCTGCATCACTAAAAGATACAAATAAATCCGAGCTTTACTTTCCATCACTTGTCTGTCTTTCTCTGGATCATGCTGTTCACTTCTTGAGATCTACTTGTCCTCTGTAGCGGTTTTCCCTTCAAATGGGCTTATAACACTAAATGGATGGTTGGGGTAATGGCGTGGAGTTGGATCATAACATAAGAATATTTAATGGATCATGCCCCCTATCTGAAGTAGAAGGCAAATATAAGGCCCAACTAAAAGAGAGATCACCTAGCAACAAAGTGTGTTCATAGCTGGCATAGTCTGTTAGTCAGGTTACAAATCTTGGTCCGAAATTCACTGAACAGTCCCAAGAAGTTTCATGAAGATGAAAATAATAAGTTTATAAAGAAAGTCTTCAAAACACACAAAATGTGATAAAGGGGATGTCCCTGCACAGAAGTTAAGCTAATGAATTTGTATTTGGATAATTTGCATTTCCAAGTGATATCTAATTATGCTTTGGGATCCCCCTGCCTGTCAGGTCAACAGAAACCTGTTTTGTGAACCTGTATCCCTACGGGTCTGTCTGCAGGTTCCAGCTGAACATGGCAGAACTGCTCGTCATGGGCTGGAGGGTTCATGCCGCAGTCAGATACATTTCAAATACACCTCAGCTGAATCCCACTGGTTCAGAATTCCCCTCAATAGTATTTCTATTAAGAAAAACAATAACATGAAGCTCAAGCCCCTGTACCTGTAGCTCAATTTCTTACCATTCAACTCTGATTCAGAAGGGGACAGTTAACCAGGTGTCTTTTGTGAGGGCAGGGGGAAAGAGGAGCTACCCAGAATATTCAAAGCCCTCCAACAGGGATGTCAAGTATTAGAGGAAAAGAGCCAGGGAAGCACCAGATAGTGAGGATGGGGAAGGTTTGATAGGCATATCAGTAGCTTTCTTACAACAGCACAAAATTTCCTGAAAGTGAAAAAAACTCCTCGTGACTCACTTACCACCATCTCCTCCAGCAATAAACTAGACCTCATAGGTGAACTGCTGGTAGTGTTCCTCTCTTCCTTCTATATATAGTCCAAAAGCACAACTGGATGTTTCTAATGATGGAATTCCGGTATTTCAGACACACACATTCCCCCACCCCCCCCCCCCCCCCAAACAAAAATGTAGCAAAGTAGAAAAGTAGAAGAAATATGGACAGAGGACAAGAGTTCAGGTTATTCAGTAGGGTGATCCAGGTTGCCAAGACAAAACAGAGTTATTTGTTGACATTTTGTCCCTAACACATTGTCCTTTCTACTCATTCTTATCCTGGCTATAGCTAATAGTTATCTCCATCGTCATCTCTTGGGACGTAACCATTATTATTTTTCTGTAAACCACCCATGGGATATAGGATGGGTATTCAAGAACTGCTTAGGTTGTGGGAAGATTTCTTCAAACAGTTCTTAGGAAATTGAGGAACACCCTACCTAACTGCATCTATGAAGGATCCATGACATAACCATGATAATAAGGTTGTAACTACCCATGAAAAAAATCAGCCAATTTAAGGAGTCACATAGAAACACAAGCAATCGGTACTGGTCATGTTGCTTTTTCATGCTCTCTTCTCTCTGTCACTCATTACAGAGGGAGTCTGGGGACTAGCTGTCCTTATTTCCATGCCTAAAATTAGCTGGAGTAAGCTCCCTTTGGATACTGTGTGTTTGATTCAATGCTAAATCAGTTTTTCTGGACTTTGTTTTCCTCCTCCTGGACCAAGCCCACTGTTGCTGCCTTTGCCCTTTCCCCTCCCCGTGTACCCTGCATGGGGATGGGTGCGCGTGTTTTATTCTTATCCTGGTGTTATCCTTCTGCCAGTACCAATTCTCCCTTTTGTTTTTTTCTCCTGCCCTCAAGTCAGTGTACAATATCAAGTGCATCTGTTGTTTATTGATTAATGCAGTGCTCTGAGACTACAGAAGCCTTTTACAAGCAGGGAACACTTCATTTATAACTAAAATACTGGGACCTCTCAGCTGGAACACAACAGCCGAATAACAGCGCTGGTAACGCAGCTCAACAGCTCTCAGAGAGAAACTGAAGAATACCGTATCTAATTGAAGCAACAAGGGTTTGTTAACTACTGTGGGAAGAATGTAATTGCTTGTGCTGGAAACTGGCCAAGACGCTAGGGTTAACATTTCTACCCTTACAAAACGCACGCTGGGACCTTGAAATGGGTACTGCTAATTATAATTACCCCAAATAACACTGCTTAAACCACCTTTTACTATCACATCACACCATCAACTTTATTATTATTAATGCATCCTTCAGACTGCTCTTCGTGCAGTCTGCTACACAACAAAGTAATTCACAGAATGCTAATAAAGCTGTATCCAAACTGCTTTAAATCAATGGATTGGGCACAAAGAAAGTCCAAAATGAATACAGCTCCCAGTTTCAGGTGAGTTTAATTTGTAGCAAAATTTAAAACTGTCAGAAAATATAACTTGAGAAGAAAAATAGTGCAAATAAGTAGGTGGACTTGGCTTATGAATTTAGCTCTACTGTCCTGAGTCTGTAAAGAGAGAAAAACAGAGAGAAAACTCTCCTCTATTATGTTGTACAGTGGCTAAAAAGATTCCTGGAAGCTTTGGGGGATGAGGTGGCATAGCTTGTGTCCATCTGAATTTAATCCATCAGTTCCTTCCTACTCATATATAAAGAAATGTATCTCTGTTTTGCCCCAGGGAGGCTTATAGCTAGAGAAGACTTTGCACCTCAGCATTTGAGCTTCATGAATGCATTTAGACTTACGTGACCAAAATGGTTGCAGTTTCATTAACTACTAGTCAGGTTCAACTGAGGAAAATTTGACTCATAATGTCTAAGTTTGAGAGATAATCACTAATGGCACACAGCAGATGCCTTTAAATGTGTTTTCTTTTTCTACTTCTCCATTAACCATCATTTAATAATATATTGCACATCTTTAGATTTAAATAAAAAAATGTAGCTCTTTAGGTCTAAAATCTCTGTCGTTTATTTTAAATAACAGCCTATGCAGGAAATAGTTGCCCAGAAGCTTAAGAAATGCACACAGATGTGTTCAAGCATACACTGTCACCTTATTCAGATCCAGAGCTCCCACAACATTTACTTAAAGCTTCAGTGGTCAATACCTTTGGCAGTGGGCTCCAGAGCTGGTGAGGTGGAGCTTCTGCCAGACCCGGGGATGGAAGTGCAAATCTCACTGTCCTTTTGTGCTGTGGAGCCCTCACCTCCCCTTGCACAATACCAATTCCAGCTTTTAAAGCTTTTCAAACAGTCAGGAGGGGGGCACCCCCCAGTAACATAATTTTGGCCAGAGGCAGTGCTTCAGAACCTGCCAGAGGATCACACCGCTGCCGACACAGAGCGAGGGACAACGATAGATGTCCACAGTTAGTGGCGCTGCGCTGGGTATGGTCTCTTAAACTTGGATTTGATTTCCAGGCTGGTTTGGGGCTTCTGTAAAAAAGATGTTCAATATGAAGCATGCAAGTATGCGTATTGGCTTTAACGGGACAGTTCCCGTGCCTGAAGTTTAGTCTGCTAACTACTTGAGGCCTTAAGTTTTAATTTTAGAAGGATGTCAGTAAAGGCTTCTCTTAAACCAGCGGGCAAGAGGGAGGTCTGGGATGCTGACTCACTGCAGCACCTTTAACAAGTCGCTTCCCCCCAGCCCAATCCCTGACTGTAGAAGGGGCATAATAGAGATTCACACTCTCACACTTGGAAAGCAACACCTGGAAAGAGTTACCGGCTTGTTTCCTGAGGACACTGTCGCAGCAAATCGAGTGATCTAATAGCAAGGTCTCCAACAAGTTCGATTATCTCTCCCCACAAGTGTTGCCTCTCGCATCTTTAACTGATCATGCCTATGACAACACTAAAAATACCCAGAAGATGTTACCCTGAGATCTGGGGAAAATTTAGACCCCATCTCACCCTCTTGCTCTGTTGTTCTCAAGGTACCAGCCAGAAACATCAATGTGTGCAAGTAGCATCTTCATCCTCAGCGGGTCTAAGCCTATGATATTAACTCATGGCTTTCTAAGACATGGGTTTGCTTTATGTGAGTGTTTTTATAAATTATTTCCTTCATTTCTGCAGAGCTGAGAGAGCTCTGTGATGAATAATAGTCCTGTATTGCAGAATTTATATTACCAGTAGTTAGAAGGATGGATGTTTCAGTCTGCTGAAGATTTTGAAATCTGATTTGCTTCTGAAAAGGAATAAACTTAAATGTTTTAGGGCTTCACAAGGAAGGACTTTGGAAAAAATACTTTAGATAAATACAGAGAGCTCAACAGCATGCAATATTTTATGTCAGTGCTTACTTGTTTTCGTCTATTAAAATATATAATAAAAGGTAAACATAACTGGGGAAGAAATTCATTTGCACAGTTAATGAGGCGTTTTTATTTATGAATATGATAAATGAATAAAATAAAATGTAGCCTAGCCCAAGAACGTATGGCCTCATCAAAGTTTCTTTATCCAGTTCTCTTGGGAAAGATGCTTGAGCCAATAAATAATCTCAGCCTCAAACACACAGCCATTCACAAACCTGCCTCAGCTTGAGGAGATGGGAGGCTTTTAAAACCCTGTTCTTTTAACTGCTAAGCTGAGCTTGATTTGGAATTCCCTGTGACACCACAAATGTGCAACCCCCATTTTTCAGGCTGGGTTTCAGGCCATGTAGGTAGCCAGTAGCTCTCCCAGCGCAGACGCACAGCTGGGGGATGCTGCAGGCTGACGGGGATGGTGGCGCAACAGCAGCTCCTGGCTGAGTGTGACAGCGGGAGGGTGCTCTGGGTGTCAGTGGAGGGTGTTGTCATGCCTACTGCAAAACACACAACTTCTTTGGTACGTGACCATGTGAAGGATGCATTGAAGAAGCCATGTGGCTGGCACCTTGAAATGCATGTAACACATCCCAGAAAAGGCCAAGGTTTTGGAGGAATACAGATTTTCGGCCACCGGTTTATGTTGTTGTATGCAGGTAAAATACTTCTGGAAGGGGCTGTGAAGTTCAGTGCTCTGTGCCAATGTGGAGCTCCTTAGGGAAGAGCTGAAGTTCCTCCAGCACTGATTTGTTTCTCAACTGGCACACTAGTAATTTAATATTGTTTTTCAGTCAGATTTGTTGGGTATTAGGAACTTATGCTAAAAAGGTCTTCAAAAACATGCTGCAAAGCCTCTATTATTTCTACTGCACCACTTGGGATTAGGGTGCTTCAATGACTACTTACTGAGAAGAGTAGATTAGGAAACTTCATCTGGGTGCATGAAGTCCCTAGGAAGCAGGTTGTGGGCCTAGTAAATATCAAACATTTCATGCTAAGTTAATGCTGAGAGGTTAATTCCTTATTGTTCAGTAGAGGTTATATTTTATTTAAATAACTACCTAGAAAATATCAGAAATAATTTGCTCCGTAACACAACATTAAAAGGCACTGTGCAATCCCTAGACACCTACTGCAACAAGAAAAAGGAGCAAAACACAAAATTAAGACAACCTATACAGTCCAAGCACACGGCAAAGTGTGCAATGTCTCTGTGCATAAGCTAAGACATTTAATTACTGACTGAGTAGATTATACTCAACTACAAAAATCATAAATATTTGTGGAGATAAATCCTGGATTAGTTCTGTGCAATAACAGCTACAGAAATAAGGAGATGAAACCCTTAAAATTTGTCACCTGAGGTGGCTTTTTGTTATCCTAAATGACTCATTAACCTGACACCTTCCATCAATAGAAAATGTAAACGTTCAGAGGAACCACATTTTTAAAAAGCTATTTACAGCCTTAAAGTCCTTTCAATCTCTGGGGATTGTTTTTCATCATTATGAAGTGCTGGACAGAGGGCGCATACTCAAGAAGCGTGCAGAGCCATGAGGCACAGGTACCTTTCCTCCCAGAGGGATGTTGCTTGAAGCTGAGGAATCCAAATAATCAATTAAATATAACCATTCCAAACCCACAAGATTTTCCCCCCTTCCCCACCCCATTTTTATGTTGGAAGCTTTATAGGTAGGATCTTTACATATCCAGCTAATTCCTGCAGTGGAGGTAATTGGGGTAGTGGGCTAAATTTGGTGAATGAAGTTAAATCCAGTTGGTGGCTGGTCACAAGTGGTGTTCCCCAGGGCTCAGTACTGAGGCCTGTTCTGTATAATAACTTTATCAACAATCCCAATGAGGGGATTGAGTGCACACTCAGTAAGTTTGCAGATGACACTAAGGCAGGTGGGAGTGTTGATCTGCTTGAGGGTAGGAAGGCTCTACAGAGGGATCTGGACAGGCTGGATCAATGGGCTGAAGCAAATTGTATGAGGTTCAACAAGGCCGAGTTCCAGGTCCTGCACTTGGGTCATAATAACCCCATGCAGCACTGCAGGCTGGGGGAGGAGTGGCTGGAAAGCTGCTCCACAGAAAAGGACCTGGGGGTGTTGGTCAACAGCCGACTGAATATGAGCCGGCAGTGCGTCCAGGTGGCCAAAAAGGCCAACAGCATCCTGGGCTGTATCAGGAATAGTGTGGCCAGCAGGACTAAGGAAATGATCTTGACTCAGCACTGGTGAATACTGAACCTGACTACTGTGTTCAGTTTTGGGCCCCTCACTACAGGAAAGAAGTTGAGATGCTGGAACGTGTCCAGAGAAGGGCAGCGAAGCTGGTGAAGGGTCTAGATCACAAGTCTTATGAGGAGCAGCTGAGGGAACTGGGGTTGTTTAGTCTGGAGAAAAGGTGGCCTTATTGCTGTTTACCGTTACCCAAAAGGAGGCTGCAGCAAGGTGGGTGTTGACATCTTCTCCCAAGTAACCAATGATAGGACAAGAGGGAACAGCCTCAAGTTGTGCCAGGGAATGTTTGGATTGTAGGAAAAATTTCTTCACCAAAAGGGTTATCAAATGTTGGAACAGGCTTCCAGAAGGTGGTGGAATCGCTATCCATGGAGGTATTTAAAAGACGGGTAGACATAGTGCTTAGGGACATGGTTTAGTGGTGGATTTGGCAGTGTTAGGCTGGTGGTTGGACTCGATGATCTTAAAGGTCTTTTCCAACCTAAATGACTCTATGATTATATGATAGATGATTTGTCTGTGTAAAGAGATGTTTGTCTTGCAATGAGCTGGATGCCTTCTCAGCAAAGGCTCACTTAGAGGCATTTTCTTTACTGTGAGGAAGACTACATTTTGACTAGATAGCTTTATTGCTGCATAACTGGGGAGGGGGAAAGGTACTGTAGCTCTATTTGACATGTGTAATGGAAATCAGCCCCACAGGTGAGGGCGGAAGGTGCGACACTTTGAAGAGCTGGTTTTGACTGACTGCATCAGTGTACATACTCCCTGTGCCTCAGCATCACTGCAATTTCTCAGCAAGAGAGCCAGCTTCAGCAACTTCTCCCTGTATATGCTGTCACCTTTTGTGGCAGGGAAACATGGCTGAACTCACATTCCTTTAATCCACTGACCGCAGTGTTACTACATATATTGTAAATCAACCATATCTTGTCTGGAGGCTTTCTTCTCTCACTTTTCCTTCATGGAAGAGTGATCCCCATGATTTTTGCTGCCGCCAGCTGCACTCCATTGCTAGGCTTAGATTTTAAGGGGTTTGGATATGAACTGTGTTTCTTGCAGGGTTTCATCTGGAAATCACCCAGCAAACTTCCTTTCGTTAACCTGTTTTCATCTGTTATTCATTCACGTTTCCATTTTGCTGCTCCAAGTAACTTTGGAGATCGATACCTATTTTATAACATTACCTCAATTTCCACCATTAAAGAATTGGAAAGCAAAGATTACAGATCTCTTTAAAACAAGTAGATCCATGTAGCATTCAGCCAATGTCTCAGCGCAGCAAAATCAGCTGCAAATCCCTTTTGCTTGCAGCTCCACTCTTTGCAAATGATGGTGGCACCTGGGGCTAGCTGGCAGCCCAGTGACCCAAGGGAGGCCAGAGATTTCCTGTTCTGCAAGGTCAAGGCTGAAGACACTGTGTGGGGAACTAGCAAGAAAGACTATGCTTTGCAAAGAGTCTGGATGGGACCCTGTTGTGGCTCTGACAGATACTTGGTTTGTTGGTGTCCCTGAAGGGGAGCAGAAGTTATCTGCGCAGCACAGCATACGCCCACGTCTCACTGCCTGACCTGAGACACAGGAGAGGCGAGAGTGTGGGCTTTTCCCTTTGCCATCACCATGGGTTTTCTCATGGGTCGGGGATCAGGACCTGGGAAAGGACAAAACTGGGTGCCTGTGGCTTTATTCCCATAACTACTTAAAAGGAGGTGGTCAATGGGACAAAAAGGCGCTCCGGTTGTTTCCCTTCATGTTAGGGGGTAGACAACCACTACGCTGAAAAGGTATGGATAGCAGCTTTGCTCCTCTAACTCTCTCCAGTGAATTCACTTCTGTACCTGTGCCTCATAAATAAGTTGATGTTGTAAGGAAACCCTTCTGTCTGTGTCATTGGTTTCTTATCCAAGCATAAAACATATTCCAAATTCAGATATTGTTCTGTTTACACAACAGTAATATGGATCATGGTTATATTTATATATCTGAGGGTAAGGTAGAGCATGCCAATTAGCTCATGCTATGTTTGGGTTGGTTTGGAATATGCAAACAGCTCCTAGGCAAATATTCTGCAAAATTCCTTGGCACAGAAACTCTGGTGCTCTCAATGAAACTTAGGCACCAGGTAGAGTGGATCTTGCTTTCTTCACACAATTAGAATGGACAGATGCAACACTTTTGTGTTGATAAGACCAGGTAGTTTCTGCACAGCTATGTCAATAATTACTTCTGTTTTTCACAGAAGTTTTATTCCAGCTAGTGGCTGGCACCAATAAGGCACGGAAATTTTTGCCTAAATTGCTCCTGTTTGGTTACACAGCTTGGATTACAACTACACACGTAACATTTTTGGGTTTTTTTTAATAGATCTAGCTGGAAGTCTGACCACTTACACTTTAGAGGTATTGACAGTGTCTTTTTCATCAAATCATAGATTCAAGATCAGAAGGTACCAATCCAATAATCTCGACTGGCTTTTTGTTTAGCACAAGTCAAAGAAACTCAGATACTCTTTCCTTATGAGGACCCAAGCATCTGTTGTATCCACAAGATGTCTTTTAGAAACAAATTAAATTAAAGATCACAAATGATGACGAATCCATCAGAGCACTTGTTAATTTGTTCCATAGTTAATTCCCCTAATGCTTAAAAATGTTCCTTATTTACAGCTTGAATTTATCTAGCTTGTGGATAATGTTTTTTAACTCCTGGAGTATAAGGTAGTTGTCTACATGAAATCTTTTTCCTATGCAGGCTCTTGCAGATCATGATCAACACCTTTTGGTTCCTTAAATAAAGTTAATAAATAGAGCTCTTTGAGCCTCTCACTGAGTTCTATAGACAACAAATTGCTTTTGTGGCCCTTTTCTGAGCCTTTTCCCATTTTTCAACATCATCCTCCCAACGCATCTATCAAGCCTAGACACACTGGCTACATCTAGAATAGTAAATTAAACAGAAAATGTTTCTGGGTGCTTGAACTTGTTTGCCTCTGCTGTTAAATTGTTAGCACAGGCTCTGGTGTGGTTTTGGCCTGGATCAACAGGACAGATCAGCTCAGACCAGAAAATGAGCACAGTTTGGGGTTAGAACGGGCCAGTGGCCATTCCCAACAGGCAGCTCGTCTACAGCCACTCTGGTTTAGCAGTTAAGATAGTTCATGGGCAAGGATATGGACCATTTAATGACAGCCATCCTCAGCGCTAGCAGGTAGTACAGGGTGCTTGTAATTTACTGTCAGAGGCACAGGCAGTTGGTAGTCTGGGGTGGCCTCCCAGCACTGTGTTCTAAGAAGGGAACACCACCTTCTTGTTTCTTTTTGCTATCCAATGTTCATGCCTCCAGATCTACATTCCTTGCCACCTGTTGCCCTTGGCGCTTGTAGTGATTTTATTATCTACCATGTTCCCCAAAATATTATCGTTGTCCAAGGATCNCAATAGGAGGGTAGCAGGGATATGAATTGTATTTCTAAAGGCATATTTCTGAATTTGACTGTGTATGATATTTGTCTGAGCACCCTTTATGACTGTGGGCGAGCTTTCCCACGTAAACATTCTGCTCTCATCACGATATATCACTTTACCATTTTTACTGGATATTATTTTAGAATTCCTTCCAGAAAGTAGTACTAATAAAAAAGATAATGAATAGCATTGTGCCAAGAAAAGATCTTTCTGGGGACTCCTAGGATTCCTAAAAATTTCACTAGGGGAATATTTTGCCCTTTGCCATTAATGTTTGGGATGTATCAGATACCTTACTGTTAACCTGTTCCTTTGGCTACACTGATTTCATACAACCTCGTTGTTTTAAACCAGGGTTCCTCCTCAAAGGCCTCAAAAAAGTCTTTTTTGGTCAATCTTTGGCAGTGGGAAGGAGAGAAACAAAACCTTTCACAGAGGACAGTAAGTAAGGGTGATGAAGATTAGCAGGATCCAGCCAACTCTAGATTTCAGCCCTCTGGGAGACTTTCTCTTTCTCTGGGAGAAAAGTATGTGAACTGAAAATCCTCCTACATTTGTAGAGAGGCATTTTTAGTGATAATGCAAACATGTTTGGCTCTCTCCCAGTTGCAGAAAAATTCAGTTCCTGGCCTGAAGTAGAACTATTTTTTTTTCTCTAGTAATTTCAAGATCCAAGCTGCATTTTCATCATTGATCATCATGTGGAAGGTGCTTGTGTGTCAGCTTCACAGTATCGCATAACTGGTTAAGTCAATGCATATTTCACATCATCTCCTGGTAGTTTTCAAGTGAGGAGGTAGGATCTTCTCAGGTTCTTAATGGCTGTAAAATGTGTTCACCTCAACAATGAATGAACTTGGCACTGGGTTTCTGGACCACAGAATCATCTGTGGGATCAAGATCAGAAAGGTTATATTAGGGGACAAGGCTGGTGGCTTAAATTAAACTATTTTTACTTTACAGTTGGATTACAATACAATTACAATAAGCTAATGCTTATTGTGGCAAGTTTTTAAGATACATTGATTTGATTGATTACAAACTTATCACCATACCGTAAGGTATCTTGGTGTAATGTCTCTGTCCATATCTAATCTGGATCATTGTCTACTTCAGAGGACAGTCGTGTCTTAATCAAGATTTCAGTGAGGTTTAAAAAAAAAATATTTCTGCAATAGCATTAATGCTATGGCTGTGCTACTTTGTTGTTTCTCAGATGCTGGGTCATGACCACTTGGGGTGCATACGGAGGGGAAGCGTTAAAAAGGTAAGTCAGCAAAGTGTTAATAACAGGATGGTTAAGTGACAGTGGTGCAGCACCTCCAGTGTAAGGGATCAGAGATTGTTAAATTTCTTTTGCTGCTGGGAAAACCCCTGTTTCTCCAGGATGGGGAGGGATTACGCCTGTGATCCAGGAGGAAAGATGGTGTACTGAGTTGCAGCACATACAGGGACATTGTAGGAAATGTCAACAAGACCTCCAAAGTGGGGACACTGTGGTACTAGTCTGAGAGATCCTGAGCTCATCTGGATTTGAGAAGCCTTGTCATAGATACCTAATATGTCTTTCTGCTTCTCAAATTATTTCTTCCACTGGTCCCAAAAAGAAAGAATGAAACCATGTCTGCAAATAAGTTTACAAATATATAAAGCACCTGAAATTTTGACACACCTTCATCAGAGCTCACCTACGAGTCTCTTTATCTCACCCTGCAGGACTTTTCTGTCCTCTTCCTTATTCCACTTCTTTCCTTTTTTCCCCCCATCAGCTTGGCAGGCTTTTGATACCAAAGGCTGCTGGGGTTTTTTGCTTTCCTTTCCCTTCCCCACCTATCCTGCCTGCTCTCTCCTCCTCTTCCCCTCTCCCAAAAAGGCTGGAGAAAAGCACTGCAGCAGAGGAAATATGTTTTAAAGGTACAGAGCCCCAGTGAAAGATGCTGGAAATTTATGCTCTGAAATTAGTGAGGATCCTTAGCACGTCCTGCTCCCTGCCCTTTGCATGCCTGGTAAGTGAGGAGTGTTTCGTACAGCCGCGTGGCTTGGCTGTGTCCCAAGGACAGAACAAGGAGCCAAGTTAGAGTTCTTCAAGAGATCATTTTCAGGCTGGTGGAGTGTTCCTGCAGAAGGGCCAGATTTTAAAGTTACTTTTGGGTGACTAGAGAGTCAGGCAGCCTCTGGCACATTTGCAGAAGAAATTGCCCTTGGTAGGTGTGCTGAGCTTTTGCAAATCTGGAAGTTTGAGCTAAACTAATTAGTCTCGTCTGCTTTTGTGGCCTATCTTGTCTGTAATCTACTGGTACTTCTTATCAATAGCAGAGTACCTCAGGATTTAGTGTGCATATCTGCAAACACCCAGGAGGCCACCCAAAACCCCATCTGATAGCTTCTAAAATAAGACTGTGTCTCATGGTCTGCAAAGGTACAACCCCCTCCAGCTGAATCAGGGGAAGTTATGCTCACACCATGTCAGCAGGTGTTGGCCTTCTCTTGACAGTACATTTTCCCCGCTATTCAGGGAACGGGAAGAGGAAACTGCATTGTCACAGCGAAGGGTGATTTACTACTCCTGTTGCCCAAGGAGTGATTCGCCCCTGTGGATTGCTTGGATCACACTCTTGAGCGGCTGCAGTTCTGCTCTGCCAGTGCTGCTCCTGCAAATGCAAAACCTGCGTGAGGTTATGATGGGGAGCTGGAGTCATTTTAACAATTAAATAGCACCATCTGCAGGCTCCACACACCCCACAGCCCCTCACCAGCATGGCAAGTGTGCAAACCTCTCCACCCTCCATGGGTATGGACCTTGCCTTTGGCCACTGCCCATGGCAGCGTATGCGACGTGTCTGCTGGTCTGCTGTCTCTCCCGATGGTGGTCTGGGTGCGTGTGCCAGCATGTGAAGCTGCAGGCGCAGGCACAGTGCATTTTGGGCTGCATTGGCAGGTACTGGTCTGTGCAGGCAGTGAACATGGCCTTGGAGTGGTCACCTCAACATAGGCTGAGCCAGGAGGGTGTTTGCCTAAGATCTCACAGAAAAAGGACAGTTCAAGATATCATTTTTGCAGGAGAAACCTTTGTCTTTGGTTCTAGCAGCTTACTGGCAAACATCAGCAAGGGCTTTTTCATCTTCCTCTGCCCACTAGCCCAGAGAGAGCCAAAGCACCCTGTTGTGGTATCACTGCATGGAGGCTGTCTGACTTGCCCCCTCCAGGAAAACCACCACCAGGAAGGATGTGTCTAGTGGGAGGTAGGGCTCACCCCATGGCTGTGAGCATGCTCACTCTTAGACTAGTTTTTCCCTTAAAAGGAGAAAAAAAAAAAGAAGAAAATTGCTGCTCCTGCACTTCACAGGTGAGAGACAGAGCCATCAGAAAAGAGAGAAAGTGAGTGAGACACAAACTGGTGTTTTAACATTGATAACTTCCCCTTTAAATCACAAACTTTTTTTATTTTTAAGCCTTCTGCTGCTGGCACATTAAAATGTCTGCTGAATCCCTGACTACTCTTAAATCATCAGCACTAGGTTGTGAACATTTTTCTGCTGATACTTTTCTTTTACTGATAATATCTCTGCTGTCTTACAGGAATCCTGCTAAAAGAACCATGACTGGTGGTTTGTTTTTTTTTTTTTCCTTTTTTAATGCTGAAGGTCTACCTCTTTATTTTCAATAAAGCATTTTCGTGAAATCCACCTGGGGAATTTTATCTGCTGCCCAGATGCACCTTTCCAACAAACAGGCAAGTTTAGTACATCCTCTGGGTATAATACCAATACTTCCCTAATAAAAAACCCCAAACCCAACAGAACCAAACACTTTAAACAAGTTTAGTACTTTAGAAAAAGCTAGATGAAATAAGCCTCTCTGCAAAGGAAGAGAAACACCTATGGTTCAAGATGAAAGATGCTTTGCACTTTGCCACCATTGTGCTGTGCCCCTTCACTGCCACCTTGGCTTGCGCCCAGAGCAGGGACTGTCTTCTCCTGTGTGTGAGGGGCGCGTGTTTTGGCCCAGACCACAGTGGGAGTTCACTGCTGTTGCTGGAAGTCTTCTGCAGGTGTTCACAGCAGGCCTGCAGCAGAGCTGGTGGCAAGGTCTTTGTCCCTTGTAGGCCCAGTGGCCACCATCACTCAGCTTGCCCTCCTGATCACTCCGGCCACCTGGGGCTATCACAGGGGATCTTGGCTTACTGCAGTGCTGCTGGCTGCAGTGAGGGCAGCTCCAGTGCTCTGTGACCCCATCTCTACACTGTCATTGTCCCAGTGATGCCACCCTGTGATCAAGGTAGTGACAGTCTGCATCTTCCCTACAAGGACCTTAACAATGCCTGCATCAAGGGATGTATGGGTGGCATGATGTATAGTGGGTGTCTTGCTGCCAGGAGAGATGACTGAACTTTATCTGCTTTCCTAAGAGTTCCCTGTGGCTTCGAGCACTCCCAGGATTTCCCAGCTCAGCTACATGCGATTACAACCCTTTTCTTCAGATCAATACATAAGCCACAAAATCATCCCTCTCTAGTACGCTGGGAATCATATGCTCTGAGGATGCATTACCATTCAAGCCTGTGACCTTGTACAGTCAGGCAAATCAGAATTATTACTGTATGTAATGAAAATATCTCAGAGAAACCTTTCTCTCTAATGACCTTCTTGCACGAAAACTAAATGAAGGATTTGTAGCAAAAGGCAAAAAATAATTTCAATACAATATGGGCATCCCAGTTTGGCTGAAGAGTGAAGGAAGTATTACTGCTATTGTCCAGGGCTCTGGTGTGACCTTATGCGAGAGATAGGATGCAGCCCTGGCCACCAAGGTTCAAGTAAGAGGAACTCCAAGAGAAAGAGGGATGCCATGCTGGTGCTGGAAATGCTGCCATGCTGGTAAGAGGAGGCTTAAAAGAGTAGACCGGAAGAATCTGGCCTGTGTACCTTCACCATACAAAAAGGAAGAGTGAGGACCATAACCCCCAATAACTCCTAAGATGGTTCCTGGAAGGAGTTGCGTGGCAGGTACCTAAGAGAGCACGAGTGAGACTTGGTACTTGGTCTTTTCCAGCTGTGTTCAGTCATTGCACTGGCCAATGTGTAACGCAGCCAATGCTTTTCACCAAGGGTTGGACTAAATGCTGTATAACTAAGGCCGGTGCCCAGGCATGCATGCCACTGCTCTTCTTGGTGGGTGAAAGCTGGTCAACAAGTGTATGTTGAATGCTGAAGAGTGGCAAAGCGTGATCATGACATGGCGGCCATGTCCTCATCCAGGGATGGCTGTTTGCTTGACTGCCTGGTGGGAGCGCAGCACTGTTTCCAAGAGCCCCATGGAGCTGCGGGCAGCCCTTGCCCTCAGCCACCTGCGATTTCTGATCATGGGTGTGATGGCAGCCGTAGATCAGCATGCTGTGTATGGTCACTTGCTAGCAATCTCTTCCACAGGTTTTTACAGCCTAAATGTAGTAGGCAAGAGGGAATAACCTGGATTTTACTCTGCTGGATGTGGTGCGATTACATCAAAAGTTCAAACGTTTCTCAGCTGCCACCCAGCAGCTCCTGCAGAAATTGCAGTTCTCCCCTGGGCAGCCATCTGCCCTTACTGGCAGGCAGGGATTCCTCCAGCCTCGTATTCCCCGTTACATTGAAATCTCTGGCCTCCGTTGTTTGAAGCCTGGATGGATTCATCAGGGAATATCCTTCTGGAGACCATTTCCAGCTTCACAAAGCTGGAGGGGAGATGCTGCAACAAGCTCTGAGCGAGCCAGGCTGTTTCCCTGGGGAAACAGCTGCAGCTCCCGCTGCCCCCCTGCTGGATGCTGCCGCTCAGGTCAATGCAGCTCTACCTGCCAGCAGCATGTCGCTTGTGTTCACACAGCTCATGGGAAGACTGCGAGCCGTGGCTCTATGCAGCTGGAGCATGGTGACCTATTCCCTCCTTCTTCAGCCCGGGATGCCTGGGCTTCCCTTGCTGGGTTGAAAACTTCCAACTTGTTTCCCACGGCAGTGCACGCCTGCAAGGGCTGCTCTGGGAATTCAGAGATGTGCTTCCACTGTGCAGTCTGGGTATGCAAGCAAGTCATTTCTCTTTCCTTATTTGTTCATTAGAAATGAGGATTTGCCCTCTGTGCATGGTACTGATCATCTCCTGAACTCTGCGGCAGATTCTTTCAGCCCATAAGAGATTATATTTCTCCTGGAGGGAAGGAGACATCCAAGACTTGAACACCTCTGCTTCTGCACCAGGCTAGGCAGACTCAAGCCAACTCTGGTCCAGAAGGTGACAGCAATGGTGGAGCAGAGGTCCCAGGAGGTCCTACTGGCTTGGACATAGCTCCGCTTTGACCTGTCTTTCCATTTTCCGGAGTGGAGCTGGCTCAGGTCCAGACAGTTCACAGACCACACGAAGGCAGCCGCAGTCCCTCTGCATTCATCTGTGCCTGTCTGCAGCCACACAACAGAAACCTGTGTGAATGAAGAGCTGGGTCATCACCCTCCTTGTAACAAACATGTGTTACAGAAAGGTCTTACACTGGAAACAAACCTCACTGGTGATTCTAATCAACATTTCTAATCCAAATCAACAAAGTATGCTTTGTTTATCAAAAATTTGTACAGCACTGTCCGTTTTCCGGTTAGGATCCTCCACAGCGTGCCCTAAGTAGCTGAAGAGGAAAAGTTTTACTCCTCAAAAAGGGATATTTTATTGCTTGCAATTCCATTAAATGTTGCTGGAAAAGATTGTTGCCCATTTTGAAATAAAAATATCATGACCAGCATGGGATAGAAATTGAAAAAGTGTGGGGCTGCAGGAGGGTTAAACCAAGGTAAGAGGATTGTGCAATACACTCTTGCGGAAAACCAGCAAATTTTACTCTTCGTTCCAGCTCACCAAATGATTAGAAATGAAACAGAGCAGAGATTTTTCTAAAATGGACCTCCATTTATGCTGAATATTTGAAAGGCAAAGCTGTGAAATTCTAGCACCTCCAAAATGTATGGCTGGGTTCTGCCTTCAGAAATGCCTAATGGCAAATTCTTTTTCCTTTGTCATTTATGGGCTGTGATGTTGTTTTAGACCTTGCCAAATATAATATCGCAGGAGTGTAGAATTACATGTTCCATGACTTGAAAGGCCAAGAAGGCTGAAAATATTAGCATTTATTTCCTGTTGCACCTGAAGGAATACAAGCCTCTGCATTCATGGGCTGAAACAGGAACAGGGAGGGACTCAAACCCCTAAACCTAATATGAGTTTGGCAAAAAAAAAATTAAGAGAAGTCACCATTTCAGTGCTGTGCTTATTTTTGCTCCTCTTTGGAATTTCTTACTACCTATGAGCCGGATCCAAAGAGAGGACTGTGGTACCTAAAACAGGATTAATTTGCTCTAGGTCAGCCTCCCGTCTCTTAGCAGCTGCCCATCTGTGGAAAGGTCTAAAGCCAGTTCCAGCTTCGGGTCTGCAAACGCAGTGGGCTTTTTGAGTTGCTGGTTCGAGGTGCCCTCCATCCCTGGTGAACACCTGCATCTGGATTTCACTCACTGGGAGCAAGGCACCAACAAGTTAGATACAGCAGCTCTTGTTTCGTGGATATGGGAGTCTTAACTGGGTCTGGCCTTCAACTCTTGTTCTGGGATCTGAAGGGCCAGAACAAACAAAACGGCAACAAACAAATTATACTTAAAGAGGAATTTAGCAAGTGTGGGAGGCAGGTACCAGAAAATTCAGTCATGTGAGCTGAATGCTCCATGAATGAATGTCGTCCGCCGTCTTCACTATATTTGGCATATTTAGGTGATGTCAGAATATCAGGTAGTCTTTTTCATACAGAATTAGGACAAATAGACCTGAGTATCTACTGGGAATTAGCTTAAGTTAGTCATGTTGCATAATGCACAACAGGAGATTTCAGTGGGATTTTAATGATGGGGCAATAGAAAAACCCATTTAGAAAAAAGAAAAGGGACTGAGTTACAGACAGAAAGCAAAGAAGCCAGACAGCAGCAGCAGAAGGCAGGATAGCAGAGCAAATTACAGTGGCAGATATTAAGGTTACAAAAGGCAATACTGATAGATTTATCATCGTGAGACATGTATGTATTGGAGAAGGGAAGACATAAGTTGTTCTCCTGTCACCTATTGCAAGTCACAAAAAGGAGTGCAGTGTGTAAGGTCTAGATTCAAAGAGATACTTAAATGTGTAACTGCTATTTGGGCAATGTTGATTTTAAAGGGTTTAGGGCCCTTTGGAGAAGTCTGAGCGCTATCTATTTCTGAGGACACAGTGAGCACGTACAAAGGCTGTGCACTGTATGCAAGTGTGAAGAAAGAAATGACACTTCACACAGACAGCGTGAGAGTGAAACCTCACCAAAAGCATGCGGTTTTAAGCACTCTGTGAGAGACATGAAATTCAGGTACCGCTGTCTGAGATGCAGTTTGCAAAGAGATCACAGAGCCACCAGTCCCCATCTGACAGCTTTGCTCACGCACCTTGCTGGTGTAGGATAGGATAGGATAGGATAGGATAGGATAGAATAGAATAGAATAGAATCAGAAGACCAAAGAATAGAAGAATTCTGCTGAGAAGACCAAAGACCGTAGAATAGAAGACTAAAGAATCAGAAGGGGAGAAGCATTTTTTGCTTCTGTATGCGTTTTTTGCATTGTATGGACACAACAGTGGCTCTAGTGTGATTAAGGACAGTTTTTTCATGCCTGCAAAGCCTCAGGTACAAATATTCACTTTTTCATTAGAAGAGCAAAATGGAAGTATTGGATTTGAAAGGTTCCTACATGAAGTGGCTTGAGATACAAGCATTACCCACACACAGAGATAAACCATTTTGGGCAAGGAAGCTAGAACTAAAGACAGATGCTGCTGTGTCTTTCTAGCTGCTCCCTGAAGAACCACTGGAGTTGAGAATGAAGAACAGCAAGCTGGTAAGGTTATCAGAATCTGAGAGACACCATCTGGAAGTCAGCAAAACAGCAGCCACTCCTGAAAGGAGACTCTTCTGAATTAGGCAGGTCTGCCTGTATGATGAAAAAAAAAAAAAAAAAAAGACATAAAAGAAGACATGGCTATCAGGATGGATAGTTTGAGTCCCACCCAGGGAAGGCTACTTTTCATTAGCTGCTACTGGTGACACAAATAGCAGCCTCATGGGAAGAATAAGACTGGGGGAGAGGGCTGCTGCTAACTTTCTTATGAGTCTTGTGAATACTGAATGCAAAGAAGGAACAAGCAGGATTTTGAAAACAAACTTTTGGCAGAAGAAATGTTAGATTCATGTAATGTGAGGCTTCTCTGAAAGAGGAGCTCATGTGGGCTGGAGAGATTCCAATTAATCCAGAGGGAAAATAACATTCTGCTAGCAGGATTAGAGGGAAAGGCTTTAAAGTGAAGGAAGGGGAGGAAGACACATCCTCAAAAGACAAATGGGAAGAGGGTAATAAAACACTGGAGTTAGTGTTCCATGCAGAAGGAAAGGAAATTGGCTCTTGAAAACAGAGTCTGTTTAGGGTCTCAGCTGTCCTCCTTCCAGAGAGGCCTAAGGGGATGTAGAGAGTCCAGATAAGCAGGTTACCACACAAAGCCAAGCTTTTTAGGTCCAAGCAAATGATTCAGACATCTCCTAGGTTGGGACCAATAAAAAGCTTTTTCATCAGGTCAGTGTAGTTTAGAAATCATTCCTATAAACATCTTCTAACATATTATAACACAGATTAATTGGCTTACTTGCTTACTGTTCTCAGAAAAGAATTCAGAGACTGGGGGTTGCAAGTGAACATTTTATACTGAGGGTAAGACACTCCCTGGTCAGACTTCTGGCACATTGATAGGTTCATGTTAGGTTCATTGGACTTCTGCAGCACAGACCTTGGGCAGAAGACTTCAGTCTTCTCATACCATGGAAAGTTTTGTTTTCAGAAGATTTGCTGAAAATTTGCATTCGTCAAACACATTTTTTTCTACCACCAATATTTTTTTAAGGTGCAGATGACTGCCTTACACGAGGGAGACTGCAAAATCTCTCACAGAAAGTCTGAATGATAGAAATTCAAACCTGATTAAAATAAATGCCAGCTAGATCTCCAGCTCCCCTTTGTTTCTCAGAGGGTTCCTACTGCATTGTTGCACCTGGTGCTTGTGGATGGTCCTTGGAAAACAAGCTCTTGCCCACTTAATGTCGGGCATTTCCAAGGCTGTTTTCTGAGCCAGGAGACAATTCTGATACCCTCCAAGACTGCAAGTGTGCTTGAAATATTGTTTAAAGTACAGATCAGTCTCATTTACCGAATCTCATGAGGTCTATTTATTCGGCATGGACTCTTTAATGGTTAGCTGTGTTTCATAATGAGGTAGCTGTATGGGATGACTGATCCTAGGGCAGGTATACCAAACTGGGCTTGTTCTGGCAATACTGTTGATGTTGGCATCAGAGGAAGAACCATTAAAATATTTGGGCAGTGCAGGCATGCTGCTCTGGGACTGTTTCTGTAGCACTTGTGGTACATTTAACACAATTTGGGAAGCAGTGCACTAAAGGAATGTGAAACAAAATTCTGTGTGCAGCGAAGTCATGAATATTTAATGCAGCTGGATGGAGAATGGTAATTCTGTTTCATGGAGGAGTTTGATATTTTTCTTTCTTTCACATTTGGAATCAAAACTAAACATTTTGCAATTTTCCACGCAGTGTTATAAGGAGATCGGGTTCTGGCTGGGCCACGTGGCGAGGCATTTGGGAAACACTGACCCTGATGGTCCTGCTGCCAGGAGCTGCAAGACTTTACATTCTGAGGCCTGTCAGCTTTGTTTTTGCCTGGCTGCTTAAACATTAAAAACCCCAGCAAGAATAGTCCGTGTAGCCCAATATTCTGCCCTTTTGGTGGTCCACAGCAGATACTTAGGAAGATAAGAAAAAGGCAATTGTATTCATACCTCCTCAGTGCTCTCCCAGACTCCAATAATCTTAGAATTAGGAACTCTGTGAGCCAGAAGTGCACTTGTCCTGATGTATTTAGCATCTGCGGCATCCTGTGGCAAGAATTTCTGTAGCTGAACTGCATCTGGTGTGACCGATCATTTACCTCTGCTTGTGTTGAACCCAGTGCTGCCTGCAACGCCAGAAGAGCAACTGTGCTGATGGGAGAGGAGATCTTCTGGTATCTGACACATATGCTGCAGAGGCCACCTCAGAGTCAGTTGTGTGTCTCCTCCTGCTCTCATAGTTCAGGCAGTCTGTGGTTTGTTTCTGAATATGAAAAAGAGAGTATTGTAATCTGAATCTACAAGCCATCATTCTAGGAATATTCGGAACATGTATTCTTTCTATTACCTTTACATCCTTGTGGTTCAGGCAACAAAAGTAAAACCATAAAAAGGTGAAGGAGAAGAAAGGAAGAGAAGAGCTACATTAAAAGTATTAAACCAACAATTTACATAAATGTATCCTGTTGATAATATACACAGGATATTCAGAGTTATCTGAATCTTTTCACTGATTTTTTAATTATTTTATCAGGTCACTAATCAGTTCCTGTGGGACTAGAAGCTACACAAAAGATTTCTTTGCGCTGAATATGAATTTGCGCCCTTTGGTTTATGCACAGATAAGACCACAGGAAAATGCTCAGGGAGGCTGGGTGAAATCCTGACTCCATTGGAAGCATGGGGTCCAGGCTGGGCTGGTGTGGAGAGGGAAGGTCAAGAGACCGTGTCACAGTTAATGGAAGTTCACTGTTGTTTCCTTGAGTCATTCAAAACCCATGATCTGCTCTTTCCACAGTAATGGGACTGGCTCAGTAATTTTTTAAAAATGATCTTTGGTCTTTTGGGTTTTTTTAATGAGCAAGTGTTTTCTGGACTTCTGGAGTTTGCTTGCTTCTCATTTTTGAGCTTTAACCTGCAGTTCCAAGACCTAGAAAAGGATGCCCTGTCCAAATAGCACCCAAGAGCCTCCACCTCTTCCTGGAAGATCAGTCCTTAAGATTAGCAGAGAATATTATAATGTTTATGATAAAGCTGAATTTTATCTCCACTGTGTGCTCTTTGTGTGCTCAGAAGGAGCAGATATGTGTTCTCTTGGGCCAGGAGTGATGTTGGTTATCTTCTGGTTCACTGAGCCCTAGGAACTCCCCCAGCTTCCTGCCTGTCGCCTGGCCTGGGGAGCAAAGAGTTGGGCCATGGCCAGGCAGATGTGAACACATCTGGCTACCAACATGCATCCAGGACACCGCTAAGCTGTAGGCTATGGGATGGGGAGGCTCAGATTGTGCACAGAGGTCAGACATATGGGCGCCTTTTCCATGCACCATGCAGAATCTGGCTTTTGGGCAGAGGGCATGCATGACTCCAGAACAATGACACTTAACCAGCAGATCTCCAAAAATGAGATGTTGCAGCTATTTCTAATCCCCATTGTGCTCTTTTGAGAAATACCGTGAAGCAATTCTAACCACACAGAAAATGAGCCATCATCTTGCTGCAAAGTCCCATTACAAATTGGTAATCTACATCAGAAATTGCAGGGACGTGCCAAAACCTTTACCAAGAGAGAACACAGAAAAGTACAACCAATGCTCTACCACATTTTATCTTACCTCTTCACAACCGGTCCATTTTCCTACAATGGCTGGGTATAGAAAAATAAGTTTGATTGCAGGAACAGCTTGGTGGAGTGGGGAGAGAGATTATTGAACTGCTTGTTAGTTGTTATTTTTTTGGCTGAAGTGGATGTAAAAGTTAATCTGCGGCAAAAGGTCTCACAGCAGGAGCATGTTTGTGAAAATCACTCGTACCAATTAATTACTGAAATTCTTGTTGCAGCATAATTTTTCTGCTCTAAGTGAAGGAAGGAAAACAGTTCCTACATTCACCACAGGCTTGTATATGTTTGGGAATGTGCTGGGTTTTGTCGTTGCTGTTTTTTAATAAAACTGTAACTAGCAAAATAAAACAAATGTAATAAAAAAAGATAGTATTACAGGAAAGTGTATTCTGGACAATGAAATGGAGAGCTTGCTAATAACTATTACAAGGAAAAGGATGTCAATAAAATAGTTCATTACTTTACCTCTGAGTTGACAGGGAATTCTTGATTAAATGACAACTTCCTATTTAAGCAAAGAAAGGAATAAATCTATACCATTGACTAAAATACACTTTCTTTATCAGAAAATTAAAAAAAAAAAGTCAGATGTTCTCTCTAAATACACTGCACACAATGCCCATGCAGCCAAAGCAATAACCACAGCTGTAAAAAGAGACATCTCCTTTTCAATGAGTTATTTTTCTGGATGCCGATTGTTGTTTTTCAGAAGAGGCTAGATGGTTGCACACACTGATTTAGGAGAGTTCATTAATGTACTGTCCTCATCCTTTTCTCTTGTTAGCTTCTCCCCTATCATCGTTCTCTTTAAATTGAATGATTCTCCAATGATCGTACCCTCTGTGTGCTACAGTACGCATCTGTAATTTGAGTACGTAGCCAGGGAAATATCCTGGTGGGCTGAAAAGTCCTACCATACTAGCCTTTTGATGAATGTTTCAGTGGTGTTGGCTTAGGATACAGATATGAAAGCAAAAGTCATTATTACTTGTGAAGCTGTGGAAAACATGTTTTCAAGGGCAGTTGCAGAGCTCCAAAATATGGGGCTTTCCTTTTGCTTTGTCTTGGTTTTTGGACATGGAAATCAATGACACTGCTTCTGTGTGAAACAGAAAAAGGTGGAAAAGATGACTTAGCTGCAACATCTCTGCTGCATAGGCTGAAGGGGAGCTGGAAACCAGGGAGGCCCCAGTGGGAAAGTGCCCAGGCAGATGACCCAGCTGGAGTTCTCCAGTTCCTTGTCTTGACAAGGCAGGCACGAGTCAGAGAGACAAGCAAATAAACTGGTAGAACTCAGCACTGTGCCTTTCTTCTCGGCAAGAAATGTGCTATCAGAGTCCTTGCTGGACTCGCTTGGATTTCAACCATCTTCTTGAAATGCTTTTGGGTGTTCAGGAGCCTCAGGTATTTCCTGCTCACAGGAGGGAGTCTAGGTTTCCTTCAGCTAAGTGAGATCAGCTCTGAGCTCATGGAGCAGCAATAATGCAGCTGAAGAAACGTATAGTAGAGACACACTAATGACATCATATAAAATAAATCAGTGGTGGAAAGCATGGATGTTGTATGTATTAGAAAAATTACAGGGAGTGCACCTGAGATCTCAAAATAAAGTAATCTGAAAATAAATCAATCAATATACAATTTAATGGTGGCCTCTCTTCAAAAAAACCCCTATGAATAGAAATGTTAAAAGGAGAATGGCAACAGGAGCTGGTGGAGCTAGCAGAAGCTCAAGGATCAGCAGTGCTGTGAAAGGGCAAAGACTCTTCAGCAAAGCACTAAAGTAATACCTGTGGGCTTCATGGAAGACAATAGGATTTAGAAAATGTCAACGAGATTAAAAGGAAACGCTCAGCCACTTTCATAAAAGAGAAGAGGGTACTCAAGGTTAAGCATATACCTGCAAGGTTTTGCTTGTCTGGGGCTTTAAATCTCTCCCTCGCATAGTTCCCTCTCCAAAGCCTATAAACGGTACACATCAAGAGAGTATTCACCAGTTCCTTTAGATGGATTAACTCAGGCTAAACTTCAAGGCTGATCCTTCATGATGACACACCTATCTTCAGAGACCCTCGAATCCTTACACTGTAGCAAACCAGCAATGACTATACTTTTTTTGTCATCCCCTTTTAATTTTTTAAAACAAAGCCCTGCCTCTTCTCCCCATCTCTTCCCCACCAGAAGGATCTTCTGGCCTTTTAAACAAGGAGCAGTTAATTATCAGTGGTCATTTAACCTCCTGCTGAGTACTTAGCTTAGCTTCTGTGTCTCTCTGTTGTCTATAGCTCAGTACTTTAAAGAAATAATAAAAATAGATAATAACACCAGTAGCAACAAAACCACTGCAGTGAAATCTTCATTAGTACTATTTCTCTAATAATTTCAGAACAGAGATACTTTAGGTGGAGAACGATCCTGCTTCCATGGAAATCAGTGGCAAACCCACAGGCAGTTGCTAGTGTGGTTTGTGGAAACAGGATCCTACTTCTTCTTTTAGGAACGAGTGGAGCACTGTTATCGGGGTACCTCCTGAAGGCAGGAAAGCCTTTTTCACAGCACATATCTGCTGGCAAATCTCAATGAAGAAAGCAGGTAAATTTCCATTTTTTAGTGATTTTTTTGAATGTCTGTTGGCAGAAGGAGTGAATGGGGAAAATATGTGTCCCATCTCCTCATGTTAGGCATTCTCGGTGCTGTTATTGCTTAGCTGCTATGTGGACAAAACCAGCTTGCTGCATCTCACCCATCTGTTGAGGTGATGCTGTGGAAAGTCCCTGTTTTCGATAGGAGAGGCTGGTAAGAGTGGGAACAAGACCCAGGGATTCATTTGCAGCACTGCAAATCCACCCTTGTTAGGAAACCCGTGTTAATTCACACTCCCTTCCTACTCTTCTGTTGTGTGTGATGCTTCTGCTGAATGTCCTTTCAGGGAGGAGCAGTGGAGTGACCAGGATTAACAGGTATATAAACTGAATGTATGTAAACTGAATTAGCAAAGGAGAGAAGAATTAAGTTCACACGATGTCCAGCTCTAAAAGCCGAACTCCATGTAGTGGCTTGATTTTGAAATGCATTTTTCATATGCCTAATTGAAAGAAGTATTCTAGTAAGCTTCGGTATTAGATGGAGAGGCTTGTATTATGCCACGATTACCAGAGAAAAAGGTAGCTATAGTCGCTCAGAAAGGTATACCTCATTTCCATCAGAAATGAGGATTACAGAAATAATTAATCTCTTGATTCTCCATACATTATGATTTATATTTTTTTATTCCTTGTCAGTACATTATTTTTTATCTTGGCAATTATATCTTTGTGCAAGAATATGTCAACATTTTTAGTAAAAGCAACTTCTTTTGCTGAGGAAAAACCAATTTTGTCCAATTCTGTAAAAATATTGAGAAAGGAAACGACTCTGAATGCAGCACACTGTGTCAATGTACAAGTTTACTCAAAGGTTTATTTTTGTTTAAAAGCAAATAAGTTATAAAGTAACTTTGACAGAGCCCCTTTTTCCCAAAAATCTTATTTTTCCAGAAAAGCTGATCAGCCCCTTCATCTCTGTAAACAAAATGAGGCCTCTTGGATGCCTTTTTAGGCTTTTGAGATTCATTAGACACAGTTATCTAATAGCAGTACTGACGTGCTTCGAGCCAGTGCTGAAGCAGATCACTTGAAAGGCATGAAAGGAGAAAAAGAAAAGCCAGGGTAAAATACATTAGAAATTACAAAGCAAAGCTCTAGGGAGGGGGTTGTAGCTTCACAGTCACTGGAGTTCCTGGGTACAGCCCTTACAGGTTTTCCCCTGTGATAGGCTTATAGGCCACAGGGATGGGAGATGGTGATAGATCATCTGTCTTGACTCTGTTAGGGCTTTTGGTGGTCACTGGAATTTCTTACGCGCAATGGCAAAGCCCACAGGCTGCATCATTTATCCTGGCCCGTAGCCTATGTCTGCAGCTGTAATTTGGAGGCTGTGTGACCTGCTGTAGCATGCTCCTGATGTCCACCTTTCAAGAACCCCTGGAGAGGCACCTCCACAGGTAGTTGTGGACTAAGGATACATGCCCCTGGTGGGGTTATGTCAGGGGAGGTGGTGGTGAGGGGCCTGTAATTTATGGTTCCCAAAGGCAGAAACCCTATGCCACAGTCATGGGATCACAAACAGAGCTTTCAGTCCAAGCTAATTCTTTCACTTGACCAGCCCCAAAATCATGGGGAAGCAACACGCACCACTGGAAGGACTGACGGGTCTGGAGAGAGGCACTGGGGACAGGCCAGGTGGAACCCTCTCTAAAAAGCTCACTTTGCTGAGGCCATCCGATGAATCTGTCTAAGGTTTAGTCCTTAAAGCACAAATCCCCGATACTTGGGATGGGGTCTGCCCTGGAGCTGATCTTTTTTAGTATTTTCCCTGAAGTTTTAAAAGATGTGAGAAAGAGAAAGTAAGCTGGCAGACACCACCCTGCTGGGCTAGGGAAGGGGGAGAGCAAACATTTTGGAAGTTGGGGCCATACCTCACAGTGCTCATGGTGGATGGAGCAAGGCAACAAACTGGTGTGAAACAAATAGGCTGCTACTCAATAAGGAAAGGTGAAAAGTTCTGCACCTCCATAGGAATAATCAGCTAACTGCCAAAACAGAAGGCAAAGCACAGCTGGCTATGGGAAAGGACGTGTGATTTCAATGAAATGCTGCTACCTGAGTGTGCTTCTTATCAGCATCACACTGCAGTGGAAAATGCAAACCTTCTTCTGAGCGTATAAGCAGGCAATGCTAGATGTAAAACAGGTGAGGTGATTTTTCCCTTGTTCCAGGCAGAAGTGCTGTCTCAGAAAGCAGACTGCCTCTTGTTTTTGTATGGCTTCTCAAGAAAACTGAGGGCAAAAATTAAAAATAATTTAGAGGAAGACAAGAGTGATCAGGTCAAATAAGTGATGTATGTGGCGTGTGAAGAAAACTGAAGGAACTGGAGTGCTCCTCAGTCTAAGGAAGACCGAATAGGGATGTCAAAACAGCCTCCAACCGTGTGAATGTAGCTGCAAAAAAGGAAAGATGTAACTGTGGACAGGACAAAAAAGAGTAGGGTTAAACGTTAAGAGAGGGGATTGATTTTAGAAAAAAAACGTATTCTAAAAATTATGCTTTTTAGGAAGATACAGATTGTCTATCAAAGGATGCCTTAGAAAACAAAATAAATAAAAGTCTCTCAGGAATTATATGGGGTCTCAGCATGAGATTAGAACAGTGTTAGTGTTAACATATTGGATGTGAGCAACTAGGTCATCAACTTCCGTGGCCCTTTGTATGTTCTGCAGAAAGATATAGGTTAGTCAGGATGTCTGTTTTGTATCTCTAGCCCTCTATTAACTATATAATTAACTAGGTGAGACTGTGCTCCTTTCTCAGTCACTAAATTACATGCTGAAATTTAGGCACCAGAGTACCCCCAAAAATAGCACAAAAACAAGAGAAATTTTCAGGCACAGTTTTACACTCCAGACATGGTACTGTTTGTGCCCTGGCTGGAGTGACTGCATCAGGAAAGCCTGCAGCATTACCCCGTTTTTTTAATCTGGTGTAATAAGCAGAAGACGAAGCATAACAGAGTGCTGCGCAGGACAGAGAATGCAAGTCTGAGTCCCCCGGCTGGAAATGGCGCTGGGGCTCAGAAGCAACCTGCACCCGGAGCCAGGCTGACCTGCCGCTTCCCCCGAAAGAGGAAATCCAAGATAATCCCAGGGAATCTGGTAGAAGAATCAGGTTAAAATTAGCTGAAACCACCAAGAAATATTTGCAGTGCAGCGTGCCTGTAGCCTCAGAGTGTCCAGTCACCTGTAAACCCCAATACTTAATCCCTTTCTCACAGACGAATTTAAATTTAGCTCTGTTTTCTGCAGAATGGAGAAATGATGGTCTGCTTCTAGACAAGCCTTTTACTGGTATTAAATTATCAACGCATTTTCTACCAAGGGGATCCCCCTTCAGCAGTCTTAGGCCACCAGTGGAGCCTCCTCAATACAAACCTGGTGGCAGATGAGTAAACCAACAATTTGCCTTGATGGGGCTCCTTCCTCCTTGCTTGGCAGGAAGAAAATGTGGCAGCATAAATCAGGTTCTCCCAACCTCTTCCCTGAAAAAATTCTTGTGAGGACAGAGCATGATTCCCAGGTTCAAAGACCGCATTTGTTTTCACGGACCTGTCTCATGAACGAGTCAGGACATGGTCAAGGTAGGACACGGTGGGAATGCCTTTTAAATACAATGCAGGACGGACTGTGGACCGAGCTTCAGGTGTGTTCAGCAGTTTCACTCCACTGTGTAGACTGTGGCTGCTAACTTCACTGATCCCCATCTCAGCCCTATTGGAACTCACCATAAGAACAAATATTTTATTAAAAATTTCCCTCACAGATAGCCTTTCTTCAGGTGCTTTCGATATTGATCCAGTCAAGCAGAAACGATCAAAAAGGAGGAAAAGGACACCCAGTGCTTCTGTTTTTAAGACACTTTAAGTCTATTTTTGTAACTTTCAAAATTAATTTTATGAATCATCTGATGAATTTAGTGTGAAAGCTTGTTCTCCTTTCCAAGGCCCATGCTTGACTGAAAACTCAGTTTAAAATGAGAAAGGAGAGGAAAATGTACTAATTTTTCTTTGTGTGCTTTATAAAACCCTTTGAAAAAAGTGCCTACCACAGGGGACCAGCTGTGGCGGCAGCGTGAAGTATGCACAGCAGCACGGTTTATCTTGGCAATTTGGGGTGGCTGCCTGGTTCACCTCTGGCCGATAATGATCCTGACTTGGCACCTGGCTCACCCAAACCATCACACTGGAATTACAGGGTGTCATGGGCACTGTGGTGAGCCACAAGGCGGTACGCATGGAATGGCAGCTGCCTTTCTTCCTCACCTCCCTGCGAACACAGGAGAGCTGCTCCTCTCTTGGTCTAGCCAAGGGGGCTTGGGACAACTCATGCCCCAGAGCCAACCCTCCTGATGTGACATTCTTTCTCTTGAAAAACAATACTGGACTTTTTACAGCCTCGATGATGTATTACCAAGGAACACTTGCTCCTGACAAGGCTTTTGATTTGAGCAACGTTTCCTTAAAAACCTGGTGTGACATCACTGACAGATGTCCACAAGCTAGATAACCAAGGAAGACAGGATCCAAGAGGCGGTTTCTAACCTAGGAAGTGCTACAGATTATGTCAGAATTGACCTTCACTGTAGGGTGTATTATTGCCTACTTTTGGGGGGGGGGTAAAAGGCAAGGGTGGGTGACAAATATTTATCAAATGGGCATCCTTTCCTTCAGAAGAGATCTTAAAGTGTAGGCTGTTCCTGCCATTTGTTATTTGTCAATTATGAAAAAATGTGCAGTAATCTTACGCTTGTTATAAGAACTTCTATTTCTCTTTTTCGTTTTAATTTTGTACTATTTTCTGCTATTTAATTCTGCTCCTACTAGTCAGATTGGTCTAACAATGTGCAATGCAACAGTAGCTCACTAATTTGAAGTAATGATTAGAAAGTCTTTAGAAAATAATTAAATTTGCAAATTAACAAGTATATAAGCAAATGGAAATGTGCAATCAGTCAAACGGTGTGATCAGCTCATTTATGTTGTCATCCCTGATTTGCTGTTTATGACAATGCTATGTTTTCTATCTGCTGTACAGGCGGATAGAAGTCAATTCTTCATGGTATGCTAGCTAGCCCATGCGCTGTAGCTAGGAGAAATGATGCTATTAATAGAAGACTGCAGTACCTTCCATTAAATCTTAGCTGAGAGGTGGAGAGAGCCTGCCAACTTCTGTTGCAGATTATAAAGTGTGCAGTCTAGCAAGTGCATATTAGCTAGATGCAAGCGCAAATGTATTGCTATCTACGCCAAGCCCATTAAAATGTACAGACATTTACTTTTTTGCCATTTCTGCTGCCATAACAGAGAAATAAACATGAGTCATTTGGTGAAGCCACAGCAATGGTAAGGACTTCTGTCCACACTGACACCCTGATCTGTGGTAATAATTGTCATTAAACAAACCTAATTGCAGATTTCCATCTTTGAGCAACAGTGGCATCTTAAATATGCTTCAGCTAACGCTATAAATGAAGGCTGATCCTGACCAAAATGGAGTGCCTATACAGAGAGACATCTCCGTTCACGCAGAGGTGGGCAGCACTGCCAAATCCTTGTGTGGTGGCAAAGCCTGCCGGACACAGCCACCCTGGAGGTCACAACGCGGCAGCTCCAGACCACCTTGGCAGCAGCCCCTGCTGCCTCTTTGCCACTGGCCAGGAGCTACTGCTCGTGGATGCCATCCCACCATGCTGGCTGCAGAAGCTGCCCTCAATCAGAGCATTGGTGTTCCCAGACTCAGTTTCCCCATCCCTTGGTATGCACAGCCGTGGGGACATTGCACCAAATGGGACGTGAATGGCAGCAGCCACAGGGCTGGTCTCGCTTATCACTGCTGCTCCCTGGAAGTGCTCAGTGGTGCCATGGCAGCTCTCCTTGCCATCCTCTCCTTGAGGCCTGAGCAGGCTTCGAAGGCAGCTAAATGATTTCGAAATAGCCGATGGTAGCTATTTTTTTACTGAAATACAAAGGTGAAAGGATACATGGGACAAAAGATCTGTGAAAACTCCGGAGTTTGTTTATTTCTGGCTTTTGTTTTTGGGAGCAGCTCTGTTGTGCTAGGTGCTGCACAAACTCATGGAAGAACTAAAGTCTCTTTTGCGAATACTTTATATTTTCATACCATAAAAGCTGATTCAAGGTGCATATTATTTAATCTTTTTCATTTTCCTGATGAAAATATTCGATTTATTATTCAGAAATCAGCCACAGTAATGGTTTATGGGTTACTACCAGAGTTGAAATGATTTGTTGGTTTAAAATTCATCCTTTAGCAACTATTGTCACTTTTTTTACCAGGCATGCTCTACTCCTTCTGAAATAATGAAGCTGACCTTTTAGGGCAACATGCCAAACAAATTTGTTTGTGTTTAAAGAAAATGCAAACAAATTAGTGCTAGCTTTCTTCTAGAGTTTGAAGATGGAGATAGACTGCCAAACAATATAGGGTATAGAAATGTAGGACTGTCCTTCACAGCTATCATTCACTATAATTCTCAGTGTCCAAGTCACTACTCTACCATCATGCTACTCATCCCTTTGTGCCTTTCCTTGCCATGGAAAAATCTTGTTATATTGTCATCCTGGTAGTGGGCAACCTGGTCTAGCTTTGAAGTAGTCCTTGGTTTGGGTAGGGATTGGATCAGATGACCTCCAGAAGACCCATCTAACCAAAATCATTCTATGATCTTGTGATTAATGGTCTCCTCTCTGCCTGGAAGCAGTAAATCAGTAATCACACGTGCAGACATCTAAGCTACTGCATTCAGCACCAAACTTGGCTTTTGCAACTGCACCTTTGACTGCATTTATTTTTCATCCAGATCTGGCAGAGTTAGAAAGCTCACAACAATGCTGCTATATGGAATGCATCCATTAGAGAGCAGATAGGTCTCGTTAATGAGAAAACACCAGTATTGGAAACTTCTAGCTGTATGTAATAAAACCTGGCATGACATCTACACACTTAGGACCCACAAAGGGAGGATCTCTCTCCTACACACACTGCTGAGGGGTTCAGTTACTGACTCTGGGATGACACCCACTGAAGTTCTTGGTAAAAGGAAGTGTTGGAGAGCCCACTCAGAGAAACCTTCAAACCCCTCTTCACTCTTGTAGTTAGGATAGGATTCAAACTCAACCGAGATGAAAACTTCCTGGGGGGTTTTTGGTGTTGGGTTTTTTTTTTTTTTTTTAAACTGAATTTGCTTCACAGAACTGCTGATTGCAACAGTTTTAATACATTAATAAAACCTGTGAGACTTCAGGCTTGCTCACTTTGCGGAGGAAGTGGAAGAAGCCTTTAAACCTCTGCCCGTACATGGAAGAATAAAAAAATTGTTGGGTACTCAGAGGTCTGCAATTTTAAATAAGGTTAGTATTTTGCTAGCTGCTTATTCCTAATCTTTGCATATGAAAAAGGTTAATGGGATCACTGCAAGATCAAATGTTTGTATAGCAGTGGATTAACCTTTACTGCTAACTCAGTTTCTTGCAAATGTAAACTGTATTCAGTATGGATACCTGCTAACTGCACTATGACAATATGGACAACAGTTCAAGCCTTCATTAACTGAGCGCTAAATTACAGTGATAATCATGTAATTTTCAATCATTTCAATGCTTCTATATTGCTCATTACAACACAAGCATAAATGACACATTCAAACTTCAAAAAACTCAAGTGAGAAGTAAGAATTACCATTTAAACTCACTCTGTGAAAGCTGACCTTGATATAATTTTATTCTGCTTTGTGGTAAGAGTATTATAAATATCTAGGGAGGCAGAGATTTTTCAGCTTAAAAATATGGTTTAGATGTGGCATCTTTATTTCTTATCTAGACTGACCTTTTTCTTCAGATTGTCTCCAAAATGTATGCTATGAGGACAGTGACTGATGGAGACTTTTCTAACTTTTTCCTGCTTCTGCCTGATTCTGAAGGATAATGTGGTGGCTTTTTGCTTTATTACTGCTAAAATGTAACTCTGGAATGGGATCAGCCACCAAGAGAAGGATCATCCGACATCTGAAGAATACTCAGCAGGGATGGGAAGCAAGCCCCGGAGTCAATGGGTTTCTATAGATTTGTCGTCTTCTGGAACTTTAGTGCATTGCTTTTCTTTGTATTTTTATTAAAATGTATACTTGCCATAAAGTTGGGGAGGAGGAGGAGAAGAACAGAGCAGGTTTACATGAGAAATATTTAAAGAATGACCTTTCCAAGGGCTTTGTTCCCCAGTGCCTCCACCCAGGCTCCATTTTGGGCTGCCACGCTCAGAGTATGGCAGCCCAAAGTATTACACTAGCAGATAGTCCTGGAGAACAGATGTTGCTGAATATGTGGTGGAACTAGACAGGAGGAGTTTGTTTCCTTGCCTGTTTGAAAGGTATTTCTGGCGAGGCTAAACTGAAATGTACAAGTCACAAATCAGCTCACAAACAACTTTGCAGTTAATTGCTAAATAACATTATGCTTGGGTGAAGGTGGACTTACTGGTAAGACTCTAGATTATCAGTGTTATGATTTTAACAATTTCACATAGCAGGAAAACATATTTCCTTACTTTACATATATAACATTGAGGAGAAAACAAATACAAAAATCAAAACCAAAAAACAATTCCCCCCAAACAAACAAAGAAAAACCACCACCCCACCCCCAAAAAAACCCCACCCGGAATAAGGATTTGTTCACTTCTGAAAAAATGACATGAGAAAAAAGACAATGGGGTAACAGTATTGAAAAAAGATGCTCATGAGCATCAGAAACACCTTGTGGATTAACTCTATCCAGCTCTTTGGCTAAAGAGTAGACACAGAAAAATAAGTACAACACATGAAATTTTAAAGCTTTTTTGCAACTTCAGTCAGGTACTATATTCTGCAACTTCCAAAGTTATTCAGGAAGCCTTATTTCAGCTACATTTGTTCATTTCCAAGTGTTAGGATATATCTTTAGCAGATGAAAGCTGCCACAGTGTGAAGCACCTAGGGAGCGTACCCAGGGGGGCAGAGCGAGGAACCTTCATGTGTATTTATATAGTTCATCATTCTGAGCTCTGCATCTGATGTCAGGGCAAATATTTAGCTTTGGGTTGTACTAACTTGCAATATCGGGATTTCACCAGATGAAAAGTATTTCTTAGTGAAGACACCAAAATCAGTTCCTGACTGAACTTTAAGAAAACCTTTCCCTTGTGCTTCCTTAATGTGCTCAGAAGACACTGCCTTTGCAAGAGACTTACGACTTAGACTCTTTTTTGGCTGTAGACTAGTTGCAACCTTGAAAAGGTTGTTTTCACAGCAGAAGGCCCACTGAGGATTTTTCATGCTGTTCAGGGATAACACATGCCTCATTATCCCATAATAACCCAAGAAATGTTTCAAACACTCCAGAGAAAATATTTTCAATCTTTCAAGCAGAAGCTAATAGAAGAGTCATATTCCTTAGCTCCCCAAATTGTTTGTTTCCACTGTTTTGACCCCTGCAAAAGTATTGACTTCTATATGGCCTTCATCATTGTAAAGTTCCATCACACCACAAAAATAGCTGGGTAAGGATGTCATTTTGAACCTGCTTTGAGCACAACTAGGCCTAACCTAAGGATTACGTCAAAGGTACTGCCGGTCATTTTAAATAAGACTCCATGCTCTTTGAGAAGCTCTGAGGTACTTAAGGTGGCTGAGTACATGCGCCTGTTGTATGTCAAACCTCCTAATGAATAAGGTTGTAGACCTAAAGATGTTGCATTGCTAGCAGGGGGCAGGTCATCACATGGTGTGTATCGGCCAACAACTGATGATGGGTAAGGTCACATCATCATGGGGTCGGAAATAAGAGAGTACTGTAGGCCTCAGCAGGTGACTGAATGGTCACTGCTGTGTGAGTACACAGGTGAACCACCTGGACTCTAAAGGAATACAACCTGACCTGACTACATGCGGTGTGCATTTAGAAGGAGGAACCTACACTGGGCTTGGGAATTCTTCAAAAAATGTTCCTCCACTCACCTGACTTACTCAGGTTTGCTACTCTTTATCCATCCTTCATCCTGTCCAGCTAGATAATTATCTTAGGACAGTTGTATTTGTATCATTTGGTAAAGACACAAATGAGTTATCATCATAATAGAGGGAGACAAGTCCATATTACTACTATGGTTGCTTTTAAGAGTTAGAGAATGACCAGACAGATAACCGGCCAGACAACAAGTCTGGCTATTCCCTGTCATCTACTGAGACAGGTTTATAATCCTTCATTTAATAGGGGTCTGTACTGGGAAGGCTAGACAGAAAAGTTTCTTGAATACTCCCCAGAGGATAGTCATGGGCACTTAACTGCAGAACAAAGACTGGATCAACGAGATATTCCCTCACTTTGATTTTAAAAACATATGTCAAGTATTCAGATTTTATTAACTTTTATAGATATTGAATTACTCTGTATATAAGAAGATTTGCAGTGGGAAAGCATTCTATGTTAGCAGACTTTCTGATGTTGGAATACGTGATTCTAGAGCTCCTTCTTTCCTAACATGACCACAAAAGAAAGCTGGAAAGCACAGAGGATACCAATACCATAAAAAGAAAGGGACTCCTTACATAGCAGTCCCTTTCACCACATCTGATGGTATCCAGAACAGAGTTGCACTGGATTTTCCTCGCAGTCCAGGATGGGTGAAATCTGGTTAAATCTTTTGTAATTTTTCTAGTCCCTCTGATTTGGAAGAAGCAGTTTGCTACAGTTGCTAGCATCTTGCAAGAGAAATAAGAGTATTTATAACTATTAAGATGCCATCTGAGAATTCCTTCAAATAGTTTCCTGCTCTTTTTATTATCTAGATCTTGAGCTTGACCTTTTTGCAGGAAAATTGCTGAACAAGATATTTCTCTAGCATTTCGTTCAGAAAGTTCTCTTTTTCCTTTTTAAAAAAAATTGTGTTTTATTTTTGCAAAAATATGTCTTCCCTCTCCAAGATCTGCTGCAAACATTTCCAATAGACTTAGGGCCAGATCTAGAAAGCCCAAGAATTTAAGAGGTTATGAACCCCCAGAATCTCTATAAGTAAGAATGGCTTGTTCCATAGCCACCTCAGAGCTGCTGTAACTGATGGACATCTCCCTCTTTGACTTCAAAGCCAAAGTCCCTCAGGTCTGAGCATTTCAGGTTTGAATATGCTTTCCTAGCTAGTGCACGTATGTTCCTCTCTCCTGCCTAAACCCTTACTAGAAGACAGAGATTTGGCAAAGTGCAGGTCATCTGTGGGACCTCGCATGGTGAGTGTGCACACATAAAATCTGTCCCTCCACAGGAAACCTCTGTGGCTACTTTGCTTTTAAACAGTGGGTGGAGGTAGACAAGTCATTACTTACCTTGCATATAAGACATAACCATTTCCCATTACAGCCCTTGCCCATTTCCAGCCTACAGGAGTTGAATTCCTGACATGGTACCCCAGCCAGGCTGGGCATAAGGTTTCCTAACCATGACCATTTCTAGTTTCGTTAGACCCTTACAGAGATGTTCATGCCTACAGACAGTTCTGATACTTAGGGGACTCTGAGGTGGGATTTTCTTAGAATTATAATGGAGCTCAGTGTTTAGTCTACAGTAATGAAACCTTGGGACATAAATTCCTTAGATAACTGAAAATAGCCTGTGTTAGAGTAGCCTGTGTAAAGGGGATGATACGAAACACAAAGAAAAGGGATTCTGGATTCATATATCCTGATTTCCTTCCCTCTTTACAAATGTGCTGGTGCATTTTCCTGACAAATTAGTCATCAATACATAGAAGTGTTGTATTAGAGGTCACACACACAGAGCTTCACATGATGATGTATATAAACCTTTTATCACAGTGTTTTACTGGGAAAATTTAAAAAGTGAAATGGTTAATCGATTCTTAGACAGAAAGATCTGTTGATTATGTTTATGTTGTTTTGCAGTTAGTGTGATATGCCAGAATAGCAGCATCCTTGACTTAAAAAATAATAGCAGTAACTCATGGTAAATGCTTATTATCATGGAAGGAGCAAGGCTAGGCTGCATAGTAGTCAGTAGATTTGGGGAACTTCATTAGGAGAATAAAACATAACAATTTATGGGGAAAGGCAGGAAAAAGGGAACCATTTCTTCACTGGTAACAGCCAAGCAACGTGATTTCAGCAGCACTGGGTAATTCATGGGTAATTCAGGTTGAAAATGAGCTAGGGGAGGTGACCAGGTCCATCATCCCACTCAAAGTAGGGTAAACTATTGGATCAGACCAGGCTGCCAGGGATTTTTCCACCTGGATCTTGAAAATGTCCAGGGAGGGAGACTGCACCTCTCTGGACAACCTACTCCACTGTTCAAGTGTTCTCATGGGGGAAAAGCTGGATATAAGGAAGTTATATCCAGTCTGAAACTCTGTCATTCCACTTTTGCACATCTGGATCTCATTCTCCCACTCTGCACCTCTGTGACGAGTCCAGCTGCATCTCCTCAATGACCCCTCATAAGCACTGGAGGGCTGTTTAGTGCCCCAAAGTCATCTCTTCTCCAGGCTGAACCAGCCCAGCTTCCCCTGCCCCTCCTCACACACCAAGGGCTCCAACCTCCATTGCCTTGGGAGTCCTTCAAAAGCTCCCTCCAGTTTGTCTTCCTTGCATTGTAGGGCAAACTCTAGTTTTGTAACTAGATGTTATCTCTAGATATGGCTTGATGGGTACCATATGGAGAGGAACGATGTTTTTTCTTGGTCTATGTGCTATGCCTCTCTTCATACATACAGGTGCTGTTGGCCACCTTTGCTGCCAGAGCACACTATGGCCTCACGTTCAGCTTCCTGCCTGTCACCGTACCAGGGCCTTTCCCACAGAGCTGCTTGCAGCCTCTCCATCTTTTCCTGGAGAAAAAGGCCCCTACCTTGCAGACATTTATCTTTTCCACTGTCTTGGGTGGAATAAAAACTGTCACCCTAACATGTGTTCCTCAAAAAAGGTTAATTTAGTACCCTTGACTTTAGTGGGATGACTCATGAGTCACGAGTTATTCATGTGCATAAATGTTTTCAAGATCACGCCTGGAGCATGTACCTGCGTTTGGAGGACTTTTGATTGACAAATTTATTCTGTTCTCTTTTCTTTAAATATTCATTTGTTAACTCAAAAATCTACTTATTCATACATTACTCATTAAAATATGAATAAAGTTAGTTATAAAAGGTCTAACCTAAAAAAACCCACCGTTTCTTTTCTCAAATCTTTTGCAAGCTCTTAGGAAAACTGTTGCTCCCATTATATTTGAGGGATGCTAATGATTACCAAGGTTCATTATTAGTGATGTATACTGACATTTTAACACTTTGATGGAAAAAAAATCTTTACTTTTCATCAAAATTATTAAATTGTTATCTCTGTCCACCTGAAAATCCTTTATGAAAGATCATCTATTAGTAATAAAGGATTAAGCTGCCTAGGAATGATGTAAAGACATCTTAATTTTCATTGCTTAATACAGCAAAGTGTGAATTCTCAGATTTCTATTTTTCACTGTGTTTTTTTTCTTGAATTTCTGTCAAGGTCTCTCTATAATTCCCTTCAGCTTGTAGCTAATTCACCTCATTCGTTGCATCTTCACAAGTGCATCCTTCCCACCAAACACTGCAGAAACTTAATATGCTGGGTCGTCTTCGTGAAAACCTTTCTGAGTTTGATGATATCTTGATTTATTGAAGCAAAATTTTCTGACAGAGAACGATTGCAGCTTTGAGATGAATTTGCCTAGGGAATCTTTTGCATTAGTAAAGAAAAGTGAGGGGACCTCTTTGTAGGGTTTTTTGCCAGATAGCTGCCTTTGACTGGACATGTATTTTACCTCCAAGGCTGAAGTCCAAGTACAGGACGTGCTTCATTCTTGCTTAGTTGTAAAAAAGGACCATTTCCTTCTTTTTCTCCACTCTTCTCAAAGAGTTTAACGGAAAATGATCAGATGGAAGAAGGAAAGGGACTTTTATTGAGTAACTAAGCATGGAAAAAATGCCTTATCAGACAAGTTAGCCAGAGGTAGAAACCCTGCAGATATTGGAAGTTGCCCTTCCTTCCTTCCTTCCTTCCTTCCTTCCTTCCTTCCTTCCTTCCTTCCTTCCTTCCTTCCTTCCTCCTTCCTTCCTTCCTTCCTTCCCTCCCTCCCTCCCTTATTTTGTCCTTCTGTTCCTGCACTATGCCAGTTTATGAGCAATGCAAGTTGCTTCTCAGTCATGCACTGAAGCACAACCAGTTTCAGAGCTGGAATAGATCATTATTTTGGCACAGCCTGTTCCAGAGAAAATAAAAGGAAGGAAAATTTTGGGATGAGAAAGACGAAAAGAAAAGAAAGTTCAAGGCTACAGAAAAATTTTGGGAAGTAGAGAGAACTGAAATAAATTGTAAGATTTTTCTATGTATTTTATAGAAGAGACACAGAAAGTGACTGCTATCTTTCTATGACAATTAAATACAGTCATATCTTACCCACTATTAGGCCGTGAATGATAACTAATTATCCATATTAGAATTAAAATCTAAATCTTCGGACCATTCATTATAGGTGAAGTGCATTGCAGAGAATGGTGGTGCTATGGTTGCAAAGTCTGTTTGCAGACCTTGACTGCGCAGCTGGCTCTGTAAGCACCTGCCTGTCAGCAACACTTTCACAGTGAGAACATAAATTACCAGCTACGATGTCCTACACTGGGTACAACGTAGATCACCAACACACTTTGGAGCACAGTGTCTGACATTTCTGTACGTGGCAAAAAAACAATTTTCACCCTTCTTGATGCTTTTTTTTTGTTTGTTTGGGGAGGAGGGTTAGTGTGTTGTCAGGGCATGAGCAGGGAAGATCCTACCGCTTGTAACCTTAGCTATGAGTCTGAGATGTAGACACCTCATTTTACACGCCTGTTTCTTCTTCCAGCTGTGCTTGAGCTGAGGACAGTGCGATGGGGCACCCACAGCAATGGCAGCACCAGAAAACAGGCTTTGCCTCCCTGTATGCAAAGCAAAGCCTTCGGGTTTATGACTAGAGGAAAATAACAGCACTACACATAACTCTGGGGCTCCCACCTTCTTGGTGCTGTGGAAGGAAATCTAAAACCTGTGTGGAATTTCACATGGGCTTTGCTGCTATTTGAGGTCTTTCCGTTGGAACTAAAAGTGCGGTCATTAAAATTTCATGATGCGCTTCCAAGAAAAATGTTCTCTGTTTAGTAAAATAATTAAAAGCCTGCATGGTCTCTGCAATAAGTGGCTATGGAGGGATGAATGAGAGTGCTGTGGAGGAAATGTGCTTGCTTTAAATCAGCATTACATCAACCAAGTGGGATACATGCAGAAGAACTGCTAAAAATCTATCATTCAATAGAGCCGCACCATTTCCAGACCCTTAGGGAGAGCTCAGTGCTACTTTGCATTTCAGACACACTGTGGTTGGGTCAGACCAGAGTAAATCTAAATCCTATCCCTCCCCAGGGTGCTTATATCATTCTAAATAAATAAAAACTTCCCACAACAGAGTATAATATATCAGAAAACCACCCCTCTGTCAGCCTTCAAGGTATTTCTGTCAGCCTCTGTGCTATTTTAAGCTCCTATATAGGTGGCAAACGCTTGGCTTGGCGCTGAATCTCAGTGACACGAATGCAGCATTTCAGCAGCAAACACCAGTGAAAGGGAGGGCAAGGGAGCTACGGCACTCTCTCCTCCATGGAGAGAAAGGGTTTATTTTTAGATTCTTTATCCATCCTGCCCTACAGCCCTCTCTGCTCCTTTGAATGCAGGCAGGCTACTCTGGGTATAAGACTGTATGCGGTGGGCACTAAAATTATACTGATATACTCCTTCTAGGAGACTCAAGTCAGCAACAGGTGCCATCGTGAGCAGCAACTTAGAAGAGTCTAAAAATGCATGAAAGTTGAAGAAGAGGTTTGTCAACCAACCCAAAGGGTCCCAGTAGCTCCTGGATACAGTGCTGAGGCTATGCAGATTATACAGCCGCCTGTTTCCTAACAGTGCCTGTTGCTATATTCATATTAATGACAGACGATACGTTCCAGAGCTTATACATCTCACTGCAGTCATTCCCCACAAAGGCTGCTTCCAAATGTCCCATGGATGCTACTGTGACAGCATACAGGACAACGAATTTCTTCTGCAAAAGCCTTAAAACAGAAAGGGTCTGGAGAAGAGAAACACAGGAGGAACCAAATTCCCAGCACACCTTGTTGAAAAAACAATCGCTCCTGAAAGCTAATCAGAAGCTGCTGTAAGAGGCATTTATCTTGCTTATCTTGAGGAAATCCATACCTTCTTTCTGCAGGATGGAAAACGTTCTGCTCTTTTTATAAGCAAGTCCTGCTTGCTCTACAAATTAGACATGAGCCTGCAGAGATCTTTTCTTCTGATCCAGCAATTGCTCTTAAGCAATCTGTTGTTTCAATTTTGGTTCCACGTATGAGCAGTCCCATTAAAGTCTCCGTAAAGTAGAACTAATCCTTGAGTGCAGCAGTGCTCAACTCTGTCATAACCAGGCCCAGGAAGGTGATGTTTCACATTCTGGGTAACAGGCTGGGAAAGGTTTCGGTGTGTGCTTTCTTGTGTGGTGGCATCTTTCTATTTATTATTTTGGGTGCCAAGGCGTTTTCCTCAGAACACTTTGCAAGGTTTATGTATCCTGAGGGTTTTTTTCCTAGCTATGTTCTTCTGTCACAGCCTACAATTTTTGTTTTGAGCTTAGTAGCAAAATGCACAGTAATTGGACTGCAGCAGCATATGATGAAGATTTTAGGTCCGCTTCACCTCTTCATCACCAAGACCTCTGCATGACCTGGCTTCCACAATCTCTGCCTGCCATGACACTACCGGCTCTTGTGGGATGTTAGTCACATACTGTTTCCCTGTCTCTAATCAGGAGAGTATAAAAAGAATTACCTATTTCAGCTATTGCTGGAAACTGTGGGTATAATAAGGCCTATACAATGATAGAAGTATTATTCGTAAAGAAAGTTCCATGGACAGACTCAGAGAGAGATTTTCCTTACAGATTTTATAGCACAGTCTATGGTATTTGTTGCATGAGTCTGTGTGTTTTGTGTTGCATAAATTTTTGTCTTGCATGTTGCATAGAATCATAGAATCATAGAATGGTTAGAGTTGGAAGGGACCTTAAAGATCATCAAGTTCCAACCCCCCTGCCATGGGCAGGGACACCTCTCACTAGAGCAGGTTGCTCAAAGCCCCATCCAGCCTGGCCTTAAACACTTCCAGGGATGGGGCCTCCACAACTTCCCTGGGTAACCTGTTCCAGTGCCTCACCACCCTCACAGTAAAGAACTTCTTCCTAATATCTAATCTAAATCTCCCCTCTTCCAATTTAAAACCATTACCCCTTGTCCTATCACTAGACTTCCTGACAAAGAGTCCCTCTCCAGATCTCCTGTAGGCTCCCTTCAGATACTGAAAGGCTGCTATCAGGTCTCCCCGGAGCCTTCTCTTCCCCAGGCTGAACAGCCCCAGCTCTCTCAGCCTGTCCTCATAGGAGAGGTGCTCCATCCCTCTAACCACCTTAGTGGCCCTTCGCTGGAC